>JAOWBW010000213.1:1012529-1100066 GCA_026119855.1 Campanula takesimana | reverse complement strand
CAACTTTGACTTTGGGCATTTGGCCAACTCAAGTGTTTAATGGAATTTGACTTCGGAACTTTGATTTGATGTTTGATTCGGTTGTACTCTTTCGGCTCCTCCTTATATACTGGGTGGTTGGGTTGTTATTGCTATTCGTTCTTGGTTGGGTTTCTATACAGTGCCACACACCTTTGTGTGGCAAGTCTCTTACTGGGCAATTTGTGCTCACCCTTTTCGTTACCCCTTTCCCTTCCAGGTGGAGTGCAGTTTTGACTATGACGGTTTTGCAGTACATTTGTGAAGTTAAGAGTGGAGCTTTAGTCTTTTGGATATTATGTGATTTGTTTTTTGTATGCAAACTTTTGTAAAATTGTTAAAGTTAGAGAATCTGTATATTGGAGTTTGTTTCAAGTTTGTGTTTTGGTCAGAGGATAGTTGCTCTGATGTACTCGCTCCAAGTATATGTATTGTGTAGTTTTGGTTTGTTATAAGAAAAGGAAAAATCCAGTTCTCATTTTGAGGTCTTGATTGGTATTCGGTTTTGTTCGTCACTTCTCGAGGTTCGTCTAATGTCGGACTTCGGGGTGTGACACATCAGCACTTTGGCTCATTCCAAAAAGTGTAGCTTGACTTGACGCTTTCCAAGCTTCTAGAATGAGGTCAGGAAATGAGAGAATTGACTAAGGCAAATCTGCGCGCGCATGGAGGCCATACGCATTGAGTGCACAGAGGGGTGCTGCGCATGGAAGTCATACGCATCACACTTAGACATTTGCACATGAGACCTCAAAATCAAAAGTGAAGTGTTAAGGATCAGGTCTTCTTCAAATCTTGAAATTAAGTATAAGCGCTTTCCAAGCTTCAAGAATATGAGGTTGTTGAGAGATAAGCATAAGGACCAAGTTAATCTGCTCTGCTCATAGAAGTCATGCGTATAGAGAATGTGCAGACGTTCTGCTCATGGAAACTAAGCAAGTGTTGTTCTCCACATGAAAGGGAACAGATAATGTTCTGCGCATGGAAATGAGCAGGTAATGCTATGCGCGCAGAGAATGAGCAGGTGTTGCTCTGCGCATGGAAAATAAGCAGGTGATGCTCTGCGCATGGAGAATGAGCAGGTGTTCACTGCGCATGAAAATGAGCAGATGTTCACTGCGCATGAAAATGAGCAGATGATGCTCTGCGCATGAAATGTCCTGCGCATTATACTTGGTCTTCAGTAATTGAAACCTCAATTCTAAGCATAAGCCCTAACCACTAAGCCTATTCTAAAAAGTGGACTTAACTAAAAATTGAAGTTATAAAACTTCTTACATAGGATCCTAAAGTCCATAAAATATACTTAGGTGATGGTATCAATAAATTCTAACATAAATTGGGAGGGTTAAGAAATAAGCATACCCAACAGTGGGTGTGAGTGCTGCACAGAGGGAGAGAGCAAAAGTGCCAGAGTGGTGTGGTTCTGGTGATGAGGTTGAAGGAGATGGCGGCGATGAGAGGGAGACGGGTTAGGGGTTTTGATTTGGGGATTGTGGTGAGGGAGATTGGAGATGATGGAGTTCGCCGGTGGGGGAGAAAGTGGGGATGATTCCGTCGTCGATGGTTCGCCGTCGTTGGGAGAAGACGGGGAGGTAAGATTTTTTTTTTTTTTTTTATCCTTACCCATTAATCTGGAAAGGGAAAGAGGATGGGGAAAGGTTTATAAGTTTTGAGTTTTTATTTACCCCTCCCTTCAGTTTTTAGATATGCTATTTAACACCTTTAATAGTTAATTTTAATTCAAACTACCTATTTCCGTTAGTCACGTGCATGGCACATGCCTTTTAACTGACTTTCTAACGAAATCCGTCAAAAAGGCCCTAACTGGCGAAAATAAATTACTTCAAGACCAGATTTGACAAGAAAAACATATCGAGGTTCGCTTGGAAGGGTGGTATGGTACTTCAGGGTCTAAATTGCAATTAACCCATTTTAGTTTGAGAGTGATTTGCTAAAATGATCAGGGAAAATGCATAAATCTATATATATATACTCACTTTGTCCCACCCGAATTAGGATTATTGGGTTGGGCACGGGGATTAAAGAAAAAGTGATAGTGGAGTAGGTGTTGTGAGTATGAAAAGTAAAGTATGAGAGAGAAAGTGGGGTAGAGAATAATGAGTGGAAAGTTGTTGTGAGTGTGAATGTGGATCCCATTAAATAAAACACTTCCATTTTTGGGTTGTCCTAATTCGAATGGGACACCCAAAATAGAAATTTGTCCTAATTCGAGTGGGACGGAGGGAGTATATATATATATATATATATATATATATATATATATATATATATATTTAAGTTGGTGAGGAGGGCTAAGGTGTTGACATGTAGATAAGTCATTAAAAAACTTAAATTTGATGATGCCACATCAACACTATTCTCATAAATAAGTGACTTTTCATTTTTTTTTACTATTAGCTAATAGTATAACCTAATAATATTAGTTACTATATAGGTTAACTATAGTAGTTTACTATTATAGTAACTATTACTAATAATAGTAATAGATAACTATAGTAGTTAACTATTATAGTTAATTATTACTATTATTAGTAATAGGTAACTATAGTAGTTAACTATCATAGTAACTATTACTATTATTAATAATAGTTACTATAATAGTTACCTTATACTTATATAGTATTAATATTATTAGCTAATAATGTTAAACAAATAATAGTTGACTATTAATAGTTAACTATTATTATAATTAACATTTATAATTAACTTTTATAATTAACAATTGAATAAATTAAAAATTACTATTAATAGTATTAGTAATCGTAATAGTTGCTCTATATATTAACTATTCCCTCCGTCCCAGGGTATATGTCCTCATTTCCTTTTTAGTCCATCCCAGAGTATATGTTCACTTCCTTAAATTGCAAAAAATCTTTACTATTCTTCTCACTCATTCTCTCTCCTACTTACTTTTATATTCACAACACCAATCAGCTTACTATTCACTCCCACTCATTATCTCTCATATTTTACTTTTATACTCACAACATTTACATCACATTCATCATTTCTTAATCTCCGTGTAAATGGGAGGGTGGACATATACTCTGGGACGGAGGGAGTATTACTATTAATAGTATAATTAATTAAGGGAGAACTCCGTTTTTGTCCATCGTACTTTGGGTCATGTTTCACTTTTACCATCAAACTTCTTTTTTTTTCATTTTTACCATCGTACTACAAACAATGGTGTCATTTTAAACCAAATTCGATATTTTATACCTAAATTTATTCCAATTTTACCATCGTACTACAAACAATAGTGTCATTTTACACCCAAATTTGGTATGAAATGACACCATTGTTTGTAGTACGATGGTAAAAATGAAAAAAATAAAGTTCGATGGTAAAAGTGAAATACGCCCTAAAGTACAATGGACCAAAACGGAGTTCTCCCATTAATTAATCATAATAATTACTATATGGGTTAACTATCATTATTAATAGTATTAGTTAATCATTATACAATATATATTACTCCCTCCGTCCCAGAGTAAGAGTCCTACTTTCTATTTTTATACGTCCCAAAGTAAGAGTCTCATTCCTAAAATGACAAAGAATCTTTACTATTCATCCCACTCATTCTCTCTCATACTTTAATTTTATACTCACAACACCAATCAACTTACTATTCCTCCCACTCATTCTCTCTCCTACTTTATTTTTACACTCACAACACTTACATTACTTCCACCAATTCTTAATCTCCGTGCAAATGAGAGGTAGGACTCTTACTCCGAGACAGAGGGAGTAGTATTTGATGTGCCTAAGCCCAAATTGTGATTGGGCTTGAGTCCTAATGACTTGGCCATATGGAGTGGGTCTGAATGAAGGTAGTCCAAAACGATCAAGCACATGGGTGCCTAGTTCGAAGTCGACTTGACATGGGTGCCTAGTTCGGAGTCGACTTGACATGGGTGTGACATGGTCAAGTTCAGTTGGGAGTCGACTTGACAGAGTGCGACATGGTCGGGTTCACTTTGAAGTCGACTGGACGTGAATGTGACGTAGTCGGGTTCAGTGGGAAGTCATATGCGACTTCCATTATGGGGTCATATCAGCCGTTTGTCTTTAATGTCAGTGGAATAAGTATAGGATAAGACCCATTGAGTGGGTAAGGGAAAACTAAAGATAAATTGAGGGTCTCCTTGGGCGAAGGACCACCAGGAAGTTGACATGTGGCAAAGTAAGGGTGAGGGAAGAAGCATTTGGTTGAGTATATAAAGGGGGTTTGGATAAAGAAATGGGTAAGTTGGATATTCACTCTCACTCTCTCCCTCTCTCTCTCTCTCTCTCTCTCTCTCTCTCTAAGTTCTCTCTTCTTTCATTGTTGTTAAATTCATGAGATTTGTATCTTACTCTCACGCCCGATGTTCTTTGCCGGGAGACCCTCCCGGCATGAGCTCACGGTGTATTGTTTTCTCAGGTAGAAAGCCAAAGATTCAAGCCGGTGTATCTCTAGACTCCAACACGCGGATCGAGGCACGAATCAAAATTTTTATGTTGCATCAATATTTACTATTAATAGTACTCACTTTGTCCGAGAGTAAGAGTCTTACTTTCTATTTTTATACGTCCCAGAGTAAGAATATCTTTCCTAAAATGACAAATAATGAAAAAGAATAAATAGTATTTTGGACAATTATACCCTCAACCCACTTACAATGTTTACCAATTTTCTATTGTTTTTTAATAAGTGTGCGCAAACAATGTATGACTCTTACGATAGGACAGGGGGATTATTAATTAATCATAATAGTTACTATATAGGTTAATTATTACTATTAATATTATTAGTGAATAATAATAGTTATTATATATGTTAGTAAATATAATTAATAATATTAGGTAATTATAATAGTTATTTAAATTATTGTTTACTAATAGTATTAGTTAAGATGATGGATAGACTATTAGTTACTATAACTAGAAAAATTATTTATTTAAGACATAATAAAATTATTATACTAACACATTAGATGTACATTATTAACTTTTATATTTACTAATCATAATGTATATATATATAATCATTCTTGAACAATAGCTAATATTATCAAGTCAATTATCTAAAAAATTAAAAGTTAATTCATAATGATAATTTATCTTTATATTCAAATTTCAATTATCATAATTATTACAAGAAAATTAAAAAATTAGCACAATTTTCCTAAATTTGTAAGCAAACGTTTTAATTCATATACAATATAATTATATTACAAAAAGTTATTATGTTACTTTATTAAGTAAAAACATATAAAAAAACGAAAAAAATAGTAAATTAGTTTCCCGTGCAAAGCACGGGTTACCCACTAGTATGTCTTTAGATTTAGACTTTGGATGCATATATGCTCATAACATCAATAATTTCCATTTTTGCCCTATGACTCATTAAAACTAAGAGTGTATTTGCCTTTTATTAAAATCACGTCCAATATTTAACGAATTTGGGACCTAATTGAATTAAAACGACGTAGAAGGGGGTAACGAATTTAAGAGTGTTTCTTGGTTGCTTAAGAAGGTTGTTTGAAGTGTTATGGTGGTGGAGATGTGGTGGTGTAGTGGTGGAGTAGTAGTGGTTTGATGGTGGAGTAGTGGTTGGGCTATGAATGTCCAAGAACACTTGAGAGAGAACTTGGAATGGAATGTGTGTCTTGTGTGAACCCCTCTTTCTTAGGATATATTAGGATGATCATGGAGGGGGGAGGTAAGTTTTTCTTGACCAAAATTCCCCTACTATATGGGTAGAGGAGGGGTGAGGTTGATGGCCGGAATCTCAGCAAAAAGGGATGTGGTTTGATTGAAATTGTAATGAGTATGTTGGGAATTATTGGAGGAAGGCAATCTGATCTAGCCCATAACAAAGGAGCCGTACGGATCCAGGAGGGGCGTACTCCTCCCTCCTAGCCGTACGGTGGTGATGAATTTCTGGTCATTCTTTAATCGCCACGTGTCGCCTTGTGGTTGCTCCATCCCTCAATGACTCACCCCATGTGTCACGAATTTTTGGAAGTTTATCATGCATGGCTTGACCTCCTTTCCGGCTCCGTGTTCTCGCTCCGTAACAGCTTGCAACTGCCCATCGTGCATGCTACGGTGTCCCGGTTGTCCGCGGGTCCAACACAAAAGTTGTTCCTCTCAATTTTCTGGTCATAGCGGCATATATATAATATGTTAATAAACAAGGAAATAATATAATATAATTTTAAATGCAAAGGATGTCCGGTAAAAGTCTCTCTTAGGGTTGCGGGCCACGCCGTGGGGTCTTGGCGCTCGATTTTTAGAGGGTACGCCTATTTACTCGGTTCTGAGCCCTGATCACAAATCTGGACTCAATTTTTTCATCTGATGCACCGATAAGGCGGTCGGTAATCTTAAACTGCCCTATCTTGGGTTTTCAGCGAGCTCGGGACTTTTCATTTTCGATTGCTTGTTCATGCTTTTCATCTTACTCGGAAGGCTCGTATCCTAATCCTAACTTGTTTGTGATGAATGGAACTTTAATAGGTTCTATCCTTCCTTGCTGATATTTCTGTAAGCCCAAACTGGGGAAGTATCCCATTCTTCGCATCATGCGAAGAATTTTGTAATTGCTCGGGGTCTAAGAGCACAGGAGAACTATTTCATTCCCATTTTTGAGCTTGACATATTGATGTAGAGTAGAGGGGACGGCGTTGGAGTTGTGTATCCATGGGCGCCACAGAAGCAAGTTCAAGTTGAATGAAGTGGGAATGTCTAGCACTTGAAATGGCACGGTCATGACCATGCTTCCAAATTCGATGTCCACCTCCATCCTGCCCATAATTGTACGGCTAGTGCTATCATATCCTCAAATGACTTGGCTGAAGGGTTTCAAATCCGTGCTCTTAAGCCCCAAGATGCCCATGATTCGACTTGGCATTATGTTGAGGACGGAGCCACCATCGACTAGTACTCTTGCTAATGGTCTCCCTCTTACTCTTACTTGGAGATAAATGGCTTCATTATGGTTGGACCCAAGTGGTGGGAGGTCCATGTCGGCAAACGTGAGGACATTGCAAAGTGTATGTGGCCGATCATTGCAGTAAGGTTTTCGAGAGATGTTTCAGGAGAGACTGAAGTGTCGTCGAGGTTGCTGATGACAATGTCTCAGTGTTTATTTGATGATGCGATAAGGTCCCAAATGGATATGTTTCCTTGAGTCTTCTTGAGTTGAACTAATAAAGGATTTTCGGGTGCATCATGTGGTTTCGATCTTGGAGAAGATGTGCTTGCTGCAGAAGCATTGGGATTATTGCTCGCTATAACTCGGCCTGAGCGAGTTAGCATGTTGACGTTCCCGTCTTGCTTCCTTTTCCTATTCTCTAAGACTTCCCTTATAATCTCATCATAAGTCACAACATAACAAGAATTGTCAATTTCATTCATAACATTAGGGTCCTCATTCACATTTGGACTTGAATGAGTGACCTCTTCAAACTCTCCTAACTCTATTACATTCCCTGGTAGAGTCGCCACTGTAGATACCCCGGGGGAAACCACGGCTTTAGGCTAGAGCGGTGAGTTATCCTAGGATGTCTAACTTGATTTTAGAGTCGTCACCTATGTTTTTAGAGGAACATAAGAAAAACCTAATATAGCCTAATGTTTGTTATGAAACCAAATATTCTTTTTATGAGGTTCGGGGGTTAGGTTACGGAATGGGAAGTACTTAAACACCATTCCGCCCGACTAGCGTCGGTCTTGCAAACAAGTGTTCTATATAAATAAAATTATTTTTCTTCCTATGCTTTTAAAGATGATTTTGGGGGTAAAAATGATGTTTTGAATGTAGGGAGATAACTCCTTGATTAACTTCAATGAAGTGAAGCAACCTTTGGTGTCATGTCCCAAAATGTTTGGGTTGATTGCACGTTTAATAAAAGAAAGAAGAAGGAGATGAAGTAGAGAGAGAGAGAGGGGGGGGATGAAGTATCTAAGTTCTTCAAAATTTTCAAATTAAGGAGATGCCTAATTTTCTTTTATGATGATTTTCCAAAAGTGGTGGTCATTTGTAATGGATGAAGAGGGTGGTATTTATAGGTGAGAAAAGATGTTTTTGTTGGTAGTGGTGCCCTAGGCACGTTTAATAAACGTTGTAATTGTTATCATTTATTCCATATCAATAAAGAGATGTTTTGATTGTTATTGTTGTTCATGTTTACTTATAATAATCTCTGTCCCAAGTACTTGTTAAGCACTAGTATAAAGGCTAAATGATCATGGGATGATCATGTTAGATTTATGGGTACTTGTTTGGAATAAGATACTGGACATGACCCGCTGTATGAGATTTATGTCATGGTCTATGTCGTACATATATCTCATATTAGTTATGTCATTCGAATCCTTAGACATGAAGTTATTATAGTCTTCCACTTGATGAACATTATGTTTGACATATTCAAACGCTACCTTTAACCGGGTAGTTATAAAGTGTATGATTGGCATAATCGGATTCACGTAGGGAAGAATAATAAGCTAAATGGATTTGCCCCTCTTCGGAGAGATCTCAAGCTTAGGCCTCTCGTAGGAATGATGTTGATGAAAATGTTCGGCCGGACTCAAATGAATTGATTAGATTAATGTCATTTGGATTATCAACATATTCGGAATCGAGAAAGTATTGAACAAAGACAAGTTGACCGTTTGACCATGACTTGTGTTCAATGAGATCGTGGACAAAGGGATTGTGACATATTCTAAAGGAATGCGAACTTGTATCTAGTTATACTATTTGGGAAGGTATGACGGTTTGCTAGAACCTAATCATATCTTATGGATTCATGTTTGAACCCATTGCCAACTTAGTATAATCCTAGAGGGTCACACACAATAGAACGAATCCTTAAAGGACTATATTGGAAAATTATGGCTCTCTGATCCTGGTGTGCGACCGCACAAACCAGGCTGGGCGGCCGCACATGTTTTGGGCGACCGCACACCTGATTTTGGGCGGCCACACAGTGTGTCGGGACAGACTTCCTGATTTGATTAGGAAAAGGATTTTGGATGGGTTTTGACACAAGTTTTCTATTTGGAATAGGTCTATCTTGTATATAAACAGCCAAATTCGGGCCAGAACACATCATAGCTTTTGTGCAAGTCTCCAAAGAGTTTGAGAGTGTTTTATTTTGTTCTAAGACATCCTAGATTGAAGAACAAAATATTACACAAAATAATATTCCATATAGTTCATATTAATTGTGAAAACGTGTTTCACAATTTTGGTCTAGCAACCAAGATCAAGTGTTCTTGATATTCGTTCAAGGTGTGGATACCGCTAGAGGGTGAAGCTCATCATCTTAAAAGTTCGTGTTCTTACTTGTTCGTGATTAAAGGTTCAATTTCTCCACCAAGATCAAAGACCAAATTCAAAGTCATCAAGGGTTAGTTTTCTAGTATTCATATTGCAAGTATTTGATTTAATCATATGGAATGGATCTATGGGCTTTGGGTTTCATAAAATTTTAAATGCTATTTTCCGCTGCGCATGTTACTCCGAAACCCAACAGTGGTATCAGAGCCCCGTTCATGTTGATTATTTCAATACCTAGATCATGTTGTGTGTATATAAATTGTTTATGTGCCTAGCATGATGTGAATATTGGATTATACGATGTTTATGTGTTATATGATTTTATGTGGTTTATTGTTTTACAACTTTAATCGCACTATTGAATCGCACTAAGAATTATGTTGGATTCTGAATTGTTTGATTAATAATTTTTGATTGGATCAAAGTTTTAATAATCGGGGAAAACAATTTTGAGACAAATTTTCGATCTTTAAAAATTCATTCTGATGCTACTGTGTGACCGCACAGAAAACCTTGGGCGGCCGCACAAGTTTGGGCGACCGCACAGTCTTTTCTTGGGCGGCCGCACAGTTGTCAGGATTCTGGTTTTGATTTTCGGTCAGAATCAGAATCTGGAATTTTGATGGGCCCCGACCAGACCAGTGACAAGACCAGCCAGACCTACTGATCTGGAGTGGGTTTTGGGCAGTTGGTTTGGGTGTGGATCCTGGGGTTTGATTTTCCTATTTGTTTTAGTCTTGTGATTCTAAGATTGGTTCAAGGTTTGGATGGCTAATCTACGTTCATCGAGATTGTGTTTCCCAAACTTGATCGCAATCAAAGTTTCAAAGATAAAACGAAGTTAGAATTATGAAGAGTTCATAATTGCTAAAATTGAGAAATAAAGTTCTTGATTCAAAGATTGGAGATCCATGTGAAATTGTGGATGCAATTGGCCTACGTTCATCGAGACCATATATTGCTTAGTTTCGGCCACATGGACTACTTTCTTGGTTTCTTGAATTAGTGCGGAATTGTGGATGTCTTATGGCTTAGTTTCGGCCGCACTTCTTGTTGTCTTGATTTGGAGATAATAACCAAAGTTGAAATAGTCTCATCCTCATAATTATAGAGAAACTAATGACACATAAATATTATGATTAAATTAATGGAGATTAATTTAGTGGCTAAACTTGATGCGTAACATGTTTATATTTTGTGCTCATAAATGTGTTGTATATGTGAGGAACCTTTAAAGAAAGTTTTAAGTCCTTTATTGCCATGCCATGATTAAAACACTTGTTAATACATGGGTGAATTTAATGTAGACTCGCCCTAGCGAGATGCATTGACTTTATTTATGTATGAGCAAGATAGATAATGTGGGCACGCCCTAGCGAGGCACATTAACTATACGTTTAAAATGGTTGGACTTAATTGGGCGTCAAAATAGTTTTTAGCCTAGGCAAAGATGAGATTTAACATGCTTTTTGAAATAGGATTTCTTAAAGAATCTCATAAAAGGAACTAAGAGTCATATGAGATATGATTGACAAGAGTTGTCTACCTAATTAATTTGATTTTGTGTAATCCGCCTTAGCGGACTTAAAATTAAATTAAAGCGGGATCTTAACCCATTTAAATTATATTATACATTGGATGTATGAGAAGGTTATATAATTTAGTGAGAGTATTTTTTTTTTTGAAAAATACATTGTTTATTTCTTTAATGAAAATTGGTACTTATTAAATTTGGGAAATTTTGCATAATTGTAGATAATGACTAACAACACTCAATCAGTTTCGTTGCGATCGATCCTTGAGAAGGATAAGCTCCAAGAGAATGGTACTAACTTTATGGATTGGATCCGTAGCCTAAGAATTTTTCTAAGGCAAGAAGATAAGTTGTACATTCTCGATGGGCCACTTCCTGCTGAACCAGAACCTACTGCCCCTAGGGCAGAAAGAGACAATTACAAGAAACATCGTAATGATTCTAGAGATGTAAGTTGTCTCATGCTTGCTACTATATGCTCAAAACTCCAACAAAGTTTGGAACATTTGAAAGCCTATGAGATAGGCGTAGAGTTAAGAGCCATGCTTCAAGAGTAAGCTAGGCAAGAGAGGTACAAGACCATTGTTGCATTCACTTCTTGCAAAATGAGTGAAGGGAAACAAGTGAGTCCTCACATGCTTAAAATGAAAGGCTATGTAGAGAATCTTGAGAAACTTGGCTATCCAATTCCATTGGAGCTAGCCACGGATCTCATTCTTAATTCATTGCCTAAAAGTTATAATCAGTTTGTGATGAATTATAACATGCATGGAATGGATAAGAATCTCTCCGAGTTGCATAGGATGCTTAAAACTGCGGAGATGAAGATTGTGGAGAAAGGTTCTCCTGTGCTCTTGGTTCATGATGGGAAAAAGGCTAGTGCCAAAGGAAAGGGTAAGGCAAAAGTTGTCAAACCCAAGATAAGCAAGGCAAAGGTTGCCAAGGCTTCTGAGGCAAAACCCGATTCACAAAAGGATGCAATCTGTTTCCATTGTCAAGAAATTGGTCATTGGAAACGTAATTGCAAGGCTTTCCTGGAAGAGCAAAAGAAGAAGAAGGGCAGCAAGGCTGCGTCAACTTCAGGTATCTATATGATAGATATTCTCCTTTCTACCATTGATTCTTGGGTATTGGATACCGGATGTGGTTCTCACGTTTGTTTAAATGTGCAGGGACTAAAGAATAGGAGACTGCTTAAAGAGGGTGAAGTAGACCTACGCGTGGGGAATGGAGCAAGAGTTGCTGCATTAGCCGTAGGGACTTATGAAGTCACTTTACCTTCCGGTTTAATACTTGTTTTGAACAATTGCTATTATGTGCCGGATTTAAGTAGAAATATTATTTCAATTTCTTGTTTGGATAATGAAGGTTTTAAGTTTCTTATTGGGAATAAGAAATTTTCTATTTATTTAAATGATGTGCTTTATGGTATTGCTAATTCATTTAATGGCCTTTATGTCTTGGATGTCAAGAATGAAAATAATGAAAATGTCTATCATATAAATAAGAAATCTAAACCTAATGATGTAAATCATTCTTATTTGTGGCATTGCCGTCTTGGTCATATTAATGAGAAACATATCTCAAAACTCCATGGGGACGGTCTCTTGGGTTCATGTGACCTTGGGTCATATGATACTTGTGAGTCGTGTCTTCTTGGGAAAATGACTAAGACACCTTTTACCAAGCTAGGTGAAAGGGCAAGCGACTTATTGGGGTTGATACATTCCGATGTATGCGGACCATTAAGTAGCAATGCTAGGGGAGGATTTCAATACTTCATAACCTTCACTGATGATTATAGTAGATTTGGGTATGTTTACCTAATGAAACATAAAAGTGTAGCATTTGAGATATTTAGAATATTTCAAAATGAAGTAGAAAAACAACTTGGCAAAAGTATTAAGGCACTTCGATCGGATCGAGGTGGAGAATACTTGAGTCATGAATTTGATGATCATCTAAAGAATTGTGGAATAGTTTCACAATTGACTCTACCCGGAACACCACAATGGAATGGTGTTTCCGAGAGGAGAAATCGGACTTTGTTAGACATGGTTCGATCAATGATGAGTCAAGTTGATCTTCCAATATCCTTTTGGGGTTACGCTCTAGAAACCGCTGCTTTCACACTAAATCAAGTTCCAACTAAATCGGTTCCAAAGACTCCATATGAGATGTGGAGCGGAAAGAAACCTAGTTTGTCTTTCATGAGGATTTGGGGTTGTGAAGCTTTTGTCAAAAGACTTGTCTCCGACAAACTAGCACACAAATCTGATAAATGTATTTTCATGGGATATCCTAAGGAAACTAAAGGATATTACTTTTACAACCGAGAGGACAACAAAGTGTTTGTTGCCCGAACTGGTGTCTTTCTAGAGAAACAGTTTCTCTCCAAAGAAATCAGTGGGAGTAAAATAAATCTTGAAGAAATTCGAGACCCAGAAAATAACATTGAACCAATAGTGAAACAAGAACAAGAACCACAAGGAGTTGTGGAACCTGTTCAAAATACACAAGTAACTCGCAGATCTGGTAAGTTACGATCCGAGCCCGAGAGATATGGATTTCTCGTAACGGATAGTAATGAGGTGGAAATCATTGAGAATGATGAGCTGATAACCTATCAAGAGGCGATGTCTTCTCCTGATTCGAACAAGTGGCTTGGAGCCATGGAATCCGAATTGCAATCCATGCAACACAATCAAGTTTGGAATTTGATTGATGCACCCGAATGTGTAAAAACCATAGGATGCAAATGGGTCTTCAAGAAGAAGACTGACATGGATGGGAAGGTGCATACTTACAAATCTAGACTTGTAGCGAAGGGTTATAGGTAGGGGTAGCAAATTGGGTGTTTTGGGTTTACCCATTAAAGTTAAAAATCCATTGGATATCCGGATATTTTAACTTTAATGGATACACCCAAAACACCCATTTTGCCACCCCTAGTTATAGGCAAGTTCATGGTATTGACTATGATGAAATCTTTTCACCCATAGCAATGATCAAGTCTATAAGAATTTTGCTTGCCATTGCCGTATATCATGACTATGAAATATGGCAAATGGATGTCAAAACCGCTTTCCTAAATGGAAAACTACAAGAGGATGTGTATATGACACAACCAGAATGTTTTGAACAGAATTCTAAGGTATGAAAATTGCAGAAATCCATTTATGGATTGAAGCAAGCTTCTAGGAGTTGGAATCTCCGTTTTGATGAATCGGTCAAAGAGTTTGGTTTCATCAAGAACAAAGATGAGCCTTGTGTATACAAGAAAATTAGTGGGAGCATAGTGCTATTCCTTATTTTATATGTGGATGACATATTACTCATTGGAAACGACATTCCTACACTTCAGTCTGTGAAGACTTGGTTAGGAAAGTGCTTCGCAATGAAAGATATGGGTGAAGCCGTATATATACTTGGCATTAAGATCTATATAGATAGATCAAGGAGGCTACTTGGTTTAAGCCAAAGTACATACATTGACAAGATCATTAGAAGATTCCGTATGGAAAATTCTAAAAGAGGTACCTTGCCGGTGTTACATGGAGTTTCTCTAAGCAAGACTCAATGTCCTAAGACAAAAGATGAGCGTGAGAAAATGAATGATGTTCCATATGCTTCGGCAATTGGGTCCATCATGTATGCCATGATTTGTACTAGGCCGGATGTATCTTATGCTTTGAGCATGACAAGCAGATACCAATCCGACCCCGGTGAAAATCACTGGGTGGCTGTAAAAGTGATTATTAAGTACTTGAGAAGGACTAAAGACTCATTTTTGGTCTATGGAGGAATGGAAGATGATCTCGTTGTAAATGCTTACACGGATGCAAGCTTTCAAACCGACAGAGATGACAGTCGATCGCAATCGGGTTTTGTGTTTATGTTAAATGGTAGAGCTGTAAGCTGGAAGAGTTCCAAGCAGAGTACAACCGCTGATTCTACAACGAAAGCTGAGTATATTGCTGCATCGGATGCTGCAAAGGAAGCTGTTTGGATTAAGAAGTTCATCACTGAACTTGAAGTGGTTCCTAGTATTGCTAATCCAATAGATCTTTATTGTGATAATAATGGTGCTATTGCTCAAGCAAAGGAACCAATGGCACATCAAAAATCCAAACACATACTTAGGCGTTACCATGTCATTCGAGAAATCATTGACAGAGGTGACGTGAATATATGCAAAGTACCTACTGATGACAATGTCGCGGACCCGCTAACAAAGGGACTTCCACAAGCTAAACATGAAGGTCATGTTAGGTCCATGGGTATTAGATACATAAGAGATTGGGCCTAGGCAAGTGGGAGATTGTTGGTAGTGGTGTCCTAGGCACGTTTAATAAACGTTGTAATTGTTATCATTTATTTCATATCAATAAAGAGATGTTTTGATTATTATTGTTGTTCATGTTTACTTATAATAATCTCCGTCCTTAGTACTTGTTAAGCACTAGTATAAAGGCTAAATGATCATGGGATGATCATGTTAGATTTATGGGTACTTGTTTGGAACAAGGTACTGGACATGACCCGCTGTATGAGATTTATGTCACGGTCTATGTCGTACATATATCTCATATTAGTTATGTCATTCGAATCCTTAGACATGAAGTTATTATAGTCTTCCACTTGATGAACATTATGTTTGACATATTCAAACGCTACCTTTAAACCGGGTAGTTATAAAGTGTATGATTGGCATAATCGGATTCACGTAGGGAAGAATAATAAGTTAAATGGATTTGCCCCTCTTCGGAGAGATCTCAAGCTTAGGCCTCTCGTAGGAATGATGTTGATGAAAATGTTCGGCCGGACTCAAATGAATTGATTAGATTAATGTCATTTGGATTATCAACATATTCGGAATCGAGAAAGTATTGAACAAAGACAAGTTGACCGTTTGACCATGACTTGTGTTCAATGAGATCGTGGACAATGGGATTGTGATATATTCTAAAGGAATGCGAACTTGTATCTAGTTATACTATTTGGGTAGGTATGACGGTTTGCTAGAACCTAATCATATCTTATGGATTCATGTTTGAACCCATTGCCAACTTAGTATAATCCTAGAGGGTCACACACAATAGAACGAATCCTTAAAGGACTATATTGGAAAATTATGGCTCTCTGATCCTGGTGTGCGACCGCACAAACCAGGCTGGGCGGCCGCACATGTTTTGGGTGACCGAACACCTGATTTTGGGCGGCCGCACAGTGTGTCGGGACAGACTTCCTGATTTGATTAGGAAAAGGATTTTGGACGGGTTTTGACACAAGTTTCCTATTTGGAATAGGTCTAACTTGTATATAAACAACCAAATTCGGGCCAGAACACATCATAGCTTTTGTGCAAGTCTCCAAAGAGTTTGAGAGAGTTTTATTTTGTTCTAAGACATCCTAGATTGAAGAACAAAATATTACACAAAATAATATTCCATATAGTTCATATTAATTGTGAAAACGTGTTTCACAATTTTGGTCTAGCAACCAAGATCAAGTGTTCTTTATATTCGTTCAAGGTGTGGATACCGCTAGAGGGTGAAGCTCATCATCTTCAAAGTTCGTGTTCTTACTTGTTCGTGATTAAAGCTTCAATTTCTCCACCAAGATCAAAGACCAAATTCAAAGTCATCAAGGGTTAGTTTTCTAGTATTCATATTGCAAGTATTTGATTTAATCATATGGAATGGATCTATGGGCTTTGGGTTTCATAAAATTTTAAATGCTATTTTCCGCTGCGCATGTTACTCCGAAACCCAACAGTTTTTAGTGCCAAAACAGGGTCAACAATCAGAGATTTCTCGGGAAAAATCGACATTGATGAGCAAGGGAGAGATTCTTGGGAAAAATCTGTAACTGATGACTAGAAGGGCGCGCCCCCTGCCATGAGGGCGGAAGGCGTGCGCCCTTGACCCAAGAGGGCGGAGACGCCCTACTCTGAAATGATTTTTTTGACATAATGGACTAGAAAATTAGAACTGTTATTCAGTTTAACAGAAGTAATAAAAACTAACAAAAAACACTTAAAACAACGAAAAAACGCAAATTAAGCGTGCAATCGGGGTGAGCGGTCCAAGGCGGGGTGTCTACAATATGTGATAATGACCATGATGTTGATGGACTGCTGTTGATATTGTATTTAAGTATTTCAAAATGTAAAATTTTATGCCATAAATTTTTGTACTTTGTATTCATTTTTTAATTACGCTTGTTTAAAATTTCTTGTTATTTATTTTTAATTTAAATCGAAGAAAATTAAGATATTGCTATAAATCACGCTGGTGTAATGCTATTTGGGAAAGAAAACGCTGGTGATGTTCAAAAGGGTTATCCGGCCCGGCCTAGCTCATGTCCGCGGGCTTAACGGGCTTGACCGGTCCGGCCCTTCTCACGGATGGATAAAAGCCTGGCCCGGCCCGTCATTTTCAGTTGGGTCCGGCCGTCCGGTTGGTCCGGACCAAAAGGTTCACGAGCCAAACAGATTTTGTCATTTTTTTAAAACATATTTGATACCTTACACTTCATAACCTAATTGTAGAATCCAATTTAACTGAGTGATTAGTAGTTAGTACTTTCTCAGTTCAGTTTTGTGAGTGTAAGTTTTAAAAGTATAAAAAACATTTCCAAGACCAAGACTGTGTACAGAGATTGAGACAATACACTGAGTGTCTGAGTCATTGACCGAAAAAAAAAAACAAAAAAAAGAAAGGGGCCAAACGGACACGGGCCAAACGGACCAGAGATCAGCGGGCTTTGGCCCGGCCCGTGCATCATTTTCACCACCCGGCCCAGACCGAGAATAGGGCAGGCTTGGACACGGGCTTACCCACGTGCTCATGGACCCAAGCCATACGGACTCTGGTTGACGGGCTCAAACGGGTTCCATGGGCTTAGGCCCAAAGTGAACATCACCAGAAAACGCCCTTAGGGATACAGGAGTACTTTTGGATGTTTAGTAGGAATAATATAGGAAATTAAACATAGATGTTTACAAAACTGAGATTATTGATTATTCTTATCTTTCATGTATCATTGATCTACTACTCTGTTCCAATAGCAATTTCGGATATTAATTTTGAGGCGGAGGGAGTACTACATTTTCATTTTGTTTACCTCGTATTCCAGTTGTTATGAATTTTTATATACCCCCTCTGTCCGTAAATGAGTATCCATTTTCAAGAAACCTTTGTCCCAAAATGAGTGTCTTTTTTTAGTATAACTTTCTCCCTAAATGTTTTTTTTCGAAATTTTTTTCACCAGTTTCTTTATACGTGTAAAACTAAATGTTTGGAAAGGAGATTACAAGATTATATATGAATATTTGCTACCAAATTGTACAACAAAGTTGAGATTTTCAGTATCCCTTAAAATGAAATTTGGACACTCATTTAGGGACAGAGGTAGTAGTATTTATTTATTTTTACTGAAGGAGAGAGTCTTGCAGTTCAGCTGTGGAGGCAGCACCCGAATCATAAATTTTGCTATCTGTAAGTCTTAATCTCTTTAAATTTTTCGGCTTACACACACATGTACGTTACTTTGTGGAAGCTCGCTCTATCCAGGATGACGAAGAGGTTGTGGAAGCTCGCTCGATAGCTAAGCAAAAGCAGCCTGCCAAAGTGCCCTCTGTTGCTTCAGCAGGGAATGCTAAGCAAAATCGGCCTGCCAAAGTGCTCTCCGCTGCTTCAGCAGGGAAAGCTAATCACTCGTTGATTGGTAATTATCTACATCTTCTTTCTCATTTGGAGTTCTGATGTGAGGGATATATTTCATTTTATTAGATACTCACTCCGTCCCAAAACACCTTACACATATTTCCCTTTTGGGTGTCCCATTGGTAAGTCCCACTTTCCCAAAATGGAAAAGATTCCCACTACTTCTCTCATCTCCACTCACAACAACTATCCACTTACTATTCTCTACCACACCTTCTCTCTCCTTCCCACTCACACCACCCACTTTTCTTACACATTTTATTAATTTCCGTGCATTTCAAAAAGGGTGCAGGTTGTTTTGGGACGGAGGGAGTATATTGCATGTTGTTTAGTGTCTTACAATGAGAAGCCATAATTTTATTTCAAGGATGTCTAAATTCCTAATTCTTTTTCCAATGTAATATTTTGTTACTACTTCACTCGCATTCTTGGTTACTTTTGCGCGACTACGCTTAGTCACCTCATTATTGTGCCCTTTTCCTATGTGTTCTACCTATCCATTCATTTTTTTTGTGGCATCTCCTGTCTCTTATGAGTGAAAAAAAACCTCAAGTTGTTATCCTTTGGCTTTGCGGGCTGGCCGACTTAAGTTTTGGTCTCGAATAGGAGACCTGAAAGATCCACTGATTACAGCAGCTGGCTAAAAATGTCTGTTGTGACTGTAGATGTCTTCGTCTCTATAAAAAACACATGCCTTTGTTGAGTTCGAGTACTGTCTTGGAGTAAGAATAATTATATCAAACTCTGACGCGTGGCGAGGATTCCAGGCGCGTGGGCGAGGCAAGGCGAGCCTGACGGACAAACTCTGGCGCGTGTACCCGAGATTTTTTTTTTACCTATTTTCTAATTATTCTTTGGGTTTTTCTATTTCCACAACCAAAATTCTAATTGCACAACATTTCCTCATTTTTTTGTGAGAATAGTTAATGCAAACGTTGACTTCCTTTTTAGTGTTCTGAGCCCTTATTTTCCCTTTTTCCATTTCCAGTAGGTAAAGCCTTCATTACCTTGTAAGTTGCAATGAGGAAAAGATGACATGGAAACTAGTACTGATTTGGAAATATTAGTTTGACCGTGAAAAAATGGGTCATCAAACAATTTACAAAAAATTGACCTTGTAACACCCAGTTTCTTTGACAAATTATATATACCTCATTTTTTTTTTAGATTTTTAAGTAACCCTTTCACCTTTTAAAGCATAACTTTCCTGACATATTAAAATTGCAAAAGAGAATAGTTATATTTCAAAATGGAAAGATGGAGAGAAGATCATTCAGAATCAAGTGATAAGGTTTAAGTTAACTTAATATTTTTTCTCAAAATATTTTAATTTCAATTTTACTCTTACATGATTAAAAAAAATGTACTCTTACATGTTTTCATATGTGTTTATTTTTAGGAGGATATAAATAATAACGAAGATGGAGATGGATCATATGCCCACAACACATGCGGATTTGAGACCGATCAGGTACACTAATATTTACTCCCTTTGTCTAAAAAAATAGTCTTATTTTGATTTTTATGGTTAAAAAATGAATTTTGACGAACCACTGGTGAAGATTTAATCATTCTAGTGAAATTCTAAATTTTGTGATTGATGAATCATTAAGTGATTTATCAACAACAATTTTTAGAATTTCATTATGATCATTAAATGGAGTGGCTATTTCCACTACGAATAATACTTTTCCACTACATTACTAATAAAATTATCACAATGCAACAAAATTACCCTTTACTTATTGGTAGATTTCTTAAATTTAGTATATGATCTTTCCTTATTAAATTATAACTGTTCTTAATTAATTCATTTTCAACTCAATACAGATAACTGAATGGGTATTGTTTTTTTATTTTTTTTTTCATTTTGAAACAATCTTTGCTCAATTACGTCTTTATAATGTGGCTGTAAAAATAAATGATTTTTTTTATTCCATATAAAGTTACTTAATTTACAGGTTTCCCTTTTATTTGATCAGAAGCAAAAAGAATACAGTATATGATTAAATACCAAATTTTCTTTACCATTTTTTAATAGAAAAAAGAATTAAAAAATAAAAATATATTTTACACATTGCTTATAAAGTAATATAATAAACTAGTTAATTTCAAGAGAAAGCACATGAAAAATCTACTTTTACGTAATTCATTTTATAGAGTAAAAATTATTTTTTTTATTAATTAATAAAGATTTTTTAAGATGGAAATTGTGCTTTTTATAGTAGATTAAATATTAAAAAAAATTACCACAACATAAATGTTTTTATTTCAGACAGGTTTTTGTAAAGAAAATTTTCCCATGAGTGATCTCTTATTTTTGTCAATTGATGTCTAGAAAATAATTTTCATTGCTTAAACATTATTTTACAAACTATTTTGTTTTCCTAAAAAACATCGTTGGTTGTGAAAATATATTTCTACACCTATATTGCAAGGACATAAATGACTAAAGATTGCTTACAATTATTATTTTTTTAAAGATATTCAATTTTCATAATATTTAATTGAAAGGCTAATAATAATAATAATATGAATATAATTAAACAAGGAAAGAACAAAAGCTAAATTTGAAAAATGAATGCATCATTTAACTATGTGCTAATAGTGTAAAGGGTAATTTTGTCATAATTTAATAATCTTATTAATGATGTAGTGGAAAAACATTATTTGTAGTGGAAATAGCCCCTCCCTCATTAAATTGACACTAATGTTTGATCAAAGTTCATTTTTATTGACCATAAATAATCAAAATGAGACTATTTTTATAGAACAGAAGGAGAGTATGTCATTCAATGTATTGTATTTGAGCAATTCTAAGAGAAATTCAAGTGTTTACTCCTTTTAGCATGGGATTGTTGGCAGAGTCTGCAGAAATCACACTACACCACCCAATAATACCAATTTCTTTCACGTGTAGGCTTTTTCGGTTAGCTCCTCTAACGCATGTATTTTCTAATATAATGTATGTTTTACACCATATAACATAGTATTTAAATATTGGTTAGCTCCCAACATTCGAACGCATGTATTTTTTAATATAAAGTATGTTTACTTAAAAATGTGTTCTTAAATATTTTCTTACTATTTTTTTTACTTTTATATATATATATATATATATATATATATATATAAGTATACATAAATAGTAAATTATCTGATAAAATTGGACATTTTTTTTTCAACAAAGAAAATTGAACTTAAATTACCCCTTAAAGTGTTATTTTTTTTTTTAATGAAACTGAGTTTTCAAGTCGTTCTTCAACACCTTAGTTTTGAAGTATTTTTTAAAATAACATCCGTAATATTGTCGTATGTGTCTCTTGTTGATTTTTCTCGTATCTTATATTAATAACTATGCATTTTTAGGTGTTCAATTCTCGGCAAAATTTGATTGATTGGGTGTACAGTGTGGGATTTTCTCTTGGTTATGTTATTGTCATCAAAAGATCGATAAATAGATCATATGGATTTATTGTTCAATTAAAATGTGATCGTGGTGGAATATATAAAAGTAAGAAAATCTCTACTAGGAATACTGGCTCAAAAAAAATTGGGTGCCCTTTGAATTGGAAGGAAAATGTTTGCGAGGGGGTGACGGATTGAGGTTAAATATAATATGTGGAGAACATAATCATGGACCTTCTTCGAAATTGGAAGGTCATCCATATGCAAGGCGGTTGTCTAAAAATGAAGCTCAGATAGTGGAAGATTTGTCAAAAAAGTTTGTAAAGCCACGGGCTATCTTGGAGACAATAAAACAACAAAATGAAGGTAATGTATCTACTGTCAAAACGATATACAATGAACGTCAAAAGATTCGTGAGACGGAAAAAGGCGGTAGAACTCAAATGCAGGTTGTTATGACATTTTTACAAGAAAACGGATATGTTTTTTATAGTCGTACAAATGATAGAACCAATGAGTTGGAAGACTTGTTTTTTGCTCATCCACAATCATTGGAGATATGGCGTGCATTTCCAGATGTGTTGTTGATGGATGCGACGTACAAAACAAACAAGTACAAGATGCCTCTCCTTGAAATTGTTGGCGTAACTTCAACCAACACGACGTTTTGCATAGCGTTTGTCTTTATGCACGAAGAAAAAGAATCCAACTATACTTGGGCTTTAAATTGTCTTAAATCGACAATAGATGGATGTACTGCTCCACGTGTTATTGTTACAGATAGAGAGTTGGCTCTTATGAACGCATGCAAACATGTATTTTCGAAAGCTAAAGGTTTACTTTGCAGATGGCACATCAATAGAAATATTTTGAAGAAGTGTAGGCCAACAATAAAATCACGTGCATTTTGGGATTTGTTTTATAGAGCATGGAGCAGACTGATTGAATCTGAAACCGAAGAAGTATACATGTCTAATTTTGCACAACTCGAAGCAATATTGCTTAATTTTCCAGGTACTTATTGTATATTATTTATTTATTTTTGAGTAATATACTAATTCTTTAAAATACAATATCATTTATCATTGACTGACTAAATGTGTTATTCATTTACAATTTTGTTTTTTATATTGATATGTTTATAAGTTAATGAATAAGTTTGTTTGACTTTTCAGGTGTTCTTACTTATCTAAATGCAACTTGGCTCACACCTTATAAAGAAATGTTTGTATCTGCTTGGATTGACAAATTTCTTAACTTCGGAAATCACACAACAAATCGAGTGGAGAGTCAGCATGCAAAGTTGAAAAGATACTTGGAGTCCTCAAATTCAGATTTCGAAAGATCATTGGCTTATATTCACCAAGTCATTCAGTCACAAGTCACATCTATAAACGCAAGCCTTGAACAAAGCAAAATTTTAGTTCGACATCGGTTCAACACACCAGTGTTCCGAGAATTGCGTGGTTTCGTTTCAATTTATGCCCTTGAAATAATATTGAATGAATTTGAGAGATCTAAAGATAATAAATTTTACTCTGGAAATTGTGGATGTCAGTTGCGTACAAGTCATGGGCTGCCATGTGCACATGAACAGGTGATATATTTCAATAAAGGTCGTCCTATCCCACTTGATTCAATTGATAAGTTTTGGAGGAAGCTTGACTTATTACCGTGCACACTTGTGGGAGATGATGATTTTGGTTGTGATATTGAGCTACAAATGTTTAATGCACAGTTCAAAAAACAGTCAAGATCTCGTAAATTTAGTTTTCTTAGAAAGTTGAGGGAGATAATTGCGCCATCAACAACTTCGGTTCGTGAGCCAGCTTTTCACGCTACAACTCGTGGGCGTCCTTCCTTAAAGGATAAACTTTTCAGAAAAAACCGTGTTGATCCGCCAGTGCGAACTCAGAAACCAGCTCAAAAACTAACTTAAAAACCAGAAAAACCAACTCCGAAACAGGATCAGATTCCAGCTCAGCCAACACAAAAACCGAGTAGACATAGTTGTTCTTCCGCAAGGTTTGTTGAGGTTAATAAATCTCAGTTTCCGAAACCAGCACGACACAGTTACTCTACAGGCCAACAATACTCTTTTCATCCATACATTCATCAATTTTCGGCTATACTTCATCCTTACATTACGTAGGTACACGATGTAATGAATGATTTACTCTACAGGCTTACAATACTCTTTTCATCCATACATTCATCAATTTCCGGCTATACTTCATCCTTATATTATGCAGGTACACGATGTAATGAATGATAGAAACTGTGGATTTTGAGCAATAGCTGTTTGTCTTGGCCTTTCTGAAGATGCATGGCCCACTATCCGTCATAATTTGATAGAAGAGTTGGTCACGTATGAAGCAGAATATGTCGAGATGTTTGGCAGTGGCGGATGGTTAAATGTTTATAATTCGTTGAATTTCTTTGAGATTGGTAGATGTGCACCTCATGAGCATTGGATGAGTATGCCTAAAATGGGTGTCCTTATTGCTTCAAAGTACAATGTGATATTACATGTTCTAAGCATTCAAGGCAGCATGACGCACTTACTGCTTCGATCTTGTCCGCCCCCATGGTATCAACATGTTGCTATTGCAATCGGACACGTTAATAATAATCATTACGTCCAAGTAACAATGACAGGAGGGTACCCAATGCCCACTCTCATGCCACAGTGGGTTCATTTCAAATATAATTGTGCAGCTGGATGGGCTACTCCATACTTAAATCGGATTAACAATTATCAGCAGTATTTACGATCTAATTATAGTGATGAGTTTATTGTATTGGATTGACTCAAGATATGAAATGAGTTAACTTATTTTCATTTTGAATGTTTTGTTAGATAAATTTTTAAATTTCTTTAATTTTTAATATTATAATAATCTTATTTTTAAATAAATATATATTTATTATAAATTGCATAGTCTGCCTAGTTACTAATAGGGTCCAAAGCCCAAACATTTAAAAAAGGTGGTTGGGAAAATCTTAGAACTACAAGTATTTGGGGACGGGGGAGTAATAAACTAAAAAGAATAAAAAGTCAAACGGCGGAGGGAGTAGTAGCAACGAAAACGAAAATAGGGACAAAACTTGTCAGATTAGGCTAGATTAGTTTGTTTTCATTCACTGGTTGGTTAGGTTCAAAATTCAATAAGTCAAAAAAGTAATTATGGGAGGTATTTACTATTCCCAAGGTTTTTTACACACAAAAAAGTGTGCAAATAGTAGAAGGGAATTTCTATTTGCACAACTGGAAAAGGCTACACTTACACCAAGTGTATCTATACACCACAAATAAAATAATGCCAAGTGTGTGTGTTAATGGCATTTTCTGTAATTATTTCAAGGAATGATGATAAATCTATAACCAGATAGAGTATGTGTCACACATATATTGGTGGTGTATATACACCAAGTGTAAATGTATCATCTTCCTTGCACAACTCTTTTTCTATTTACACAAACATTTTTTGTTTTCAGTGAAAAAGTAGCACTTTTGTGAAACTTGGCATCCAACCATTAGTACATAGGGAACTGTACTTTGCATGTGGTGGCTGCTAAATGATTAATACCCTACACTATATTGTTAATCGTTTTATTAGTTTATCTTATTAATTACATTTATTAAATTCAATAGATAAACTAATAAATATATCATTATTAATTAGTGAATTACAAGTTCATCGTTTTTTAATTAATAGGATAAAGAAACAAAAAAATAATAAATATATCATTATTAATTATATCCATTACAATTTATATAATAAAGTAATTATTAAAAATATATTGAGACATAGGGAATAATTTTAATCATAAGCCACATTTTTTATTTAATTGAATCAAATCATACTCCCTCTGTCCCAGAAAAATAGTCTCATTTTGACTTTTTATGGGCAACAAAAATAAATTTCGACTAAATATTGGTGTCAATTTAGTGATTACAGTGAAATTTTAAAAATTGTTATTGATAAATCACTTAATGATTTATCAATTACAAATTTTAAAATTTCGCTAGAATGATTAGATAGTCACCAATAGTTGGTCAAAGTTCACTTTTGTTGACCATAAAATGTCAAAATGAGACTATCTTTCGGGACAATGGGAGTATTATAATTTAAATATAATAATTTATTCTTTATTAAATCAAATCATATTATATAATTTAAATATAATAATTTATATGTTCTTCTTGTGAAAATCTCAAGAAAAACTTGTTTTACACTCGTTTTAGAGTAAAACTTGTTTTCATCCTTAAATGTAAAACATAATCTCTTAATCTAAAACAAGTTTTACACACCTCTTTGTGTAAAATAGGCTTTTCATAAGACTGACTCATTTATAAAGGTGGACTTTAATCTTCTCGAGAAAAACTTGTTTTACACTCGTTTTAGTGTAAAACTTGTTTTCACTCTTTAATGTAAAACATAATCTCTTAATGTAAAACAAGTTTTCCATAAGACAGACTCGTCGTTTTACTTTATGGATTTTATAGATTTTTAATACACACACACATATATATATCCGACACTATAAAAATGAGTATTTATTTACCAAAATTGTTAAGTTGTTAATATATCTTCATATTAAACACTAATAAATGTACAATTATATTTAAAAACAAAAAGTTAAATATACTCCCTCCGTCTCATATTTATCGCTACTTATTTCCATTTGGGGGTCTCATACTTATTGCTACTTACCCAACATGTTCACTTTTCTCTCCCTTATCCACTCACAATAACTATCCACTAACTTATTTTCTCTATCCTACCCACTCACAGTACTTATTGATCCTGCAAGAAACGTACCGGATCATCCTTCGTCCAATGGTTCGGATAATCCCAGCAAGAAGAACTTCCTCGATTGGATCTACACGCACGAAACAAATAACACGTAAACTAGCCGGGGCTTCACCGGCGAAGGCCCTCCAGCGTGAGAATAAGAATCTATTATGTGAGATAAAACAAAAGAGAAATCTATTGATTAGAGTAAGAGCCAAGAGAATTCGTTACCCGTTTATCGTATGAGGGCTTGTTTATATAGGTGCTGGTGAATTACTCCTGACTTGTTAAGGAAGTCATGGATTCCTTTTTGAAGTGGAACTCGTACATTGAGGGAGATAGAATCCTGATAAGGATCGTAATCACTGCTAACTTGTAGAAGAGGTATCCTTGTTAAGTAAGGATTCCCTTTATTTATGCAGATGTTGGACTCTATTTACAGATTCTGCGTTATATTAGGAATGTAACTCTGTTGAATTGGCACAAGTCGGTACGTATATCACACTTCAGCATGTGTCTAGCCGGGTTGAGTCTTGGTCCTTAATTCGTGGGCTTAGGCCTGCATATGTCAAGGCCCAACACCTTGGTCGATTTATGTCGTTCACTTATTTTTCCAATATATTTTCTTAATCCCCGTGCATTGATAGCAATAAGTATAGGACGGAGGGAGTAAATAGTAAGTTGATTGGTGTTTCAGATGTCCTTTAAAATGAATGTCCAAAATTCATTTTAAAGGACATCTGAAAATCTCTACTTTTCAACAATTTAGTAATAAAGATTCATAATTCTCTTTACAAACATTTAGTTTTGCAAGTATAAAAAAATTAGTAAAAACAAATTGATAAAAAACAATTACGAATAAAGTTATTTAAAAATATATTCATTTAAAATAAAAAAAATCTTAAAAATAAAATCCATTTAGGATAGACATAGTAATAATTTATTAATAGAATGAAAAAAATACAGTACACATTAAATATTTTCTCAGCTAAGTACCCAAAATAAAATAAAAAAACCTCATGGGCTCTTTAATAGGTAAGGCTAAGGGAGGCCGGCCTAAGAAAACGGAGCCCGAGACATAATAGTACTCATCTTTTCATAATAAATGGATAGTTTAGAGTTTCTAGGTTTTTTACACATTTTTTTTTAATAAAAAAGTAGTGCAAATAGTAGAACCCTATAAATATATCTTTTATTCCTTTTTCATTCCTTATTAGTTTAGGACTTTTCCTAGGTATTTATACTAGGTTTCTTTCATTGTTTTTGATTGTAGACTCTTACGATATTTTTAGATCTAGGTTTTATTCTTTTTTCATGGATATTTCAATGCTTTGGATGGGGAACTAAATCCAAGCTTTGGGTTTAACCCTTTTTATTTAATTTGAGGTATTTTTCTTTTCAATCTTATTATTCCTATTCATAATTTTACTTGTGCTTATTTTAAATTAATTGCTAGGGTTTATAGACTTGATCAACCTATTTGCTCTGTGTAATTAATTTGTGCTAGAATTTTCTATTTACTCTGCCAATGTAGAATTTTCACCGTAGCATCTTGACAATTTATGCATGTGCCATGGTAAATTGTGAAGTGGGTAAAATTAGACGATTATCTATATGAAATAATTATAAAATACGTTCTTGATCTTAGTTTCTTAAATCGTTCATCAATTAATATTGAGATCTAAAATGTGCCAGTTAGATTAATTTATTAATTAGAGTTTCTAGTGAGTGTGCCACTGGCCACTGCTATTAACTATTTTGAAAGAAGAAACAGAGATTGAAATAAATCTCGTGATTAAGTTAGTGAGTGTGCCACTGCTATTAACTATTTTGAAAGAAGAAACAGAGATTGAAATAAATCTCATGATCAATTGAATAAGGTAAAAAGTGAAAAGAGATATCGATGATAATTGAATAATTAGGTGGGAACGGAATCAAATATGAAGTATTTCTTAATTATTGTGTTAGCTATAATTAGTTTAATTAGGATAATTAATTAAAACCAAATTATTCCCCCAATCTTGTCAAGTGACATTTACGTAAACAGATAACCGTTCTTCGTGGATCGATTCTGGACTTGCCCTAGCTATATTAACCTAGTCCAGGTTAAATTTGTTGGTGTGTGATTTTTAGCCTATCAAGGAGTAAGAAACAGATGCTTCTGTTAAACCTAAACACACAAAGAAAACGGCTGAAGAAAATTTCCATCGATGATTTTTCATTCACGGTAATTCCCCTATATATACAAACTCTTTGATACACTAAGTATGGAAAACTAGGACTCTCTATGTTAACAGAATATTTACAATTGTTATTCAAATATCCCTAGACTACGGGATTGATATTTATCCTAAAATATGAACAATGCTATCTTGGGAATGATATCCCAAGATATCGTCTAATACCCCCCCCCCCCTCAAGCAAGACGTCCAAAAGGAAGGAGCAGCTTGACTGTAAGAGCTTGAAAGCGAGGTTTGGATAGCCCTTTAGTAAACACATCCGCGAGTTGATCCTCGATAGACACATAGTGCAGGGTTAGGAATCCACGAGTGACGAGCTCACGAATAAAGTGATAATCAATCTCTATGTGTCGGGTGCGGGCATGAAAAACAGGATTTCGGGCCATGTGTAAGGCCGAAAGATTATCACATAATAACGACGGAGGAGAGAAAGGCAGATGTAACTCGCGAAAGAGATAGGAGAACCACCGTAACTCAGCAGTGGTAGTAGCGAGAGCGCGGTATTCAGCTTCACTGCTTGAACGTGAAACTGTAGATTGTTTCTTTGCCATCCAAGAAACAATATTAGGCCCAATGAAGATACAAGCTCCGGTGGTAGAACGACGATCGTCCGGATCACCCGCCCAATCGGCGTCAGAATATGCCTGAATAGCAAGGCTGGAAGACCGGTGAAAAGTAAGGCCAAGGTCAAGTGTACCTTTAACGAACTGGAGAATTCTCTTGGCAGCAACCAAGTGATTGGTGCGAGGCTGGTGCATGAATTGACATACTTAATTCACCGAAAAGGCGATGTATGGACGAGTTAACGCTAGATACTGCAGTCCACCAACGAGACTACGGTATGTGGTAGGATCAGGAAGGAACTCACCGTCATTAGTGGACAGCCGAGAGTGAGGGACAATCGGAGTAGAAGAAGGCTTGCAGTCGGTCATATTGAAACGAGCTAGTAGATCATGAGCATACCGAGATTGGCCAAAACACAAGGTTGTGGATGTGCGTTTAGCCTCAAGTCCCAAGAAAAAATTTAGATCGTCCAACCGTCGACTATCAAAGGTGTTGCAAATGTCGTCAATAATGGCGTTGACGGCAGTGGGAGATGAACCGGTAATGATGATATCGTCGACATAAACGAGAATGATCGTCGTGGAATCTGTAGAGTGTCGAACAAATAAAGAGGAATCCGAACGACTGTTAAAAAATCCACAACGAAGCAAGAAATCGTGCAGTCTTTGGAACCAAGCTTGGGGAGATTGCTTCAGACCATAGAGGGCTCGTTGAAGCATACAAACATGTGTAGGATGTTGGGGATGAGCAAAACCAGGAGGCTGTTTCATGTAAACTTCTTAATTGAGAAACCCATTCAAAAAAGCATTGCGCACATCAAGTTGCTTAATTACCCAATCACGGGAGTGATCAACGGATAGGACAACCCGAATAGTGGATGGCTTAACGATGGGACTGAACGTTTCATCGTAATCAAGGCCAGCTTATTGCGTAAAGCCCTGAGCAACTAACCGAGCCTTGTGATGATCTAGAGAGCCATCGGCCTTTCGTTTGACTTTAAAATCCACCGACACCCTACAACATTCATGTTGGGTTGACACGGAACAAGGGACCAGGTCTTGTTTCTGTGTAGAGCAGTGATTTCTTCGGTCATAGCAGTTTGCCAATGAGGATACTGAGAAGCTTGTTTAAAAGTTCGTGGTTCATAGAACGGATCATCATTCATGGCAACAAGGCTATATTCGATGGAGACAGGAGATGTAGCATCATAAAGATCAGTCATACCTCGATACTTGAGCGGAGATGGAGAAGCAGAAGTATTAATAGGTGAATCTGGAGTTGCGGAAGCTGCAGGCACTGCAGAGGGCAGTGCAGATTGAGAAGTTGCTGTATTGGAATATTGTAGCGGCTGGGGGGTAATAGGAGAAGCAGCACCAAAGTTGAGGGGCACAAGAGAATGCCCGAAGGTAGGCCTGCCTTGCTGGGCTTGACCAGGCCCGTTCGAATGCGGCCCAGAAGAAGAGGGAGCCGCTTGCTGATGGGCAGAAGAGCCGTGGCCCATCTGAGGTCCAAGGCTGGGATTGAACTGGGCCGCTTGGTGTTGGGCAGTGGAGCAAGGCCCATGTGGAGTGAGGTGCCCAGGAGGGTAGCCCAAAACACTATCCTGTGAACCTGTTTGTGTGTCCTTACTTTACAATGGAAAAGAAGTTTCATCAAATACCACATGGCGAGAAATATAAAGTTTGCCATTAGCAAGGTCCATGCAACGATATCCCTTACGAGAATTATCATAGCCAAGAAAGATGCAATGTGTTGATTTTGGCATTAATTTGTGAGCATTGGTAGGAACAATGTAGGGAAAACAAGAACAACCAAACACTTTAAGAAACCGATAATCGGGAGTGCATTTCCACAATTTTTGATAGGGGGAAAAATAATTGTGTTGACGCATTGGAAGACGATTAATTAGATAAACAGCAGTGTTGAATGCTTCAAGCCAAAATTTGTAAGGGACGTTGGCTTTGGACATGAGACACAAACCCATTTCAACTATGTGGCGATGTTTACGTTCGACTACCCCATTTTGTTGTGGGGTGTAAGGGCAAGTGATTTGATGTTTAATCCGAACATTACAAAGAAAATAAGTGAAAGCTCGACTAGTAAATTCACCCCCCATCAGTTTGAATAGTTTTGACTGTGTGAATAGCAGAAATACGACGAGATAATTGGTTCTCAATTTGTGTTTTAAATGAACGAAAGATATCCGTAACATTAGACTTATGAGTCATCGGAAAAAGTCACACAAAACGAGAATAATCATCAACAATAGAAAGATAATAACGAAAACCATTCATTGAAGCAACGGGGGAAGGACCCCAAACATCTAAATGTAGCATATCAAGAGGATTCAATGCATTAAATGTTCGAGAAGAAAAAGACAATCTACTAGACTTGCCTAGGGGACACCAATGACAACAGTGTCGTTCACTAATTTTATTACTAAACGGTAAATGAAATTTTTGACTTAAGACACGAAGAACTGGGATAGATGGATGACCCAAGCGGTCATGCCAAGTTGCTTGACTCGATCGTTCTCCAATAAGTGCAACATGACTAGTTGGAGAGGTCGAATTAAAATTGAGCTTGTAGAGACCGCCAGAGTTACTGCCAGAAAGAAGAATCTCCTTCGTCCGATTGTCCTTGACACGAAAACCAGAAGAGTCAAGTTCAAAATAACAATTATTATCTTTTGAAAATTGGCGAATAGATAATAACGGTTTGTGAATGTTTGGGACGTACAAAATATTACGGAGATGGAAAGAACGATTATTAGCAGTAAAGCAAGATCTACCAATGCTTGCAATATTTAATTTAGAGCCATTAGCAACAGTAATACATCTTTACCTGTGTTTGGGTAATACTCGGAGAAGGAAGATGGATCTGAGGTCATGTGATTTGTAGCACCAAAGTCGAGAATAGCTGGTTCCGAGTGTGCCAAATTAGCCTGTTGATTGTTACACTCACGTGCTCCGTGACCTGGGTTAAGACACTACTGACAGATGATATCGGGTTTGGGTAGAATACCACGCCCATTTGAATGACCCGATCCACCACCACGACCATTTCCTCTGTGTCGGCCACCTGAACCTCGACGAGATCCCCAATTACCATGTCCATTCCAGGAGCCAGTCCATCCGTTTTGTCCACCTTGATTTCGATTTCCCCCACCACGACTACGATTCTGATAACAATTGCCACGATCTGTGTTGCCGCCTCCCCGATTTGCAAAATACGACGGCGCTGGAGTAGAACCGGATCCCTTGGTGTCGGCAACAAGAGCAGTAGGGGTATCCGCCGGAGTGGAGAATTTCAGGAGGAGCATCTCTTCTTTCAACAGCAAATCGGTTATTGTGTCGAGGGTGAGAGGATTTTGAGCATGGCTAGTGGCAACAGAAGTCAAGAATTCTTTGTACTCCTGCCCTAATCCGCCCAAAACCCGCTGAATAAGCACGGGTTCATCGACGGGATCACCGGCGGCAGTGAGAGAATCAGAGATAGAAGAGGCTAGAAGCAGGTAGTCAGCAATCGAACAATCGGGGGCCTTCTTTAGTCCGTGTAGCTTCTCCTTAAGAATTTCGATTTGGAGGGCAGAGGAAGCCCCAAATCGCTTAGCCAAAGCACTCTAAGCAGCCGGGGCAGTGTCACAATTGTTGAGGTAAGGAAGGACGGTGGGAGTCACCGTTCCTTTGATCCAACCACATACAAGGGCAGTCCCTTTGTGCTGTGGATTGGTCTGACCATCGGGTAGGGCTGCCAGAGGCGGAGTGGGGCTGATGATGTAGAGAAGATCATGAGTTTGAAGGAGGGTTTTGAAGAGGTTGGACCAGTTGACGTAGTTGTCTTTGGTGAGAAAAGTTTGTCCCATAATAGAAGAGGGATTGTAATAGGTGGGTAGGTTATAGGAGGAATTGGTGGATTGTGACAGAGAAGACTCATCGGAGCCAGAGTGTGTTGACGGCATGATGCAGAGAATGATCGAGGAAGGCAGAAGGGGAAGAGAAGGTTAGGCCTGGATCAAAATTAGGCTGATACCATGTTAAACCTAAACACACAAAGAAAATGGCTGAAGAAAATTTCCATCGATGATTTTTCATTCACGGTAATTCCCCTATATATACAAACTCTTTGATACACTAAGTATGGAAAACTAGGACTCTCTATGTTAACAGAATATTTACAATTGTTATTCAAATATCCCTAGATTACGGGATTGATATTTATCCTAAAATATGAACAATGCTATCTTGGGAATGATATCCCAAGATATCGTCTAATAGCTTCAACATACCAGCAATCAATATCTTTCAATCTATAAATTGGAAGTTGAGATAGAAGCACTAGGAGTTGGTACTTATAATGCTAAGTTTCATCTCTAATTGCATATCACCCATCACATTTCCCGTGTGAAGTTTAGTGCACATATTGACAATTTTTGTCTCTACGACAGATGCCATCAGATGTAATGGAAAAGCTATCCCGCAAATGGTTAAGATGTGGGTTGAACTATATGATAAGGATCAGAAATCTGCAAGGGTTGAGTTAAAAACTATGCTGTTTCAGGTATAATTATAATTTGATTCTACAAGACAATTCCTAAGCCTCTCTCTAACTGCTTCTGACTTTCTAAAATCTTGTAACTGCTTTATTTAAGTTACTTAAGCGTATGGGTGACAGCTGTACCATCTTTTACAGGCATGTGGAGCTATGTTTAGTATGCCAAGTGATTTGCCGGAGGATATTGATGCTAATGATGCTGACAAGTGTGTTGATGCTGTTGTTAAATTTATCCAGCAAGTATCCTTCATAACTGCTTTAAATGTTACCGAGGTGTGGCAATGGCTTTATACACGGCTTGTTAGATCATTATGGCTTGCAACACAAGTTATTTAGCACTTCCATAAATAAAATCATGTCTATGATATTAATATAAAGTATAGTCAACAATAGTCAATGTGTAGAATCCCTGAAATGTAATTTATCTATTTATGATGGGTAAAATGGTAAATTAACATTGCTTAAGAAATGAATAGGTGTGGTCCCTAAATGAAATGCCACCAAGTCTACTATATAAAGGGTCTTCCATCAACCCTTTCAAGACTACATTTTACTTTACTTTCTCTCTTATTATTCTCTTCATTATTGTTTAGAAGTGTTTGAGAAACTAAAGGGCATTCATCATTTAGAAGATCCATTTCCTACATCTTCTTCTTCTTCATTTCTCCCTTCATCTTTAACTATGGATTCAACAGGTAATATCTCGCTTCCGCCTTCATCTCTTTCCTCAATCTTATTCTGAATATGAGTGTGGTATTCGGGGATCATAAATTGTTCCAACAATTGGTATCAGAGCCTGCTCATTATTTGGTTTGAGTTTGAGTTCTTTTAAGAAAGCTTTATGCTTTAATTGATTCATTTTTTCCTGTTGAATTATAAAGATTTGATGATGATTAGGAACTCTAATTCATTCATAGATTACTGATAATCTTCATCTAAAATTAAGAAAATGGTTTGAAAGTTTTGTTCATTAAAAAAAAATAAAAAATGGTTCAAGTTTGACTATCCCTTCATAACATGGTTTTATGTTTTGTGCATACCATGTGGATCTACTTACTTGATTCCATTAATTTTAAAAGCAAGATTATCCTAAATATCATGGTTTTATGTTTTAAGTACATACCATGTGGATCTACTTGCAATTCATTTGATTTTGGGAAAAATTTAGACAAAAATTCAGAAGTGCAGAAAGTTTGGCACGGTCGTGCCCTTTGTTTAGCACGGCCATGCGACTTCATTTCCTTGAACCGATGCATCTGAATAGTTCTGGTCCGGACGGGTGTCTTGTTTAATCCGGTCGGACCGGTTCGACTGGCACGGTCGTGTCTCTGGTTTAGCACGGTCGTGCGAACTGTACCGTAAGAACATGTCTTTTCCGCTAATTTTGGCACGGTCGTGCCTTATGTTTAGCACGGTCGTGCACATTACGCCGAGAAAAACAATGTTTCTGTAAATTGATGCACGGCCGTGCACTTTTATATGCTCGACCGTGCATCTACTGTTCATCAGAATTAGATTTTTTGAAATTTTCTGTATAATTTTGTTTTTCCCTTTGGAACAAAACATACAATTTTTCAAACCCTAAGGCCTTGATTAATTATATGCTTTGACAATTTTATTCATTGTTTAAATAATATTATCGCCTAAGTGATTTACGTTATTTAAACCCTAAATTGTAAAGTGTTGGATGTTTAAGTTGATATGTGAATGGCTTGAATTTTCGAAAGAAGATCTTGATATTTGACTAAACTTGGGCATTCATGTGGTAACAAGTAAAATGAACATTAGGTTATTTTCTTAGGTATTTATGTCGGCCCAAAGGAAGATTAAGTATTTATTAAAATATAAGTTCAAATTACTTATTGCCTAAGGCAATCATTTATGAGTCAACTCGCAATCCAAAGATTAGTTTTGATGTCATGTTGATTGTCTTGTTGATTGATTTCGTTGATATAATTAATCATTTTTCATTATGTAGCGTCTTATACATGTTTTGTATTCATTCTTGTTCTCGAAATTCCAACAGATTTACTTATAGCTTCATCCGTGATTACTGCTATGAGTACCGTACCGATGCTTAATGGGACTAATTTTAAAACTTGGAAAAATAAATTGATGATGATCTTAGGCTATATGGACATAGATCATGCATTAAGGGAGCCGTTTCCTCTTCCTCTCTCTAACGAAAGCACTCAAGAAGAGTGCTTAAATGAGGAGAAGTGGAAACGCTCCAATCGTGTGAGCCTAATGATCATGAATATAGTTGTCCCGGAGACCATTTTGACCGGTATCTCCAAGGATATTGATGCTAAAATATTCCTTGATATGCTTGAGGAACGTTTGGCATCTACCTCCTCTCATGGGACAAAGAGAAAAGGGAAGGATGTTGCGGTTGCAAGAAATAAGAAGCGTAAGGGATAATCTAATGATCATGAAGAATGCTTCTTTTGCAAGGACCTCAATCACATGAAGTACGACTGCCCTAAGTATCACGCTTGGCGTGCTAAGAAAGGTATGTCATTTGGTCTTTGTTTGTGATAAAGGGTAATTTGGTTTCATTTCCTACATATACATAGTGGTTGAATATTGGAACGACAACTCACATAAAGGAAGTTTATGTAGGATTGCCTGAAATACCGAAGTCCTGGAGAAGATGAAGGATTCATCTATATAGAAGCCAGGATCCGGTTGAAGTACAAGGCATCGGGAATTTTTGTTATTGTTAAAGTACTTAGTAATATTTGTATAAATACTACATTTGTTGTACCGTCATTTAGACGGAATTTGATATTTATCACACTATTGAACAAAGAAGGTTATTTTGTTCAATTTTATAAATGTGATTTTTATTTTTATTCTAATGTTGATGGTACTAGTACTTTGTCAAGTAGTCTTTATTCACTTGACCTTTTTTACACAATAAATGAATCCCATAAATAATGAAACCAAAACTAGAAAGCAAAAGTTATCAAGTAAATTTTAAGGCATATGCGTTTGGGTCATATTTCCAAGAGGAAAATTGATAAGCTTATGTTAAAGGAAATCTTGAACAAACTTGATATTTTGAAAAATACTTTTGCATTAAATGCCTTAAAGGAAATTTACAAACATTAAAAGACTAAGTATTCTCGAGAGCATCAAGTGTCTCAAAGAACTAATACATTCGGATATTTGTGGGCCATTCATTAATCCTTCATGGAAAGGTCAACAATAGTTATTATGTTTATAAATGACTACTCTCAATATGGATACATTTATTACTTCATGCAAAGACTCAAGTTATGGACGTTTTCAAGTCTTATGAGGTTAAAGTTGGAAATCAACTTTGAAAGACTATTAAGAACATTAAGTCGAATCATGATAGAGTATATCATGGTTGGAATGTTTGTTAAAGGGAACAACGTCTAGGTCCTTTTTACTCGCTATTTTGAAGAGTGTGGGATTGTCTCCATCTACATTACGCCTAGCATAAATGATGTACACAAGAGACATGATAAAATCCTTAAGGAAATGGTAATAAGCATGTTTTGTGCTTCTTTTACCTCACCCATTATGGGCGATACATTAAAACCGTAGCCCTTATTCTCATTAAAGCTCCCTCTAAGCTACTAATAAAAACCCTTTATAATTTTGGGACGAATAAAGAACACGTCCTTAAATCATCTTCATTTATGGGGTTGTCTAACATAAGGGTAGACCTTATAAGTCTACTAAGGGCAAGTTAGACATAAGATTGTTAGTAGTTATTCATGAGGTAAGCCGAGAGATCTAGGGGATATATAAATTTTACAACCCAAAAATTTGAACATTTTGAAACGAGAAAAGCTAGGTTCTTTGAGGATGTTGAATTTAGTGGGAGATTAGGTGTAATATTTTGAATTTGAAAAAGAAGAGGCATCCATTTCTTCACCTCTTCCATAAGTTCCAATTGGATTTCAAATTTTGTACTTGATATTCAAGAAGAACATGCAATTCAAAATAAATATGGGTTCCCTATAAATATTGAACAACATGAAAATGTTGATCATAAGAAGGAAATTCAACAACCTCAAAATTAGGAAGAACCAAGTGCCCTTAAAGAGATACAATAAAGTAAGAAGGATTGCAATACCGGATAATTATGAGATGTATCTTACGAGAAATAAAGGACACATAGGTTTAGTGGGAGATGAGCCATTCATCTACCATAAAGCCATTAATGGTCCTAATTCTCATAAGTAGATTAATACCATATATAAAGAGTTGAAATCTTTGAAAGATAACAACTTTTGAGATCTTTTACATTACCTAAAGATGTGAAACCTATAAATGGGTCTCTAAGACCTAAAAGGATTCACAAAAGTAATGTTGAAAGATATAAAGACCCATCTAGTTGCTAAAGAATTTTCAACTCATAAGAAAGGCATTAATTATCAAGAAAGAAACATTTCCCGGTATCTTCTAAAAACTTTTTTAGAACCATTATGGCACTAGTAGCAATTTGTCTCTTAAGCTTCATCAAATGGATATTAAGAACTTTTCTTAATGGAAACATTGGGGAAACTATCTATATGAAGAAATCCATTTATGAACTTAAGTAAAACTTCTCATTAATGGTATTTAAAGATTAATCAAGTTATTCTTTCATTTGGTTTTGAAATGAATCTTGATAAATATTGTATATACCATAAGTTCAGTGGGAGTAAAAAATTATAATTTTGGTCTTATATGTGGGTAATATTTGCTTGCTAGTAATGTTTTAAACCTTAATAAGGAAACTAAGAAATTTCTTTGGAATGAAAATTCTTGGTGAGGCATCTTTTTGTATTAGGAATCCAAGTTCACTGTGAGTATTCACGGAGTATTTTAGGATTATCACAAAAGGCCTATATAGAAAAGGTATTACAAAAGGTATAGCATGCAAAACTATAAACCACTTGACACCCCTAATTTTAAAGGAGACATGCTTAGTCTCAAACAGTGTCCTAAAATTAATTATGAATCCAAGTATATAGACAATATCTCTCTTTTGCATCAGCAGTAAGAAGCTTATTGTATACGGAAATCTTGCATTTAATGTTGGGATGCTTGGTCAATACCAAAGCAATCCGGGAAAGAGCATTAAGTAGCAGCCAAAAGAATGATAAAAGTATTTGCAAAATACTGAAGAACTACTTGCCTATATTTGAAGTCGGATCATCTTGAGATCATTAGGTATTCCGACATTAGTTAAATTATATGGCTGCATAAGTTTATTGAGGGACTGCGAATTGTCAACAAGTGTCGAAAGACCGCTTAATTTTATGGTGACAATCGGACGACAGTCTTATAACAACAAGAGTTCATCAAAGTCTGAAGGATATAGACGTTAAGTTTCTTGTTGTAAAAGGAAAATGAACAAAGAAATACAACTTATAGAAACAAACTCCATTTTAAAGGATCCGTTTATGAAAGCGTTATCATCTTCAGTGTTTCACGAGCATATTGCTCATATGGGTGTAACAACTTTGATAATATTTAATATAGTGGGAGTTTGTGTTGTTCTTTCATTAATTGTTCTTTTATTTAAAGTTTTGATCTCATCTGGTTAAGTTGGACTAGTTGGAAGAATATGTAAATATTTTCATCAAGTTCCATGCTACACATCTATACTTTTGATCTATGTCATTTAGTTGGATTGATATATGTGATTATAGTGGGTTTAGTTGCGAATCAATTACAACGACTGCCCCTTTAGTCCTATACTTATATGGCTAATGGACGAGATTGTTATAAGTGACAACAAAGTGCACATTTGGGTTGTCATTTATGTTATATTCATGATTTAAAGGAAGAAATTTGTTTTGCAACCCAAGTGGGAGATTGTTAGATCATTATGGCTTGCAACACAAGTTATTTAGCACTTCCATAAATAAAATCATGTCTATGATATTAATATAAAGTATAGTCAACAATAGTCAATGTGTAGAATCCCTGAAATGTAATTTATCTATTTATGATGAGCAAAATGGTAAATTAACATTGCTTAAGAAATGAATAGGTGTGGTCCCTAAATGAAATGCCACAAAGTCTACTATATAAAGGGTCTTCCATCAACCCTTTCAAGACTACTTTTTACTTTACTTTCTCTCTTATTATTCTCTTCATTATTGTCTAGAAGTGTTTGGGAAACTAAAGGGCATTCATCATTTAGAAGATCCATTTCCTACATCTTCTTCTTCTTCATTTCTCCCTTCATCTTTAACTATGGATTCAACAGGTAATATCTCGCTTCCGCCTTCATCTCTTTCCTCAATCTTATTCTGAATATGAGTGTGGTATTCGGGGATCACAAATTGTTCCAACACGGCTCTCTATGGAAACTTTACAACCCATACCTTCATTGAATTAATCGACTGATATCTTGAATCTTGTAACCGTGTTTTTGTTTTTCTTAACACATCAAAATCTAAGGAAAAGATACCATTTTATCATTGCTCAGCAGAGGACTTTGAAAGTTTCAAAGAGAACTTCGTTCTGTTCTGGGATAATTTGATTCTTGAGTCCCAAAATGGAGTGCTATTTGATGAGGATCTGTTTCCCAAATGCGTGCACTTTATTATTGCTCTTTCGGGGTAAACCTTATTCCTTAGCTTTTATCGTTAAATCTTGATAAGCTGTTTCATTTAGTTAGTCTTGTTTGTGTCTGTGCATTTCAGGTCTCATTTAAGAGTTTTCCGTCGGGTTGCTACCATGGGGCTCCAGCTGGTCACATCCTTCATAGCTTTTGCTAATAAACTCAATGCTGTACGAGCAACTACTCAGAGACAGTTGATTGCTGCTGAGAAAAAGAAACAAGCTGAGGGACCTAGTGTGGAATCACTCGCTAAGCGGTTAACAGAAACACATGAACAGATAACAGCAATCGAGAAGATGATGCGGGACACATCAGAACGGTACTTTTTGTTTTAACTTTTCCTTTCCATTTTGAGCCCAGGAGGTTGGGGGAGCGTCTGGGATTCTCAGTTTCATTCTTTTAGTTTCTTTTGAATTCCATTTCCTACATTCTTATAAGAAACAGAAATTTTGACTGATCAAATGGTTTCTTTTGAAGTTTATTTGTGGCTAGACACAGAGATATTGATCCTGAAATCAGAATTTTGTGCAGAGTCACTTGGTGGGTGGATTTTGTCGTACTCATCCCTGTTTTTAAACGAGGACATGTTAAAATATCTCGGATGGGCCCTGAATGACAATGTAAAACTGCTATCTTCAATGGAATTTTTATTTATTGTGGTTCTATCGGTTGTATCTGCTCAGTGCTAAAGATTAATAATATTTATTCCATGTTTTCTGAAGAACGCTGGTGTACGAAAAGCTTCGGTTGTTGCTTTGCAAAAATTCTATAAAGACGATGATAATTTGCCATTCCGTGAAAGTTTTGCTGGGAAATATTATAAACGGATGATTGACCTAGCTGATGATATCGACAATTCCGTTGCTGTCTGAGCTATTGAACTTGTAAAACAACTACTGAGGTTAACTCAAAACTTTTGGGATTTTTACTTTAGTTTATTATTAAGACGTCTTAGTAATCTTGTCATCGTGGTTTCATGATGTTCATGCTGTTGTACTATGGGATTGTAATTGCAGGCACGAGTTGGTTCCTGATGAGGAAGAACTATATTCATTATATGATCTACTGATGGATGAGCCAGAAGAGATTAGGTGTGCCATTGGAGCGCTTGTGTATGATCACTTGATTGCACCAAAATCCAGTAGTTCTCAACCTCATTCGTCAGGTTGCCTCATGTACTCGCACCATATTAGGTCTGATCTTATCTAGTTAACCACTCACATGACTGAGTGGTACATGCAGGTGATGATGGTAGTAAGTCAAAAGATCATCTTGGCAAATTCTTACAATTTCTGCGATTATATTCAAGAGATCATATACCAATAATGTACGTCATCGATGGTGTCTGGGAGTACATGAATGCAATGAAAGTAAGTTATATTCTGCCCTATCTGATAACACAGAATAGCAGTTAAGAAAATCAGGGCTGAGCTTAGATTGATTTTCTTTTTCCTGAAATAGAAGGTGGGATGAACTAGGCACCAACAATCTTACTTGTGAAAACTTATATGGTCTGAAAAAAAATAGTGTTACAGACCAGATAATTGTGAATCGAATGTTTGTGTCTTTATTTATTCAACTCGGTACCAAGTTTTTGGTTTGGGTGTTGCTTTATTGTAGCATGGTTGGCTTGGGTGTTCCCAATAGGAGATCACATTTGACAATTGGACTTTATCTGGACCTAGGACTCTGCTTCCGCTCTAATAGGACCTCCTTCCTTTCCACATTTACTTATATCAACTGTAGTGTGATCCAATATATGCTCAGAAGGGTGGTGCAAGTTTTAGGTTGTAGTCAGGCAGTGATGTATTTTTTAACTATCAGCAATAAAGGAAGATGACATTTTGCGTTGCAGGATTGGCCGTGTATAATCTCATTACTCGGGGAAGACAATTTTGATCGTCTTGATCGTGAGGTTACTAACTTGGCCACACTGTTATCTGCATCTGTCAGAAAGGCGGTGGGGGATAGAATTGTTCCTGCTTCTGATTATCGGCAAAAACGTTTCGCTAAAGCTCAACAGGTAAGTTAGCTGTCAGTTATATTCATTCTCCTTTATTCCAGGCGAAGAGAACGTTTTACTGTGGTATTTTTGAGGTTTGCATCATTTAATGTACCTTAATTTTTCACTTTGTAAATAACCAGGACACTAACATGCAACATAAACTCACAACCTTTAATTAACTTTTCTGGGCAGCTTATGTGGCTTGGTAATTTGTTCCATAGATCATTTTAGGATAAATGGAGAACTTTAGCAAGACGATTGGTTTCCATTTTAGGTAAATATGAAGAAGAATCCAAAGTGGTCCCACATATTTGTTCTGTTTGAGTTGTTATGTAGATTGACCAGCTCATTGGTTCTTAGTTTTACAAAGTATGATACTTAAATCACCTTTTCTAGTTCTTGACAAATACAGAAAAATCTCAACTTTTAATACTCACCCAACTCACTTAAAACTCCAATGCTTGACATCTCATATCCTGAATCTTGTAGTTGACTGTTACTCAATTCACTAATAACATTTACTCCCTCCGGTCCACCCCAAATAGGACGTTTTGCTATTTTGAGTGTCCCACTCGAAATAGGAAATCCAAATGTTTTTTTTTATTAATAGGACCCACTTGTCATACTCACAACAACCTTTCAATTATTATTCCCTAGTCCCTACCTACTTTCTCTGAGTTTATTGCAAAAGTGACCTGCGTACTTTGTGCAATATATCAATTTGACTCGCGTACTTAATAAACATCAAATGTGACATGCGTACTTATGATTGGCAATATTTTTAGACTAATTTTTAACCCCCGTTAAAAAGTTAACGGGGATGCTAATAACTTAACAAAAAGTTAGATTAACATTTTTAAAATTGACCCCAAAGTTTAAAATAAACCCCCCTTATCATCATCAACTTCCTCCCTTCCATCTTCATATCCCCAATCTTACCAGCCATGTGCCGCCCCACCTCCACCCATCCACCACCGGCCAAATCCACCCACCACCACCATAAAACAATTGATACCAATCCAGAAAATAACAAGTAAAATTTATATATATTTAACACCAATTTACAATAATATCATAAAAAAAAAAAAAAAAGAAAGCCAGAACCTAGATCTGGGCGCCGGAGTTGGGCGGAAGAGAGATGACCGGAGATAATGGGGTTGACTGGAGATGTCGCCAAAAAAGGGAGTCTTCTCAGTCTCCGTCGCCGGCTCTCTTCATCTTCTCCGGCGAACATCACCACCATATCCGGCGCCCCATCTTCTCAGTCTCCGTCGCCGGCTCCACTTCTTCTCCGATCGATGATTCCCTCTCCTCATCGTCTTTAGGGAAATTGAGAAGGTCATCAATGGCGAATTGGTTGAAGTTGTTATTAATGTCGGCCGAATGTTTATGGTCGCAGTAACGCTGACTTTCGCCGTCGCCGAAAAAGCCACCGATGAAGTAATTAGGGATTTCCATTGGGATTTGCGCAGAGGTGCTGTGCAATGGGAAGGGAATTTAGAATATAGAGAGAGGTGTGGAGAGTTGGATTGTGTTTGAAGATGACAGGATGGCAGATGTTAAAGTAGGTGATTGGGGAGGGGGGGGTTTATATGAGTGAGGGGGTCGCCGGAGTTGAGGGGGTCGCCGGAGTTGGTAAGTTAGAAAGAGAAAGGAGAGAGGGAGAGGGAGAGGGAGTTTAGAGAGAGAGAGAGAGAGAGCTGGGTCTGATTTTGGGGATTTGGGAGGTTGGGTGGAGGGATTATATGGATAGATAAAATAATTGGTTGGACTAGGACGTAAATTTAAAATGTCCCCGTCCCAAAACGTAAATCTGATATTACAATAAAAGTCATACTTTTTGTTAAGTTATTAGCATCCCCGTTAACTTTTTAACAGAGGTTAAAAATTAGTCTAAAAATATTGCCAAACATAAGTACGCATGTCACATTTGATGTTTTGCTATTTTGAGTGTCCCACTCGAAATAGGAAATCCAAATGTTTTTTTTTATTAATAGGACCCACTTGTCATACTCACAACAACCTTTCAATTATTATTCCCTAGTCCCTACCCACTTTCTCTCTCCTTCCTACTCACCTACTCTTTAAACCACTTCTTCCAATAAAATATTAGTATTCCTTAATCCCCGTGTTGGGGGCTAAGAATCCTATTTCGGGTGGGACGGAGTGAGTATATTTACTTTTTACACATGTTACTAATGGATCTGTTTGTTGCTTTATTTCCAGAAAACAATTAAAACTAACAGAGAAGATATTACTCGGTCTATGATGACGAACTACCCTCTGCTTTTACGCAAATTTCTGGCGGACTAAGCAAAAATACCGTCACTGGTGGACATTATCATGTATATGGACCTCAAGCTTTATTCTCTAAAGAGACAAGAGCAGGTGCATTATATAAATAATTTTCACGTGAATGTATTGGGTTGCCACCAAGTCGCTTAGTAATGCTTATTTGCTGCCCTTTTCCAGAAATTCAAAGATGTTGTTCAGCTCATGAAAGAAACATTCTTCAGACATGCTGAGAAGGATGCTCTGAGATCGTGTGTTAAGGCTATGAACTTCTGTGCCACTGAAAGTCCGGGAGAGCTACAAGACATTGCCCAAAATATATTCAAGGAGCTTGAGACTGAACTGACTACTAAACTTGAGTCTGCGATAAAAGTAGTTGTGGTATAATCCATATGAACCTTCTGTAAATCTTTTGAAATGCAATAAAATCTGAAAATAAGTAAATAATATTGTTCATGTAGGATGGTGATGGTGATGTTGATCATGAGTACGCCCTTCTTGTAAATCTGAAAAGGCTGTATGTGCTTCAGTCAGAAAGGGATGTACCTTTAGAAAGGTTATACGGAGATTTCGCAATGATTCTCGGAAGATGGAAAACCACAGAATTAGGAGATGAGGTGAATAAAATGAAACTCTTTTTTTTTTTTTAATTATTTTTTTATTTTGTTGTTGAGTATTTTTCTTCTCTTTTCTTATCTCTAGAGCTATATATAGCTTCTTGTGCCTCTCAGGTTCTCGGTTTTCTACTTCTGAACATGAACTTGTATGTTGCCCGGCTCCTGCAGACCAATGAGTGTAACTCGGAGGAAGCTATATCTTTCCTCTTAGAAAAAGGGTATGTGTTGTTTGACCAACTTGAGCAGTTGCTCCAGAGCCTTACTGAAATTCAGGAAGAGGGTACATCTCGAAACCTCCTTGCACGCAGGGTGAGGTTATATTTAATAAGTTCCGCCATGACTTAGTTGTAAAAAGTTGTCTGCTTAGTTGGCTACTGTTGTAATTTGATGAAACATTGTCTAATCAGGTCTATACTTTCCCCCCAGGTCTGTACTGTACTTACCGAATCATGGTGCTTGTTTGAGAATACTTCCTTTGTCTCAACAAAGCTAGAAAGACTTGACACTACTGCTAAAAAAGTTTGGGAGCTCTGTAAAAAACAGCTCTCTATTTCAGGTGACATCTCTCAGCTCAAGTTGTTTGTTGAGACTGCAGAAAATGTAGTTTTTTGTGTGTATGCTTTTAAAACTTCTTGCCCTATAGTTCAAGAAGCAAGGAAGTTGCTTTGTATTTCAATTCATTTGATACACTGTTCTTGATTGTTACATGGCTTGATTATTCTACCTTCTTGTTTTTCTTTTCATATTTGTTTTTTTTTCCTACTCAGTCTTTTTGTAGTTATGCTTATTATTATTATCTCTCAGCTCATTTTAAGAAAAGTGCTTTGGCTTGCGAGCAGATCTCTATTTGACAGTAGTTGTGTTTTTCCGGACCTTCCAGTACACAGTTTTGAACTACCGCTTCGTATCTTTCTGCTAAAATAGATATTCCCCGTTTCTCAAAAAAAGAGTCCTACTTTCCTTTTTGGTTTGTCCCCCAAAACAGTCCCATCTCTGAAGAAGGCAGTAAATAATTACAGTGAGTTTTAAGAATGTACAAGCAAGTAAATCATGATCCAAAACAAAGTTGACTTGTCAAATGGGGCATCTTTACCGGGACTCACGAAGCACAAACGTTCCTGTATAAAAGATTTACCCCTCTTTCCAATTAAAACTGTCCCACATTGCTTTCTTGTTTGTCCCAAAATCTGTCCCGTTTCTATTGATAGCAACAATTTGTCATGATTTTTTTTTTTTTTTGGTTACAAAAAATGGTAGTAAAGTGAGCTACCACTCCAAGCCGGGTAGGACCACAAGGGCGGCAAAGCTCTCCCAACAAGATTTTAACACTGCTGCATTCCTCGAACCCTGGGAATGCAGCAGTGTTAAAATCTTGTTGGGAGAGCTTTGCCGCCCTTGTGGTCCTACCCGGCTCGGAGTGGTAGCTCACTTTACTAGGGTTCTTAATTTGAATTTTGGGGTGACCGTTGAAACCCAGATTCTTTTTATATATTTGAGTATTGCCGTAGAGCCCAGCGACGTCGTTTAGGCGTAGTTGGCTTATCTAGTTAGTGAATACGCTGTCGTTTGGTTAGTAACTCACGACACCGTTTTAATAATCCAAGGCTATCCACGTGATGGTTGATGGCATTTCTGTTATTTCTTTATTATGTTAGTTAGCCATGTTTGTTGTATTCAAATGGTTTTGCTTGGGAAGGAATATAAGAATTATTTGGCAAATTTGTCAATCTCTCTCTCCTCTGAATCCATCTCCTCTCTCTCATCTTCATCCCCTTTCTGAATTGCTTTTCTCGTTCTTAACCCTAAATTCTCTGTTCTTCTCACTACTTAAAATAATTCTTTTATTTTCTGTTTAATTAAACCGAGGCAACTGATCCAATTCATAACACAATTATAGCGCAATTGTTACAAGATGCAAGCAAATAAAGCCTTGTCCATAAAAATGTCATTAAATGGGACAGTTTTAGGACGGGAGGGAGTATAAAGTTCTGTTTAGGTTATTTCGTAAAGAGGATATCAAAATCTGCATGCACTGATTATCTGCTATATTCCATTTGGAATTGTATCCCTGTCATTTGAGGACTAACAAGGATTTGATATGCAGATGAGAAAGAAGGGACTGCTGTAAAACGTCGTGGCCGTCCTCGTAAATATCGTTAAATTGGAGGAACGAAGCAAGGGGACTCAATCAGCAGGTCTGACCGGGATGCTCCAGAAGATGAGGCTCATTTGATACATTCACTTGAGAATTTCAGTTCAATGCAAGTTTCAAGAAAGGAGAAGAAAGGTCAAACAGATATTGGGACTTGTAGTAAAGCTACAGAAAATTTGGAAGCTTCTCAAACATCAGGTATGAATTTATTGGACTTATCAAAGATATCTTGCTCAATTCCTACCTATGTTTGTACATTTTCGTTTATTAGTAAACTCTAACAAAAAATGTTTGCCCTTCAAACACGCACACACATAATCATGTTTGTACATTTGTGGTTAGTTGTTGATTGGCAGATTCATTTGTCAAGATCAGTTGCAAGACTTTTGGTAACTTAAACCACAGACTTATCAGAATAAATGATGAGTGCTGCTATTCAATCCCCCCCTCCCCCCAAAAAAAAAAAAAAAAAAAAAAAAAACGTGTTTTCCACTCGTATTAGTGTAAAACATGTTTTTAAAATGCATAGTAGCATTTTTGTAAATAAGTGGAACGTTTTTACAAGACGCGGCTTCATTGTTGAATAACCGGAACTTATAAAAACCCACAAGACACTTTTTGATACTGTAGGAGGCATTTTTCAATTCTATAGGAGGCACATTAATATATAAAAATTCACCCGACACTTTTTGACATTGTAAGAGGCATGATTCAATAGTATAACAGACACTTTGTAACACTAAGACATGCAATTCTTATCACTACAACCGGCAATCCTTAACACTAGCAATACAATTGGCTGTTTGAATGTTTATTAGTGCATGTTTTTTAGTGCATGTTTTATAAATATATTATATTAAAACAGGCACTTTTGAATTCTAAAACAGGCATATGATGATAGTATTAGTGTAAAACAAGTTTTTCATAAGAATGACTCCTGGAATAAGCAATTACGAAAAACTCGTTCTTGTGTAATTTGACTTGTTTTTGCAATATGCAGGGGAAGGGTTGTGAAGTTTAAAGAAACTGAGTTGGAAGTAATCTTGCTTGTTGGTAGTGGCTTGGAATTCTGTCTCATGTGTTCTTCCTTGTCGAGAGAGTGTTGGGCAGTAGTTGTTGAGCCTTACTAATGAGTGAATCTATGCACTTCTGGTAAAATGGTTTTCATATGGTCCTGTTCAGCACTGACCAAGTTGAATCGGTTTACACATCCCACTGAATGCTATTCGGTGCTGGATTTGGGGCTAGTCTCGCTGCTGTATTCCTTCCGTTATAGTTTAATCTTACTAGTTTGATTTTATACAGATATTAAGAAAAGGGTGTTGTTATACACACCTATAAAACTTATGAATACACCCGTAACAGTGCATTATAGTGTTGTACCATCTAAATTTTCAAGCATACTACGGGTGTATTCATAAATTTTACGGGTGTGTATAACAACACCCTTAAGAAAAAGGTTACCACTACAAAATTTTATTATCCACTACTTCATTAATACTTTTTGAATGTGATCATTGTATTGACAAAATTGCCCTTCAAATCATTTAACTATCTTTTTTTTTTTTACTTGTATTTATATGTAGTACATTGGTGTTTTTCATTTTCTTGGTGTTTTTAAATACTTCTTTTTAATCATACCATTATGAGTAAGTTAAAATTTACATTTTCTTAGTATTTTAAAATTTCTTATAACTAATACCAATAAAACTACATAAAATTTTAATTTTCCTTAAATAAATTTTAAAATTTGTCTCCAAAATGAATGTGTGTTGTTGAAAACCATTTCGTCTCTAAGTAATTTATTTAACTAAATTTATATTACTTTTCATTATATACTTATAAAATTTAATATTTTGTATTGAAGAACAAAATAAAAGGTTTAGAAAGTGAATAAAATATTAATTCGTCTAGCCATTAAATATTATAAAATAAATTGAAAAATCACAATGATATATAGGTAATAGCAATTAAATTAGATACTTATTTTTGAGACAGAGTACCATTTATTTACTTTTATTAATATTAAAAGAAAGTGGTTTAGTAGAGTAACAAATAACTGAAGATTGAAATATTTTCCATTTAATCGTTATATAAACTTAATTTTATATATTCACATACAGTAGTATTATTTAATTTACTTTCATTAGTTGATTAAAAATGAATGTAGTGGATAATCAAATTATGTAGTGGAAATAGCTCTACCCTAAGAAAAATTAAATGTTGTTATTGAATGTTAAAGTCAAATGGATATCCCTCTGGTCCAAAATAACTGCTGCTTTTGGTCAATCAGATGTAACTTTGATCAATAATTAAAAAAAATAGTGATACTAATAAAAATCTAAAATTTGCCATTGTATTATAATTAATAATACTTTTAATAACAATTTTTAGATTTTTATTAGGATCATTATTTTTTGTTTAAATTTATTGGTCAAACTTACATCTGTTTGACCAAAAGTGACAGTTATTTTGGATCAGAGAAAGTATTAAGAAATATTAAATGTTGTATGGAAAGTAAAGTAGGAGAGAGAAACTGGGTAGAGAGATTTTGCTGTGATAATGATAAGTGAGTTTCATTGTCTATTTTAAGTAATAAAGTAGCTAAAAACATTACACTGGGACAAATTAAAAAGAAAGTAAGAATTTTAAATTGGTACGGAACGGAGCGAGTAGCTCAAAATGCTGAATTTGAGGCCAATCTGACTGCACTAAATTTATACTTAGTATAGGATATTAACATTTATATAGCATGTTATTAAAAAGTTATCAAAATGTATTATCTTATAATTTTAGCAAATTATTAATTTAGTTTTGTCAAAATATAAAAAAAGAGAAGCAAATTATTAATTTAGCACCCTATCGTCGAGTCGGACTGGTCAAAGTATTACTATCTTTAAAGAGTTTATTAAAGGGGCAACTACCATTTAGTCCCTCATCCAAATGATAATTACCACTTAGGATAAGGCATTTGCAATATTACCACCTAGTCCAAGGGTTCTTAAAAGGACACTCATGCCCTTAATAAATAATAAAAAATTACATTAATACCACTCCCTCCATCATTTCACTCTCTCTCCAACCACCATGATTACTGTTAGAGAAATAACAAGACTTGATAAGAAAAGCGAGCAATCACAAGAACACCGATATACGTGGTTCACCAACTTGGTTACGTCCACGGGGAGGGGAGAGAATATTATTATCAATCTGGAGAAACGATTACAAGATCTCACTATTACTTCTACATGAATTTTGACCACAAAATTCCTAACTGTGTAAGTGTAGAATTACAGACCTATTCTGAGCACTCTAATAATTTATCTGAGACAAAACCCCTAACTTTGATCTAGACTAATGGCCTCTATTTATACCGGTGAAGTCTATCTCAAAGTATGCAAGGAACTTGGAATTCTAGTACGAAACTGACTTGAAAACCTTTCCTTTTACGTAACTGTTGAAATCTGCACGAAACTGGATTCTGGGGTCTTGGTCTGGGCGGGTGTTGACCTTGGTCCGGTCGGACCCTTGGTCTTGGTCCGGCCGGGTGCCTTCCAAGGTCCGCCCGGATCTACTCCTCTCCATCATGCATAATTTCCGACGTGCTTTGGACTGCCTGGGTCTTGAGTCTGGTGCGCACGGACCCCCTAGGTCCGCCCCGGTCATATAGCTTGGTCCGCCCGGACCTTTTGTGCTGCACTGCCAAGGAATTGCGAAATCCTCTCTGTTGTTTAATCCATTAACTTGGCGTCCCAAATTCAAAGGCATTAACCCAACAATCTCCACCTTGACTTTGAATCTCCATGACAACAAACCTTTTCTCCCCCTCGCCTCTTCTGCTATCTAATAGCTGCGAACATTCAGCAAGTCCAAACAGTGTTGGAACTTGCTTCCCGTCACGGGTTTTGTGAACATATCTGCAGGGTTGTCCGCCGTCCCTACCTTCTTCACCTTTACCCGTTTCTCATCCCTTAGGAAGTGATATCTGACATCAATGTGCTTGGTCCCCTCATGATGAAATTGATCCTTGGCCAAACAAATCGCGCTCAAACTATCGCAATAAATAATAGCCTGATCCTGATGTATCCCAAGATCGCTGATCAATCCCTTCAACCATATTCCTTCCTTAGCGGACTCTGTCAATGCCATGTATTCTGCTTCTGCTGTAGACAACGTCACTGTAGCCTACAAAGTAGCCTTCCAACAGACAACTGACCCACCAAGCGTGAATACATATCCGGTCATCGATCTTCTTGTATCAACATCACCTGACTAGTCCGAATCTGAGAACCCCTCTACTGCACATTCTGATCCACCTCCATAGATGAGACCGACGTCACTAGTACCCCGAAGGTACCTAAAGATCCGCTTCACAGCCTGCCAGTGCTCCTTACCCGGATTTCCCATGAACCGACTAACAACACAAACTGCCTGTGCAAGATCCGGCCTAGTGCACACCATAGCATACATCAAACTACCAACTGCACTAGCATAAAGTACTCGAGCCATATACTCTTTCTCCTCAACTGATTTGGGCCCAAACGCAACTGACAACTGTGCATTCGCTGCACTTGGAGTATCTATAGCTTTAGCTGTCGACATACCAAACCTTTCTAAAACTTTCTTGATGTAACTTTTCTGGGATAAGAACAGTTTTCGTTTGGCTCTGTCTCTATAGCTCTCTATACCCAGAATTTTCTTTGCGTTACCCAAATCCTTCATCTCAAACTCTGCGGCCAGTAAACCTTTCAGTTTCTGAATCTCTGACTTCTTGACTGCTGCTATCAATATATCATCAACATAAAGCACCAAATAGATGTACGACCCATCTACCAACTTGTTATGATACACACAACAATCATATGGGCTCCTCGTGTATCTGATCTCTGTCATATAGCTGTCAAACTTCTTGTACCACTGCCTCGGCGACTGCTTAAGTCCATACAAGGACTTCTTCAACCTGCAAACTTGATCTTCTTTCCCAGGAAATTGAAATCCTTCCGGCTGCGTCATGTATATCTCCTCTTCCAACTCTCCATGCAAGAAAGCTGTCTTGACGTCTAGTTGCTCAAGCTCCAAATCCCTCTGTGCCACTATCGCTAGCAACACTCTGATCGAAGTGTGTCTGACCACTGGTGAGAAGATCTCATTATAGTCCACCTCTTCTCTCTGTGTGAAACCCCTTGCAACAACGCAAGCTTTATACTTGACCCCCTCTGCCGGTGACATTCCTTCCTTCTTCTTGAAGATCCACTTGCAAGTCACAATCTTCCTGCCTTCTGGCCTTGTAGTTAATACCCAAGTCTGATTCTTGTGAAGAGACTCCATCTCATCACCCATAGCCGCATACCATTGAGTTGACTCTGAACATGTAACTGCTTCCTTGAAAGTAGAAGGTTCCGTGAGATCAGCCTCCACTTCCTCAGCAACCTGCAGTGCATAAGACACCATGTCTTCAAATCCATACCTCTAAGGAGGCTTCCCGAAATTAGCTCTTCTAGACCTTCCTTGTGCTAACCCATGTTCTTCGGGAACTGAACTTGAACTTTCTGGTGCTTCAGTCTCTGTCTCTGTTGGTGGATCCTTATCAACATCTGACTGTGGTACAACTAACTCTTCAGTATCTTGTTGCTCCACCTGTTTATCAACACCGCCAACACTTGAAACAATTGTAGATCTCATAAAAGGGTTAATAACAGAATTCTCATCAAACACGACGTTCCTACTGATAATCACCCTATTTTCCGAAGGAGACCAGATGCGGTATCCTTTGACACCATCTCCATAACCCATGAATACTCCCTTTCTATCTCTAGGTTCTAACTTCCCATCATCCATATGATAATTATAAGTACACCCAAAAGCTATTAAAATAGAGTAATCAACAGGTTTACCAGTCGATACCTCATGGGGAACTTTGAGAGCAATACCGGTATGAGGTCCACGATTAATCAAGTAACATGCTGTACTAACCGCCTCTGCCCAGAAACATTTAGACAACCCTGCTTTAGAGATCATGCACCTAGCTCTCTCAAGCAATGTCTGATTCATCCGTTCTGCTACACCATTCTGCTGTGGCGTGCCTCTGATGGTGTGATGCCTAGAAATCCCCACCTCTCTGCAAAACGAATCGAACTCAGTACTGCAGAATTCCAAACCATTATCTGTTCGGAGCTTCTTGATCTTCTTCTCTGTCTGGTTCTCCACTACTGTCTTCCAGTCTTTGAAATTTCTCAGAGCCTCATTCTTGTGCTTCATGATAATCACCCAAGTCCTCCTTGAATAGTCATCAACAATAGACAAGAAATACCTGTGCCCCCTTAGAGATTACTGACGTGAAGGTCCCCAACAATCTGAGTGAAGATAATCCAGAACACCTTTTGTGTTATGTATACCCTTGGGAAAACTATTACGCTTCATCTTCCCTAGTACACAATGCTCACAAAATTTAAGGTCCTTGACCTTATGGCCACATAGAAGATCCCGTTTGGTCAGCTCTTGCATCCCTCGAGTGCTTATGTGCCCGAGCCTGATGTACCACAGCTTGGACATATCTCCCTCGTTCACCTCTGATGATGCAACCATAGCCGACCCTGCAAGCGTTCTTCCTTGGAGGAAATACAAGGAGCCCCGCTTAAGGCCTTTCAGTATCACCTCTGAACTGTTACAGACACTGACTGCTCCACCTTTACCTTTGAAACTGAAACCTTTGCTGTCCAACTGATTAAGAGAAATTAGATTCTTTGTCATAAGCGGAACGTGTCGAACCTCATTCAAAGTGACAAACTTACCATCATGAGCCCTGACCCTGATCGAACCGATACCGACTACCTAGCAGACTGTACTGTTGGCCATGCTTATTTCACCGCCATCCACCTGCCTGTAATCAGTAAACCATTCTCTCCTAGGACTGATATGGTACGATGCTCTTGAATCAAGAATCCATGCGTTAGATGCACGTGCTGATTCTGGTGTAGCTAGAGCATAATCCTCATCGGAACTGCTGTCTTTGGCCATCATAGCCTCTGCTCTGACAGGTGCCTTGCCTTGCTTCTTTCTGGGATAGTCGAACTTCCAGTGCCCCTTATCCTTGCAGAAATTACAGATATCCCGAGGCTTTGGACCCTTCTTGTGTGAAGAATTACCTTTATTGTTCTTCCTCCCACTAGAACCACTGCTGTTGCTACTACTAGCAACCAAACCTGATGACTGGGTACCTGTTTTATTCCCACTCGCCTTTCGGCGTAACTCTATCGTCTTGAAAGAGGTTTTCACTTCCTCTAGAGAGATACCATCTTTACGATTTATGCACGAATCAACATAATGTTCATAAGACATAGGTAAAGATACTAAAAGTTGCAAGGCTGCATCCTCGTCTTCCACAACTACTCCTATATTACGCAGTTCAACTAATGCAGAAGTAAATCTATCAAGATGATCATTTATGGGCGTACCTTCAGTCATCCGACAATCATACAGCTTCTTCTTTAGGTACAACTTGTTGGTCAATGAACGTGTCATGTACATATCTTCCAACATTAACCAAAGATCGCTTCCAGAGTCTGTTCCTGCAACATTGGTTAGGATCTCATCATCCAACTGTCTGACGATCTTGGCGTGAGCCTTCTGATCCAACTTCTTCAATGCTGCCGCCTCCTTTGCTGTTGCTTGCTTGTCCTTCTCTGACTGTTCTGTGGTATCTCCTGTGGTGGTTGCCTTACCCTTGGGATCCTTGCGATCCCTGATTGAAATCTCCAACGGTTCCTATAAATCTTTATCAATCAATAAATCCTTCGTCTTGATCTGCCAGAGAGAAAAACTATTCTTCCCATTGAACTTCTCGATCGAATCTGCTCCTTGACCCATCTTCTTATTCTCTGCAGCGAAATCCCTGAACCTCCAACCACGAACCAAAGCTCTGATAAAACCAGAGCTCTGATACCACTAGTTAGAGCAATAAGAAGACTTGATAAGAAAAGCGAGCAATCACAAGAACACCGATATACGTGGTTCACCAACTTGGCTACGTCCACGGGGAGGTGAGAGAATATTATTATCAATCTGGAGAAACGATTACAAGATCTCACTATTACTGTTACACGAATTTTGATCACAAAATTCCTAACTGTGTAACTGTAGAATTACAGACCTATTCTGAGCACTCTAATAATTTATCTGAGACAAAACCACTAACTTTGATCTAGACTAATGGCCTCTATTTATACCGGTGAAGTCTATCTCAAAGTATGCAAAGAACTTGGAATTCTAGTACGAAACTGACTTGAAAACCTTCCCTTTTACGTAACTGCTGAAATCTGCACGAAACTGGATTCTGGGGTCTTGGTCCGGGCGGGTGTTGACCTTGGTCCGGTCGGACCCTTGGTCTTGGTCCAGCCGGGTGCCTTCCAAGGTCTGCCCGGATCTACTCCTCTCCATCATGCATAATTTCCGACGTGCTTTGGACTGCCCGGGTCTTGAGTCTGGTGCGCCCGAACCCCCTAGGTCCGCCCGGGTCATATAGCTTGGTCCGCCCGGACCTTTTATGCTGCACAGCCAAGGAATTGCGAAATCTTCTCTGTTGTTTAATCCATTAACTTGGCGTCCCAAATTCAAAGGCATTAACCCAACAATCTCCACCTTGACTTTGAATCTCTATGACAACAAACCTTTTCTCCCCCCTCTCCTCTTCTGCTATCTAATAGCTGCGAACATTCAGCAAGTCCAAACAGTGTTGGAACTTGCTTCCCGTCACGGGTTTTGTGAACATATCTGCAGGGTTGTCCGCCGTCCCTACCTTCTTCACCTTTACCCGTTTCTTATCCCTTAGGAAGTGATATCTGACATCAATGTGCTTGGTCCTCTCATGATGAACTTGATCCTTGGCCAAACAAATCGCGCTCAAACTATCGCAATAAATAATAGCCTAATCCTGATGTATCCCAAGATCACTGATCAATCCCTTCAACCATATTCCTTCCTTAGCGGACTCTGTCAATGCCATGTATTCTGCTTCTGTTGTAGACAACGTCACTGTATCCTGCAAAGTAGCCTTCCAACTCATAACTGACTCACCAAGCGTGAATACATATCCGGTCATCGATCTTCTTGTATCAACATCACCTGAATAGTCCGAATTTGAGAACCCCTCTACTTCACATTCTGCTCCACCTCCATAGATGAGACCGACGTCACTAGTACCCCGAAGGTACCTAAAGATCCGCTTCACAGCCTGCCAGTGCTCCTTACCCGGATTTCCCATGAACCGACTAACAACACAAACTGCCTGTGCAAGATCCGGCCTAGTGCACACCATAGCATACATCAAACTACCAACTGCACTAGCATAAGGTACTCGAGCCATATACTCTTTCTCCTCAACTGATTTGGGCCCAAACGCAACTGACAACTGTGCATTCGCTGCACTTGGAGTATCTATAGCTTTAGCTGTCGACATACCAAACCTTTCTAAAACTTTCTTGATGTAACTTTTCTGGGATAAGAACAGTTTTCGTTTGGCTCTGTCTCTATAGCTCTCTATACCCAGAATTTTCTTTGCGTTACCCAAATCCTTCATCTCAAACTCTGCGGCCAGTAAACCTTTCAGTTTCTGAATCTCTGACTTCTTGACTGCTGCTATCAATATATCAACAACATAAAGCACCAAATAGCTGTACGACCCATCTACCAACTTGTTATGATACACACAGCAATCATATGGGCTCCTCGTGTATCCGATCTCTGTCATATAGCTGTCAAACTTCTTGTACCACTGCCTCGGCGACTGCTTAAGTGCATACAAGGACTTCTTCAACTTGCAAACTTGATCTTCTTTCCCAGAAACTTGAAATCCTTCTGGCTGCATCATTTATATCTCCTCTTCCAACTCTCCATACAAGAAAGCTGTCTTGACGTCCAGTTGCTCAAGCTCCAAATCCCTCTGTGCCACTATCGCTAGCAACACTCTGATCGAAGTGTGTCTGACCACTGGTGAGAAGATCTCATTATAGTCCACCTCTTCTCTCTGTGTGAAACCCCTTGCAACAACGCGAGCTTTATACTTAACCTCCTCTGCCGGTGACATTCCTTCCTTCTTCTTGAAGATCCACTTGCAAGTCACAATCTTCATGCCTTCTGGCCTTGTAGTTAATACCCAAGTCTGATTCTTGTGAAGAGACTCCATCTCATCACCCATAGCCGCATACCATTGAGTTGACTCTGAACATGTAACTGCTTCCTTGAAAGTAGAAGGTTCCGTGAGATCGGCCTCCACTTCCTCAGCAACCTGCAGTGCATAAGACACCATGTCTTCAAATCCATACCTCTCAGGAGGCTTCCCGAAATTAGCTCTTCTAGACCTTCCTCCATGTTCTTCGGGAACTGAACTTGAACTTTCTGGTGCTTCAGTCTCTATCTCTGTTGGTGGATCCTGATCAACATCTGACTGTGGTACAACTAACTCTTCAGTATCTTGTTGCTCCACCTGTTTATCAACACCACCAACACTTGAAACAATCGTAGATCTCATAATAGGGTTAATAACAGAATTCTCATAAAACACGACGTTCCTAATGATAATCACCCTATTTTCTGAAGGAGACCAGATGCGGTATCCTTTGATACCATCTCCATAACCCATGAATACTCCCTTTCTATCTCTAGGTTCTAACTTCCCATCATCCATATGATAATAAAAAGTACACCCAAAAGCCCTTAAAATAGAGTAATCAACAGGTTTATCGGTCCATACCTCATGGGGAACTTTGAGAGCAATACCGGCATGAGGTCCACGATTAATCAAGTAACATGCTGTACTAACCGCCTCTGGCCAGAAATGTTTAGACAACCCTGCATTAGAGAGCATGCACCTAGCTCTCTCAGGCAATGTCTGATTCATCCGTTCTGCTACACCATTCTGCTGTGGCGTGCCTCTTATGGCGTGATGCCTAGAAATCCCCACCTCTATGCAAAACGAATTGAACTCAGTACTGCAGAACTCCAAACCATTATCTGTTCTGAGCTTCTTGATCTTCTTCTCTATCTGGTTCTCCACTACTGTCTTCCAGTCTTTGAAATTTCTCAGAGCCTCATTCTTGTGCTTCATGATAATCACCCAAGTCCTCCTTGAATAGTCATCAACAATAGACAAGAAATACCTGTGCCCCCTTAGAGATTCCTGACGTGAAGGTCCCCAACAATCTAAGTGAAGATAATCCAGAATACCTTTTGTGTTATGTATACCCTTGGGAAAATTATTACGCTTCATCTTCCTTAGTACACAATGCTCACAAAATGTAAGGTCCTCGACCTTATGGCCACATAGAAGATCTCGTTTGGTCAGCTCCTGCATCCCTCGAGTGCTCATGTGCCCGAGCCTGATGTGCCATAGCTTGGACATATCTCCCTCATTCACCTCTGATGATGCAATCATAGCCAACCCTGCAAGCGTTCTTCCTTAGAGGAAATACAAGGATCCCCGCTTAAGGCCTTTCAGTATCACCTCTGAACTGTTACAGACACTGACTGCTCCACCTTTACCTTTGAAACTGAAACCTTTGCTGTCCAAATGACTAAGAGAAATCAGATTCTTTATCATAAGCGGAACGTGTCGAACCTCGTTCAAAGTGACAAACTTAACATCATGAGTTCTGACCCTGATCGAACCGATACCGACTACCTTGCAGACTGCAATATTGGCCATGCTTATTTTACCGCCATCCACCTGCCTGTAATCAGTAAACCATTCTCTCATAGGACTGATATGGTATGATGCTCTTGAATCAAGAATCCATGCGTTAGATGCACGTGCTGATTCTGATGTAGCTAGAGCATAATCCTCATCTGAACTGCTGTCTTTGGCCATCATAGCCTCTGCTCTAACAGGTGCCTTGCATTGCTTCTTTCTGGGACAGTCGAACTTCCAGTGCCCCTTCTCCTTGCAGAAATTACAGATATCCCCAGGCTTTGGACCCTTCTTGTGTGAAGAATTACATTTATTGTTCTTCCTCCCACTAGAACACCTGCTGTTGCTACTACTAGCAACCAAACCTGATGACTGGGTACCTGTCTCATTCCCACTCGCCTTTCGGCGTAACTCTCTCGTCTTGAGAGAAGTTTTCACTTCCTCTAGAGAGATACCATCTTTACGATTTATGCACGAATCGACATAATGTTCATAAGACATAGGTAAAGATACTAAAAGTTGCAAGACTGCATCCTCGTCTTCCACAACTACTCCTATATTACGCAGTTCAAGTAATGCAGAAGTAAATCTATCAAGATGATCATTTATGGGCGTACCTTCAGTCATCCGACATTCATACAGCTTCTTCTTTATGTACAACTTGTTGGTCAATGAACGTGTCATGTACATATCTTCCAACATTAACCAAAGATCTCTTCCGGAGTCTGTTCCTGCAACATTGGTTAGGATCTCATCATCCAACTGTCTGACGATCTTGGCGTGAGCCTTCTGATCCAACTTCTTCAATCCTACCGCCTCCTTTGCTGTTGCTTGCTTGTCCTTCTCTGACTGTTCTGCGGTATTTCCTATGGTGGTTGCCTTACCCTTGGGATCCTTGCGATCCCTGATTGCAATCTCCAACGGTTCCCATAAATCTTTATCAATCAATAAAGCCTTTATCTTGATCTACCAGAGAGAAAAACTATTCTTCCCATTGAACTTCTCGATCGAATCTGCTCCTTGACCCATCTTCTTGTTCTCTGCAGCGGAATCCCTGAACCTCCAACCACGAACCAAAGCTCTGATAAAACCAGAGCTCTGATACCACTAGTTAGAGCAATAACAAGGCTTGATAAGAAAAGCGAGCAATCACCAGAACACCGATATACGTGGTTCACCAACTTGGCTACGTCCACAGGGAGGGGAGAGAATATTATTATCAATCTGGAGAAACGATTACAAGATCTCACTATTACTGCTACACGAATTTTGATCACAAAATTCCTAACTGTGTAACTATAGAATTACAGACCTATTCTGAGCACTCTAATAATTTATCTGAGACAAAACCACTAACTTTGATCTAGACTAATGGCCTCTATTTATACCGGTGAAGTCTATCTCAAAGTATGCAAATAACTTAGAATTCTAGTACGAAACTGACTTGAAAACCTTCCCTTTTACGTAACTGCTGAAATCTGCATGAAACTGGATCTGGGGTCTTGGTACGGGCGGGTGTTGACCTTGGTCCGGTCGGACCCTTGGTCTTAGTCCGGCTGGGTACCTTCCAAGGTCCGCTCGTATCTACTCCTCTCCATCATGCATAATTTCCGACGTGCTTTGGACTGCCCGGGTCTTGAGTCTGGTGTGCCCAGACCCCCTAGGTCCGCTCGGGTCATATAGCTTGGTCCGCCCGGACCTTTTGTGCTGCACTGCCAAGGAATTGCGAAATCTTCTCTGTTGTTTAATCCATTAACTTGGCGTCTCAAATTCAAAGGCATTAACCCAACAACCACCTTTTTGACCACCCATCCCAACCACCTCCGGAGACCATTTCCGGCGACCATTTTCCGGTGACATTCTCCGGCGACCATTTTCCGGCTACCATTTTTCGGTGAGCACCTCCTCCGACCATTGTCCGGCGTTGTTCCAGAACAAGTTTATAGTTATTCCAAGAACAAATTCACATTTAAAAAAAAAAATCAAGAACAAATTCACAGTTGTCAAGAACAAGTTCTCAGTTGTCCAGAACAAGTTTACAGTTATTCCAAGAACAAATTCACATTTTTCAAAAAATAATATTTTTTCAAAACAAATCCACAGTTGTTCCCGAACAAGTTCACAGTATTCCAAAACAAGTTTACAGTTATTCCAAGAACAAATTCACATTTTCAAAAAAAAAAAAAAATACAATTTTTTTCAAGAACAGGTTCACAGTTGTTCCAGAACAAGTTTACAGTTATTCCAAGAACAAATTAACATTTTCAAAAAAAAAAATTACTATTTTTTAAGAACAAGTTCACAGTTGTAAGTTCGCAATTGTAAGATCACAATTGTAAGTTCGCAATTGTAAGTTCGCAATTGTTCCAATAACAACTTTGCGCTTGTTTCAAAAACAAGTTCGCACTTGTTCCAAGAACAAGTTCACAGTTGTTCCAATAACAAGTTCTAAGAACAAGTTCACTATTTTTTTCCAGAACAAGTTCACTGTTTTTTTTCAAAGAACAAGTTCACAATTGTTCTAAGAAAAAGTTCCAAGAACATGTTTACAGTTGTTCCAAAAACAAGTTCACTATTTTTTTTTTTACAAAAACAGTTCACACTTGTTCCAAGAAGAAAGTCACAGTTGTTTAAAGAACAAGTTTACTCTTGTTCCTAGAAAAAACTTCACAATTGTTCCAAGAACAACTGAGTTCCAAGAATAACTAAAATTTTTAGAGTTTGTTCACAATTGTTTAGAGAATAACAACATGAAAATGTCATTTATTTTGCTTAAGTCACTATTGTTTACAATTAAGTTTACAATTTGTTGAAGGAAGTTGCTTTACTAATTTGTATATTATTTTCACAAAACAAAAAATTACACTACATTCCTTTCTTTATTTATAAATGAATCATTTTTGCACGAACTAAAATGGAAAGTGCCACATATATTATGGCACGGATGAAGAAATACTACCTACCTAAGTAAACAATTCAAAGACAACCTTTAACCTGTTACTACTGGAAGATAATAAAACTAGATGGAAGAAATATTTTCAATCCATTAATAGGTGAAGTTCTTGGCATGGATAATGGATTCAAAAAATGGAGCATAAAATCGCCATTGTAACCATTCTTATAGGGAAATTGGCAGCCCATTTCTATGAAAGCAATATAAAGCATGTCCCATCTCTATCAAAATGCAAACATATTCACAATTATAAGAACTATATGGAATTTATTATGTGTGTGTATTCTTGTTCTTCACCCAAGAGATCTTAGAACAAGAAAATAATCCTCTCAAACCCGTGGAGGCACTCACAAAGCTATCACAATGATTAGGGCTGATTAGGGCAACTAGTGGGGAGTTTTATACTTGTTACACCTATTCCAAATAGGTAACAAGTGACAAAACCCGCAAGAAATCGGAATCAGAAAAGTCCCAGGCCAAAGCCTTAGGTCCCCCCGGACCTCTTTCTTTTCCCAAATTTCTTCTTTTGTCCTCTAAATTCCTAAAATCCCTTCAAGGTCCTTTGACCCTAAATTCCATTGAAGTCCTTTTTAAGATTCGTTCTATTTGTGTGTTACCCTATAGGATTACACTAAGTTGGCAATGTGTTCAATCATAAACCCATAAGATATGATTAAGTTCTAGCAAACCGTCATACCTACCTAAATAGTGTAACTATATACAAGTTCGCATTCCTTTATAGAACATGTCACACTCCCTTTGTCCACGATATCATTGAACACAAGTCATGGTCAACAAGTCAACTTCTATTTGTTCAATACTTTCTCGATCCCGAATATGTTGACAATCCAAATGACATTGACCCGATCAATTCATTTGAGTCTGGCCAGACATTTTATCAACATCATTCTACGAGGGGCCCAAGTTTGACATCTCTCCGAAGAGGGCCAAATATATTTAGCTTATTATTCTTCCCTACATGAATTCGATTATGCCAATCATACCATTTATAACTACCTGGTTAAAGGTAGCATTTGAATAGGTCAAACGTAATATTCATCAAGAGGAAGACTATAATAACTTTATGTGTAAGGATTCAAATGACATAACTAATATGAGATATATGTACGGCATAGACCATGACATAAATCTCATACAGCGGGTCATGTCCAGTACCTTGTTCCAAACAAGTACCCATAAATACATGATCATCCCATGATAATTTAGCCTTTATACTAGTGCTTCACAAGTACTAGGGATGAAGATTATTATAAGTAAACATGAACAACAATAATAATCTAACATCTCTTTATTAATATGAATATAATGATGACATATACAATGTTTAACAAACGTGCCTAGGGCACCAATACTAACAATCTCCCACTTTCCCTAGGCCCACTCTCCTAGGTATCTAATACCCATGGACGTAATATGACCATCATGTTTGGCTTGTAGAAGTGTTAGTACCCAACCTGAAAATGAGTTATTAGGCATTCTAGAACTCACATGGACCTCCTAGGTATTTATGAACTGCGCAGGACTTATCCGGAATTCCCGAAAAGCCCAGATAAGAAGATATTCTCGACTGATCGGATTAGGGATCAAAGATAGACGTTATCTAATCATCCTCCAGAGTCCAGATTGATCAGAGCCTTGGAAACCGTGTCAATCCCTTGGTTTGGCCGGGCAGCCAGTCTGGGATGGGCCAGGCGGCCAGTCCTTCCGGGTCAGAAACCCTATAAATAGGTGACCTCAGTTTATAATTTCAAAACACACAATTATTTCCCCCGAGTTCCACAGCCGAAACTGACGGCAGAACTCTCTCTTTAAGCCTTTCTAGCAATCCCGAAGGTCCGGCGAATCCACGCAAGAGATTCGACTTCGTTCTTGTCAAGATTGGTGAGAATTCTACATGTTTTCTTAGTGTAGATATGACTTATGCTAGTTTCATTATGTTTATACATCTATATTCATATGATTCATAACGTGTTCTTCATGTTCTTACAAGAATTCAGAATATACTCTATATCTAGGGTAGCGATCTTCATACTTATGTGTTATTTCATACATGTTTCATGATGTTCTTATTACTATGTTAGATTGAAAATGCTAGATCTAATGTTTTAATCCCTACTTATAACGCATAGCCGATGATGATCAACGAGATCTAGGAACTATTTCTAAACCCTAAACTTTAGGTAAATATTCCCATGATCAGTAATTCTCCAATGATGAATATGATGAATACAAATTGATCTTATCAATGGTATAATCATTATTCTAGGATGTGATCATTTTGTATAATTCTTTCTCCTCCCCCTTCATTATGCATGATCCCGCTTCTTCTCTCTATTCCGATTATGTGCGAACTACGTCGACCTGAGCTTCTCAAACGAGAGGAACGTAGGCAATCTTCGGATCCGGTCTCAGTCACTAACACACTACTAACACATTCATCATGATAGAAAGTCCGATCTATCGGGCGATAGGAGTGATAACTTGATATTCTTCTCTTGTCGTAACTTGACCCCCGAACCCTCTCTGTTAAGCTTTTCTCAATGTTTTAGCTCGATAAAACAATGTGGCGACTCTTAATAAAGTTAAATGCCAACTTGAATATCCTAATCCCATAGAAAAGATAAATAAAAGAAAGACTTCCCGTGCGTCGCCCGCATTCGGAAAGGGGTATTCACAGTGGCGACTCTGCTGGGGACTAGCTTTGAACATCTTCAAACATAGAGGGTCAAACTTTCGTCAATATCATGAGTGTATTCTTACTTGCTTCTTTTCCCCCTGTACTTTATCTCTTGTACATATTTGCTTCCCTTGTACTGTAGTGCATTAACATCTTAACTATTTTTCTAACTATTTTGCATTGCATCCATGTAAATACAAAAAACTTTCTGTTTTCTCCCTAAAAAATAACTAGTTTTTGTCCGCACACTACCACTAGGTCCGTGTCACACTGCACACCTTACTGGATACTCCACTAAGTGCATAGATTTTGGTGATCCTGTCGCCTCTATCTTCGTGGCACCCGGGCTATCTAACTCACTGTTTTCACTTGTGAAGCAGTCGAGGTTAATCCTTTTTTTATTTCGAAACCATTCACTCACAGAGTCTAGGACCCTCCAAAGTTGACCGGTTGGTTTGACTAGCTTTTCTTTATAGACAATTAACGTGTCGTTCATGTCGTCACCCGTTAAGTCTTTAATGAGTCGAGATCCTTCGAGAGAAAAAAAAAGCACAAAAAAATGAATTTCCCTACAAGGGTGTGCATATAGTAAGCCAAGTGATACTTTGTACAAGGATCTCAACTTGTTAAAAACTTAACGGAAGTAACATAAATGTTACATTAAATGCCTTTAAACAAGGGTTAGTCGCTAGGATCCGTAGGTCGGTGGAAGTCGCTTGCCCTATAGGACCCTCGCCCAAATTATCCGTTTGGGAGGTGCAATACAGGTGAAAAATGAGGGGTCTATAGACGTAGTGATGACCTCCACTGATCTAGGTTTTGTAGATAGTAACCCAAAAAGGGGTACCCTTTCCAACCATTAGGACTAATAATACCAGTTTTGTAAATAACAATATACATTGCATGAGCCTTGTCCCGTCCTAAACCTCTCGTCCGCTACCTCTACAGAGAAGCAAGTTTGGGTTCATTCCGGTGGTCGTCTTCAACGGTCAAGCCTTCCGCAAGCTCAGTTTTCAGTCTCTCCATCAATGATGTCTCCATCATCAGAGCCTACAACTCCTAATGTCTCCGCTCCATCATCAGAGATCGCCGCCAGCATCAACCCCTCGGACATTCCGCCACCTCTCCATGCTTTCTTCACCAACCTCATGCTGCAGATCTCCAAGCTTGAGGATCAAAGCAAGTCTCTAGAAAGGGTCAACCAAGAGCTTAAAGATCATCTTCATACTGAGATGAGGAAGAAGTGTGTAGAAACTAGCTTCCACAACGAAGAAGTGATCTTCGTCCAAGACGAAACAATGCCTGCAACTTACCCCGCCAATGATGATGCTATCTCTCTCAAGGTGCCCAAATACCAAAGGGTCCCTCCTCCTGATTTTGGTACTAAAGCAACCTCCAGCAAGGGTTCATATGAGCCGTCACCAGAATTGATGGGTAGTTACTTGTCCTCTACCAAGTTGCCACCGCCTTCACTACCATTGAGTATCGGTACCGCCGTACCAACTGTCTCCACTACTTCTCCCGCTGCTCAAGCCTATGGTAGCATAGATTTCTCCAATCACCCTCTAGTGGTTTCCATGCAAGAACAGATCCGCAAGTTGTCCGACACAGTCTCCAAATAATCCTCTCCGATAGTCAAAACCATTGACCCAAGCAATGTGGGTGCTCTACCTAGAGCCTTCAAGATGCCGAAGGTCTCTACATTCCATGGTATTACTTGTCCCAAGACTCATCTCGACAGTTATGTGCTACCCATGAGAGCCCGTGACTGCACCAATGAGCAAATGGCCTGAGTCTTCCACACTACTTTGGACGGAATCGCTCTCCGTTGGTTCTTGAGTTTGGATCCTTCCGAACGAGAGACGTGGGAACAAATCACCACGGCTTTCTGCGAGAAGTATCAGTCAAACCTAGATTGGCACGTCAACCGTACTGATTTAGAGAACACAATGCAGAGGCCCGGTGAGCCTATTTATGACTTCTACAAGAGATGGAATCACAAGCTAGCGGAAGTACAATACCCTCCTAAGGCAAAGGAACAAAAGAAAATCTTCTTCAAGTGCTTGTTGCCTGAGCTTAGGGTGGCAATTGGCAATGGTTACTTTCCCGATCTGCGGGAAATGGTCGATGCTGAGGTCAGACATGAGGCCGGCATTACTGGTGTTGTTAAAGAAACTGCTAAAAGTGGAAATACCTCATTCCGCTACAACGCTCCAACAAACGCCGCCCCTAAAGCTAAAGAGGTGGCCGGTCAAGTGAGTATGGTCCAAGACAACTCCGCCTTCGATGTCCAAGCAGTTACAAGCAGCTTTCCCCAAAAAGAAGACCATTTCGATGACTTCAGCATGCCTACTAGCAAAGTCGTTGAGGTGTTGATGAAAAAGGGCTTGATCAAGCCACTTGAGAACTTCAAACCATTTAACAAGAAAGCTAATCTTGATGCAACCAAGTTCTGCAAGTATCATAAGCACATCGGGCACACCACCGATGACTGCATCCATCTCAAGCGAGTCATCCAAAAGCTCATAGCCGATGGAAAGATTGAGAAGCCTAAAGGTCCGAACAACGTAGCTAACCCACTCCCAAACAATGGAGGTGTGAATATGGTCGATGCCGACAAGATAGGCTTGTTAGAGATGATGGACGCCTTCGAACAATTGCAAATCACCCTGGATCTCATGTACAATGGTATGATAGCAATGAGGATGATTCAACCGTTAGAAGGATATCATCCCCGCCCGGACATCAATCAAGAAAGGTTTTGTGATTAACACCAAGTCACCGGTCATGACATTGAAGATTGTTTCGCTCTAAAGACTCTTATTCAAGAACTTATACATAATGGTCAAGTAGAGGACCCTAGGGAGGCTCTCATTAGAGTTAGAAACAGGACAGACCTCACCAATCTGACCGAAATAGCTGTGGCAGATGGCGAGGCACCCGATGTTGACTTGGATTGTGCTTCAGAAATTATTAATGATAGTGATTTTCCTTATTACTCTCTGTCATTAAATAATCTATCTTCAAATACCGCATGTTCATCATCCTCCGACAACTCCGTATCCATGATCGAAGACCGGACAAACAATGCCGATCCAAGGACGGTAGTCTCACCAATGGTTGGCAAGTTGAAGAATTGGTGCACATATGGTGGACCCATAGTAACGACAGACTTCATGATCGAGGAGCTTGGACTGACAGCTCCCCCTATAACCTCCCCTATCGAGTCTCCTGTCAGTTCACCAAAGTCGTCTAGGTCCGATGTCTTTACCTATGAATTTGAGTCTTCTTCCAAGTCTAACGACCTCACGTTGGAAGATTATGAAATGGTCGCTAACGCCATCTTTCATTTTGCACTGAATGAAAACCTCGACCTTTCCGAGTATCCCACCATAGCCGCTCTTATAAATGATAAATTAACTAATCAATCTAATTATATACAAATAGTTAATAACGATTCATTAAAAGAGGCAGACACAGAAGAACTAAATAACGAATACATCTGAGAAATCTCAAAGCAGGTTATCAATCAAAGGGAAAATCGAGCCCAAGCTGCCGATGAGGTGTTAACATGTGTGAATCTGGGAACAGACGACGAGCCGAAGGAACACAGATTGGGAGCTTCTTTCAAGGCGAAGAGCGTGAAGCACTGATTGGGTTGCTCAAGGAGTATGTTGAAGTATTTGCATGGTCTTTCAAGGATATGCCGGGGCTGGACAACTCCATCGTAGAGCACAGAATTCCGATAGCACCAGACGTCAAGCCGGCAAAACAGAAACTTTGCCGCATCAAGCCAGAATGGTCTCTGTAAGTAAAAGAAGAAATAGAAAAGCTACTCAGAGTAGGTTTCATAAGGGTGATTGAGTATCCGACGTGGTTATTAAACATCGTTACAGTAAAGAAGGCCAATGGCAAAGTCAGAGTTTGTGTGGATTTCCGTGATCTTAACAAAGCTAGTCCTAAGGATGATTTTCCGCTTCCCAACATTGACATGCTGGTGGATGCAACGTCTAACTACGAGGTCAAGTCATTTGTGGATGGCTTTACCGGGTACAATCAGATCAAGATGGCCGAGGAAGACCAAGAAAAGACCGCGTTCACCAAACCGTGGAGAACGTACTGCTACACCGTAATGCCATTCGGGCTTAGAAATGCTGGGGCTACCTATCTACGGGATATGACTGCTTTATTTCATGACATGATTCATAAGGAGATCGAGGTCTATGTAGACGACATGATCATACACTCCAAAGGTTCTGACGGTCAACACCTAATTGATTTACATAAATTCTTCAACAGACTGAGGGAACACTCCATGCGCCTAAACCCTGCTAAGTGTACGTTCGGGGTCGTTCGAGGAAAAGTGTTGGGGTACATGGTCACGGAATGTGGAATAGAAGCCGACCCGAGAAAAATTCAAGAAATTATAGATATGAAGCCACCCCATACAGAAACTGAGGTCAAGGCATTCATAATACATCAGTCGCTTCATCAACCAGATGACTACAGTCTATAAACCGATTTTCAAGCTACTGAAGAAAGATGCCAATGTTGAATGGAATCACGATTGCCAAGAAGCCTTTGAGCAGATTAAGAAGTACCTGGTGAATACCCCAATCATACGTCCGCCACACAAGGAGAAGCCTCTACTGCTATACTTAACGGTAACAGACACCGCCGTTGGAGCCATGCTGGCACAAGAGGCCAAAGATTCTCGAATAGAAAACGCCATATACTTCGTTAGCTGAAAGCTATAAGGCAGTGAGCTTAACTATTCAGCATTAGAAAAGAGATGCACTGGACTGGTATGGGTAGTTTCCAAACTCAAGCATTACATGGTATCTCACCTCAAATGGCTAGTATCAAAAATGGACCCGATCAAGTACTTGTTTGATAAACCATCAATATCCATGAGACTCACCAAGTGTTCGGTATTTCTGGGAGAGTTCGACATCACGTATGTTCCAAGAAAGGAAATTAAAGGGAGAGCTATGGCAGATCAGTTAGCAGATTCTCCAAGCACCGAAGAACGAGGATCAGACCCCGAATTTCCGGACTATGGTATTTTCACAATGGAAGCTATAGACAAATGGCAGTTATTCTTTGACGGAGCCGCAAACAAAAGAGGCAACAGAGTGGGGCTTCTCTGAGTCGATCCTAAAGATGAACATACTCCAATAGCAATAAAGTTGAAATTCACGACCACCAACAATGCTGCAGAATATGAGGCATGCATAGCCGGCCTGGAAGCTGCCTTAGAGAGAAATGCAAAGGAGTTAGAAGTATACGGCGATTCGGCTTTAATCATAAACCAAACAGCAAAGAAGTGGAAAACTGTGGATCCCTACCTGCAGTTATACCAAGCCTACATGGACGAACTAATCGAACAATTCCGAGAAGTCACGTTCCATAATCTCCCACGAGACAGAAACAGATTCGCCGATGCACTCGCCCCTGGCATCTCTGGTAGAAATCCCCGAAAGGAAGTCAGTCAAGCCCTTCAGAGTTGGCCGAAGAGAGAACCCTGCATATTGTTGTGAGATTCAGACCCAGTCAGAAACAGTCAAAGATCAATGGTATGCACAGATTCACAAATTCCTTAAAGATAGGGAAGCCTCTTTCGAAGGAGATGTGAAGGCCAAAATCCTACAAGCACTAAAAAGATTGGCAGGACAATTCGTGCTACTAGATAAAACCTTATACAAGATGCACTAGGACGGAGTTCTACTGTTATGTGTGGGAAGCAAGAAAGCTGAGAACATCATAGAGGAGGTACACAACGGGTTATACGGTCCGCATATGCATGCAAGAACTGGATCACCATGGAACAGACTGCATCCAATGGGTCAGAAAATGCCACAAATGTCAAGTATGCTCCAACTTGAACCACATCCCTCCGCACGACCTCTATAGTATGACTACTCCTTGGCCATTCGCAACATGGGGCATTGATATCATCGGTAAGATCCATCCCGCGGGAAGCAACGGTCATGAGTTTGTATTTGTAGCAGTAGACTATTTCACCAAATGGGTCGAGGCACAATCTTAAAAGTATTGAATTCCAAGAAGGCGGCACAACTTATCAAAGAAAACATCATGTGTCGCTATGGTGTTCCGAATTTTATCATATCAGATAATGGTAGTCACTTCGAAGTAGAGACGACCCGTTTACTAGCCGAATTCAGAATAGAAAGGAAGAAATCCTCCCCGTACTATCCTCAAACCAATGGAGCTGTAGAAGCAGCTAACAAGACTGTCGAACAGATCATCAGAAAAATGGCCACAAGAGGAAGGGATTGACCAGACAAGTTACCTTTGGCACTCTAGGGCTACAGAACGTCAGTACGCACCGCCACCGGAGAGACTCCTTACGCTCTTACTTACGGTATAGAAGTAGTCCTACCTATCGAGTTGGAAATACCATCCTTAAGGGTCTTGCTCGAGAATCAAGTAAATGAAGTAGAATGGCTCCGCAGTCGCTATGATCAATTAGCTACCCCAGACGAAAAAAGACTCAAAGCTATGGAACACATCAGAGCCTATCAGAGAAGGACCAGATGCCTTTAATAAGAAAGTAAAACTGATAGACATTAAAGAACGAGATTTGGTGCTCAAAGTACGCCTCCCGAACAAATTCAACCCCTTGGGTAAGGGGGCTCCCACATGGACTGGTCCTTACGTCGTACAAAAGATCTTCTCCGGAGGTGCAGTTAGAATGGAAGATTTGGATGGCAATCAGTTCAAGGAACCAGTCAACATCAGCAAGCTCCGCCGCTACTACAACTGACCATTACGGTCCTGCTCTACCCAGCAGTACTCTCCATCAACGGTCTTCTACAACGGTCGCCCCCTTGTAAAAAAATAATAAAATAAAATAATAAAAAAAAATATTATTCTCTTTACTTCCCCCTTTCTATCTTCACTTTCTACAATCAGAAATGAACTACGGTGACCTGATCCCCTTAGCCGTACTTGTAAAAGGGGAACGTAGCAGCCTTCAATGGTGCGGTCTCAAAAATAAATAAAAATCCAAATCTGGTTTGAGCAAAATTTCAAAATAAAGCAAATAATCTGTTTATTACTAAAGCAAATCTCTATTTCCACAAGTCACTACACGTTAACATTTATTTGATGAGTCTAAGCTCGAAAGAACCTGCGAATAAATAACCTGCTATGAAATTTAAAGAAACTAAAACAAACTAAATTTAAACTATGTGTCTGCAACGACTGTGGTTGGATACTCGGAGTCACTCCTCCCCTTCCTCTTCCTCATGCTTCTTCGGTTTCTTGTCCCTTCATCCGCGCCTAGCCCTATAGTAGTAAGGTTCGCAATTAAATCCTTCCTCAACTGAGTCACCCCCACTTGGGCCTTCTTTCTTTCTTTTCCCCTCAGTAGGTGCTAGTTGGGCCAACTCGTCTCCACCTTCCCGTTATACATGATCGTCCTCCCTCAAACGTCTGCTCAAGACATAAGGGACCACTACCCTACGTCTCATCGTCTCAAAGTCTGTCCCATATTCCCCTAAGGTTGTCTGGTACCGGTCCAAGTATTCTTGAGACAGAAGTATATCATGTGGTCACTGTATACAGAGAATGCTAGGCATGAGAGCATAAGACCAGCACCGCTCTAAGAGCACGGTGACCCCAGCAGTCATGGAGATTACCCTGTCAGTGACCTTGCTACAAGTCTCATCCCATGAGGAAGGTACAATCTGAGGTATCACGTACTGACGGCATACCCATACTGCATAGTAGTAAGTAGTCTCATCAAAGGCAGGGACCCGAATAATGCAGAGACCGCTCTAAGCCCACCGTGCTCTGATAATCCCCCAATGAGGTACCATCCATTTGATCTGAGCCGTACTCATCTGTGCCATATATGTCACCCATGCAGAACGGGCCATCCCCTCAAATCACTGCTTTATGCGCCTGCTCTGGCAAACCCAAGGTGATACTAGTCCGACAGGTTCCTCCAGAACTCGCAACCTCTTCTGCAACCACAAGGTTAACAGTCGGGTACTTCCTCTGGTCATCTTTCGAGCTCCTGAAGCCAACTCTCCAATACCATGCAAAGTCTCCCCAAGCAAGCAAGGGACAATACTGCGATTGGCTCGAGCCTGGTCCACCATGTCAAGACAACCCATGGTAGCTACTCCTACGTAAGGTGGAAACAATACCGAGGCAAACAGACAACGTGCCAAACATTCCAGAGCCATGTCAGATTCCACCGTGCTATTAATAAACCTGATGGGAAGTCCACAAAGATTAACATCACCATCCAACAGCGAACCCCTAGCCTCTTCAACAGAAATCCTTAGCAGTTGGGAAACCCGAAGTTTTGAAGGCACTTGAGACTGCAGCATGGCTACCCTATCCGTCACTGTCGCACCACAAAGAGCTACGAAGTCTTTATACGTGGGGTGATTTCATTATAAAAAAGTTAAAGACATGATGTTCGTTGTCCCAGAACTTGACAGCAGCACGGATCATGTTTTCATCAGACTTAACCTATACAAGGACCAAAGGTACTTAATTCCGAATCTCCTATCAAAGTTTGCACGAGTTGTCCACGAAAGCCTCCCAACCCAGATCTTCAAACTCTTGATAAAGTAGCGTTGTCTCTCCTCAGAAATCCTAAGGTGTCTATCCATCAGAAAGGCGTGGAAGGATCGAAATCTAGAGCAAAAGGAAGAAAAACTACTGTCTGTCTCGTCTCTCTGCGAGACTGCTGATTAAATAGAGTAGGGAGTTCAAGTCCTGATCGTACAAGGAAAAATCTAACGAAAAATCGTGTCAGACCAGGGATTAGCCGCGCGGCCAGTCCTTCCCCATGGTTGGCCACGCGGCCACATAAGCTGTCCAGACAGATTTGCAAGTCCGTCCCCAACAAACGCCGGAATGGACCCATTTCAGACATTTGAAGGTCACAAACACAAAAGAGGTCCGATAAAGAAGGTGGAACTGCCCGACAGTGTGTAACCCCATCTTACCCCTAAGGCTCATAAATTTCACTAAATGTAAAAACATTTAAGGAATACTAATTAATTACATACAAAAAGAAAATAAAATATTGTACATAAAATGTGTTTGTCTGTTCCTCTCCCTCTCTCTAACAAAATGCAGGAAATAAAGGGACTACATCTAGTCCGAGTCAGAATCCTCGATGTCCACATCATCATCTTCTCCACCTTGCCCCGCACAGCAGGACCCACCAGCTCCCGAGCTCCTACTCTGGACAGACCTCAAACTCTCAGCCTCCGTGGGGGACCTCTCTCTACGCTGAGGCAGCACCACATCATCCCGACGGCAGGTGCAAGCAGCGGCCAAGATCCGGAACAGCCTCTCAAAAATATTGCCCCGACGAACAGAGCGGATATAGGCCTCCCGAGTCACCTGGGACAGATAACCACAGTTCAGATACAAGTCTAAAAGTGTGTGCGTTCAAGAACAGAAATGAAAAGCAAAGGGTATCATACCGTAGCTCCAAGTGGAGGAAGATGGGCCCCAGTAACCTCATCGACCTCAGTAGGAGTTAGGTCAAAGTCCACCTCAACGCCTCCCCGCTGCATCCGAATACTGTCAGGGAACCGCGACATATCCATACAATATCTAGCTCCTCTACTCGAGACAACCGGATAGGCACCAGTCTTCCTCCTCTCCAAAACATGCGGACTCAACAGCACGTGCTCCATAAACCACGCATAGTCGGCCCCACTCTTGTACAAATGGGCCGGAGTCCTGACCCGATAGTCACTGCTCCTCCCCAGCCTAGCCGGATACAACATGTCCCTCGGAGGCTCACTCGGGGCCCATAACATAGGATGTCTGCTATGCTGCCTGCAGACTCTCTCGCCAAGGTACATGGCATCCCCAGTCAACCCCGTCAAGAAACAGCGGGAAGCAGTGAAATCCTGAGCCTGACCGACCCCTGCCAGCACTATATCCGACCAAGGGAAGAGCTGGAAGTCCTCATGCAGCAGACCACTTAACTTCGCAGTAAAAATCCCCAGATCGGGAGTCTTCCTGGCCTTACCGCGGCCCTCCAACCGGTTCTTCTTGGCCCAGAACCTCATAACCGGGACTTCCTTGACCCCATGCACGCCAAAAGGAGCAATATGGAATAGCTCATAGACCCACACATGTGGAGACAAGCAGCATTTCAGTTCAAAAGCAGTTCTAAAACAAAAGATGGACAGGAAATAATAGAAGAGTCAGAGACATACCTCAAAGGCAAACTGGAAGCAGTCAAAAGATGAGGTACTATACCTCGAACAGACATCCAAGGCCCTGTACATCTCCGCCAGCCCGGCTCTGCCCCAAGAAAACCTGACTCGCCCTGCTCCAAATCAGCTAGAGCACCCAGCAGAGAAAACCGACAAAAGATCCCAACACTCGGGAACAAGGTCTGTGACAAGATGTACCACAGGATAGCCCGCACCAGGCAGTCAGTATCGCTGATGCCCTCAACATAATCCCAGATAGCCTCCTCCACCAAGGTCCTCAGACGACCTGCCTCGAAGCCGTTTCCCTTCACACCCTTGTCCAACGGCATCCCGATCAAATCCACCTGACGGTGTGGGTCCGCAGACAAGGACTCATCAAAAGGTAGCTCCACATCCGTGAACATGAGCCCCGTAATAGCAGCAAAGTCGGTGGGAGTAACGGTCACCTCTCCCCAACTAAAATGTAATGTGTGGGTAGTGTCCCACCAATACTCCCTCATCACCTCAACCAGACCCATCACCTTCTGGGTCCCCTCTACAGCGCGTACATCGTCAAAAAATGGAACGAAGCCCAGAGCCCGGATCCTCTCCTTCACCGCACCACCCGGCGGCAATCTTCCCCATATCTCTGCCACTGCCCTCGTGGACCCACAAGATTTCATCTCTGCAGGTAAACACAGCAAAGGTACGTTACCCAACTAGCAATATAAATTATGAGCTATAAAGTACACATGCATGCTTTATTGATTTGCGCATATATTTGTCGTCCCCATAATAATCAACAATCCCAAGAAAATTAAATAATCACGAACGATTAATTTAATTTAACGCAGTCTTAAAGTATAACAACAAGTATGAAATAAAAGACATAAAATACCCAAAGACAATAAAGCGAGATCGGTACCTCCTTCGTCTCCATCAGTCTCCCTCTGGACCAATGTCTGTCGGTGCCCGCGTACAAGTCAAAGTGTTGTCCCCCGTGAAATGCCATTCATCGGGACGGAAGTTTCGAGAAGCCATCCTCGCCCATTGTTTGATGTGGCCTTGCGCCTTCACCTTGCTCGAATTGTGGTCCCGTACCACCACCCTGCTCAATTGCTGCCCCGCACCTGCATCTTGCTCATATGGTTGCCCCGCACCAAAATATACTCAAGATCCATCGTAATAATGACAAAATATCTCAAAATCTCCCTTTTCTATCTTTAAAAATCGACAAAGAAAGAAGAAAAGTGAAGAAGAAGGAGACAGCCGGCGGTGTGTTTGTAGGGTCTGTCCAGCGAAGGGACTAGCCGCGCGCCAGTCTCGAGGCGACGTGGCATGCTCTCAGCCCTTCATCTTACCGCCTATCAACGATCCTCGTAAACTAATCCCAGCCAATCAGAAGGACTGACCACGCGGCCAGTTATTCTCTTAGGTTCCAGAATTTGCAATTTAGCCCCTCGGCTTATTTTAATGCTTGTTAGCACCCTTAGCCAAATTTAACTAGAATTTGACAATTTTTTTTTATCAATAGGTCCGGAAGACTCCAGTAAATTTCTAAAAATTAATCAATTGGGTCCGGAAGACTTCAGTAAATTTCCAAAATTAATCAATTGGTTCCGGAAGACTTTAGTAAATTTCCAAAATTAATCAATAGGGTCCGGAAGACTCCAGTAAATTTCCCAAATTTAATCAATTGGGTCCGAAGACTCCAGTAAATTTCCAAAATTAATCAATTGGGTCCGGAAGACTTCAGTAAATTTCAAAAATTAATCAATAGGGTTCGGAAGACTCCAGTAAATTTCCAAAATTAATCAATAGGGTCCGAAAGACTTCAGTAAATTTCCAAAATTAATCAATTGGGTCCGGAAGACTTCAGTAAATTTCCAAAATTAATCAATTGGGTCTGAAAGACTTCAGTAAATTCAAAATTAATCAATTGGGTCCGGAAGACTTCAGTAAATTTCTAGAACAATCCATAATTAAAGGCTGGGAAGGTCCTTAAACCCTAAAACTATGATTGGCGGTCGGATACATCCATAAACCCGAAGGCGGATTAAGGAAACCGTCATAAAATCCTTAAATAACTAAAATCAACCTATAATTAAAGGCTGGAAACGTCCTTAAACCCTAAAGATTATAGTGGAAGGCTGGGAACGTCCTTAAACCCTTCCTATTTCAGAAAGTTATTTGGCGTAACACCGTGCGAGATCTAAACAATCAGCGTTACCGGTTACCAGATCCTGCGATGCTGAGGACTACACCTCTCAAAAGTACCGTAGTTTAACAAAAATTTTGCGATTACGCGGCGCTCTATAAGAAGTTAGAATCCATCCTTATCTCTGTTCTTGATTCTTAAAACTTCTTGTCGTACCATGCATTTGGCCTTTCCTCCTTTCCCCAATAGAGTCCATCTGCAACGACTTTATTGATTTACGAATATTTGTCGATCTCAAGCGGAAAGACGACGTCTCGTTTCTTTTTCCTTTTTCCCAGTAGGGTTTACGTGACTTTATTATCTGACAAATGTTTGTCTATCCCCAGTGAAAGACGATGTCTCGTTTCTTTCTCCCCCAGTTTTCGAACTACGATTGGCTTGATTCCACTTGGATACATAGGTAGCCTGACTTAGGTTCAGCCACTCGACCAACCTGGTCTCCTTTTCTCTCACTCCTCTCCCGATTTGGAACTCATGTTTCAGATCGGTTCCTTTCTTAATCGACGACCCTCCATGCCTTCCAAGAAACGTCGCCGAGGGGCTACTGTTAGTACCCAACCTGAAAATAAGTAATTAGGCATTCTAGAACTCACAGGGACCTCCCAGGTATTTATGAACTGCGCAGAACTTATCCAGAATTCCTGAAAAGCCCAGATAAGAAGATATTCTCGACTGATCGGATTAGGGATCGAAGATAGACGTTATCTAATCATTCTCCAGAGTCCAGATTGATCAGAGCCTTGGAAACCGTGTCAATCCCTTGGTTTGGCCGGGCGGCCAGTCCTTCCGGGCCAGAAACCCTATAAATAGGTGACCTCAGTTCATAATTTCAAAACACACAATTCTCTCCCCCGAGTTCCACAGCCAAAACTGACGGCAGAACTCTCTCTCTAAGCCTTTCTAGGAATCCTGAAGGTCTGACGAATCCACGTAAGAGATTCAACTTCGTTCTTGTCAAGATTGGTGAGAATTCTACATGTTTTCTTAGTGTAGATATGACTTATGCTAGTTTCATTATTTTATATATCTATATTCATATGATTCATAACGTGTTCTTCATATTCTTACTAGAATTCATAATATGCTCTATATCTAGGGTAGCGATCTTCATACTTATGTGTTATTTCATACATGTTTCATGATGTTCTTATTACTATGTTAGATTGAACATGCTAGATCTAATGTTTTAATCCCTACTTATAATGCATAGCCGATGATGATCAACGAGATCTAGGAACTATTTTAAAACCCTAAACTTTAGGTAAATATTCCCATGATCAGTAATTCTCCAATGATGAATATGATGAATACACATTGATTTTATCAATGGTATAATCATTATTCTAGGATGTGATCATTTTGTATAATTCTTTCTCCTCCCCCTTCATTATGCATGATCCCTCTTCTTCTCTCTATTCCGATTATGTGTGAACTACGTCGACCTGAGCTTCTCAAACGAGACGAAAGTAGGCAATCTTCGGATCCGGTCTCAATCAATAACATACTACTAACACATTCATCATGATAGAAAGTTCGATCTATCGGGCGATAGGAGTGATAACTTGATATTCTTCTCTTGTTGTAACTTGACCCCCGAACCCTCTCTGTTCAGCTTTTCTCAATGTTTTAGATCGATAAAACAACGTGGCGACTCTTAATAAAGTTAAATGCCAACTTGAATATCCTTATCCCATAGAAAAATAAATAAAGATAAATAAAAGAAAGACTTCCCGTGCGTCGCCCGCATTCGGAAAGGGGTATTCACAGGAAGTCCCTTTGTTAGCGAGTCCGCAACATTATCATTAGTTTATACTCTGCATATATTTACGTGTCGAACCTCGTTCAAAGTGCCAAACTTACCATCATGAGTCCTGACTCTGATCGAACCGATACCGACTACCTTGTAGACTGCACTGTTGGCCATGCTTATTTCACCGCCATCCACCTGCCTGTAATCAGTAAACCATTCTCTCCTAGGAATGATATGGTACGATGCACTTGAATCAAGAATCCATGCGTCAGATGCAAGTGCTTATTCTGATGTAGCTAGAGCATAATCCTCATCTGAACTGCTGTCTTTGGCCATCATAGCCTCTGCTCTGACAGGTGCCTTGCCTTGCTTCTTTCTGGGACAGTCAAACTTCCAGTGCCCCTTCGCCTTGCAGAAATTACAGATATCCCCAGGCTTTGGACCCTTCTTGTGTGAAAATTACCTTTATTGTTCTTCCTCCCACTAGAACCCCTGCTGTTGTTACTACTAGCAACCAAACCTGATGACTGGGTACCTGTCTCATTCCCACTCGCCTTTCGGCGTAACTCTCTCGTCTTAAGAGAAGTTTTTCACTTCCTCTAGAGAGATACCATATTTACGATTTTTTCACGGATTGACACAATGTTCATAAGACATAGGTAAAGATACTAAAATTTGCAAGGCTGCATCCTCGTCTTCCACAACTACTCCTATATTACGCAGTTCAAGTAATGCAGAAGTAAATCTATCAAGATGATCATTTTGGGCGTACCTTCAGTCATCTGACAATCATACAGCTTCTTCTTTAGGTACAACTTGTTGGTCAATGAACGTGTCATATACATATCTTCCAACATTAACCAAAGCTCGCTTCCGGAGTCTGTTCCTGCAACATTGGTTAGGATCACATCATCCAACTGTCTGACGGATCTTGGCGTGAGCCTTCTGATCCAACTCTTCTGCTCGGAGGCCGCCTCTTTGCTATTGCTTGCTTGTCCTTCTCTGACTGTTTCTGCGGTATCTCTTGTGGTGGTTGCCTTACCCTTGGGATCCTTGCGATCCCTGATTGCAATCTCCAACGTTCCCATAAATCTTTGTCAATCAATAAAGCCTTCATCTTGATCTGCCATAGAGAAAAACTATTCTTCTCATTGAACTTGTCGATCGAATCTGCTCCTTGACCCATCTTCTTGTTCTCTGCAGCGGAATCCCTGAACCTCCAAACTGTGTAACTGTAGAATTACAGACCTATTTCTGAGCACCCTAATAATTTATCTGAGACAAAACCACTAACTTTGATCTAGACTAATGGCCTCTATTTATACCGGTGAAATATATCTCAAAGTATGCAAGGAACTTGGAATTCTAGTACGAAACTGACTTGAAAACCTTCCCTTTTACATAACTGCTGAAATCTGCACGAAACTGGATTCTGGGGTCTTGGTCCGGCCGGGTGCCTTCCAAGGTCCGCCCGGATCTATTCCTCTCCATCATGCATAATTTCTGACGTGCTTTGGACTGCCCGGGTCTTGAGTCTGGTGCGCACGGACCCCCTAGGTCCGCCTGGGTCATATACTTTGGTCCGCTCAGACCTTTTATGCTGCACTGCCAAGGAATTGTGAAATCTTCTCTGTTGTTTAATCCATTAAATTGGCGTCCCAAATTCAAAGGCATAACCCAACAACCACCTTTGACCACCCATCCCAACCACCTCCGGAGACCATTTCCGGCGACCATTTTCTAGCGACATTCTCCGGCGACCATTTCCGGCGTTGTTCCAGAACAAGTTTATAGTTATTCCAAGAACAAATTCACATTTTTCAAAAAAAAAAAATCAGGAAAAAAATCATAGTTGTCAAGAACAAGTTTTCAGTTGTTCCAGAACAAGTTTACAGTTATTCCAAGAACAAATTCACATTTTTCAAAAAATAATATTTTTTCAAAACAAATCCACAGTTGTTCCAGAACAAGTTCACAGTTATTCCAAACAAGTTTACAGTTATTCCAAGAACAAATTCACATTTTTCAAAAAAAAAAATTACAAATTTTTTCAAGAACAAGTTCACAGTTGTTCCAGAACAAGTTTACAGTTATTCCAAGAACAAATTCACATTTTTCAAAAAAAAAAAATTACTATTTTTTAAGAACAAGTTCACAGTTTAAGTTCACAATTGTAAGTTCGCAATTGTAAGATCGCAATTGTAAGTTCGCAATGGTAAGTTCGCAATTGTTCCAATAACAACTTCGCGCTTGTTCCAAAAACAAGTTCGCACTTGTTCCAAGAACAAGTTCACAGTTGTTCCAATAACAAGTTTCCAAGAACAAGTTCACTATTTTTTTTCCAGAACAAGTCACTGTTTTTTTTTTCAAAGAACAAGTTACAATTGTTCTAAGAAAAAGGTCCAAGAACATGTTTACAGTTGTTCCAAAACAAGTTCACTGTTTTTTTTCAAAAAACAGTTCACACTTGTTCCAAGAACAAAGTCACAGTTGTTAAAGAAACAAGTTTACTCTCGTTCCTAGAAAAAACTTCACAATTGTTCCAAGAACAACTGAGTTTCCAAGAATAACTAAAAAATTTAGAGTTTGTTCACAATTGTTTAGAGAATAACAACATGAAAATGTCATTTATTTTGCTTAAGTTACTATTGTTTACAATTAAGTTTACAATTTGTTGAAGGAAGTTGCTTTACTAATTTGTATATTATTTTCACAAATCAAAAAATTACACTACATCCCTTTCTTTATTTAGAAATGAATCATTTTTTCACGTACTAAAATGGAAAGTGCCACATTTATTATGGCACGGATGAAGAAATACTACCTACCTAAGTAAACAATTCAAAGACAACCTTGAACCTGTTACTACTGGAAGATATAATAAAACTAGATGGAAAAAGTATTTTCAATCCATTAAGAGGTGAAGTTCTTGGCATGGATAATGGATTCAAAAATGGATCATAAAATCCCCATTGTAACCATTCTTATAGGGAAATTGGTAGCCCATTTCTATGAAAGCAATATAAAGCATGTCCCATCTCTATCAAAATGCAAACATATTCACACAAAGCTACAACCTCATTTCCTCCCATATTTTTAACAGGCCTCCTCCTCCCTGTACTGAGTTCCGATGAAATCCTTGTTAAGCAATGTAAGTAGCTTCACAAACCCATAATCAAATAGACAATGCACAACTATGCTTCTATTACATAAAGTTGTAAAAAAGTTCTCCAATTTTTTATACTAATCTAATTTTTTAGGTGACTGGAGTTGTCGATGATGGAGACGCCGTGAGAGTTATAGCAAATCTAAAAAAAAAACTCATCAAACAGAACGCCGGCCACCTCTAAATCTAGCAAAGAAGAGATATATCATAGGCGGAGAGAGCGATGACAAGTTGCATACAGAGATTGTGAGATGGTGAGATGAGACTATGAGTGAGTGTTTTGGCTGGATCTGAACACTTGGGATCGGCCGGAGCTTTTAGATCTGAAATGTTTTGGCCGGCGAGAACAACGATCTATAGAATGCGATGCCGGTGGCGATAGAGAAGTAGCAGATCTGAAGTAAGTGGCCGGAGTAAGTGATAGAGAAGAAGCACAAGAGCAGATTTCGTGCCGGAGCTATGAGCACACAGACATGGTCGGAAAACATGCGCCGGTGATGGGAGACAATCAGATCTTCACAAAAAAAGGTTCCTCCTGCTAGATCTGTGACTGGCCGGAGGTGCGGAAGGGGTAAACTGTGAAAGGGAGGTGAGGTGAGGCTTGGGGTGGCCGGAATTAGTTGCAGGAAGAACATCATAAAAAGTGGTATATCTGGCCGGATTCATAAATAAGGCCGGCGAACACTCCGGCGTTTGGTCGGATCTGACCGGAGAGGGAAAGGATATAAAAAATGGTGTGCGTGTGAGGGAGGGGGAGAGAGAGAGTAAGGAGGCTGATCTGTGACTGCCAAAGGTGGAGAATGGGTAAATGGATATGGGGGAGGGGTGGGGTCGCCGGAGGAGGGAGATGGGGGCCGCCGGAGGTAGGTCGGATATATAGAGAGAGAGATCATAGAGAAAGAAAGTAGAGAGACATTTTGTTTAAGTCGAACTCAAATCCTATTGGGTTTCCTAGTAACATGCGCAGCGGAATTAAGCATTTAAATTGCATGAAACCCAAAGCCCATAGATCCATTCATATGTTATATCAAATACATGCATAATGAATACTAGAAAATACTAACCCTTGATGCCTTTGATTAACAACTTCTTCTTGGTGGAGACTTGAAACTTTGATAACGAACATAAGCTTGAGCACGAACTCTTGAGGTGATAAGTTTGACCCTCTATTATATCCACACCTTCAAACGAATATCAAGAACACTTGATCTTCGTTGCTAGACCAATTGCGAAACACGCTTTCACAATTATAAGAAATATATATGGAATTTATTATGTGTGTGTATTCTTGTTTTTCACCCAAGAGATCTTAGAAAAAGAAAATAATCCTCTCAAACCCTTGGAGGCACTCACAAAGCTATCACAATGATTAGGGCTGATTAGGGGAACTAGCGAGGAGTTTTATACTTGTTACACTTATTCAAAATAGGTAACAAGTGACAAAACCCGCAAGAAATCGGAATCAGAAAAGTCCCAGCCCGAAGCTTAGGTCCGCCCGGGTTACCAACTAGTCTGGCCGATCCTGCATATGGTCCGACCGGGTCCCTATGTAGGTCCGCCCTGATCCCTTTCTTTTCCCAGATTTCTTCTTTTGTCCTCTAAATTCCTAAAATCCCTTTAAGGTCCTTCGACCCTAAATTCCATTTAAGTCCTTTTTAAGATTCGTTCTATTTGTGTGTGACCCTATAGAATTACACTAAGTTGGCAATGGGTTCAATCATAAACCCATAAGATATGATTAGGTTCTAGCAAACCGTCATAAACCTACCCAAATAGTGTACTATATACAAGTTCACATTCCTTTATAGAACATGTCACAATCCCTTTGTCCACGATGTCATTGAACACCAGTCATGGTCAACAAGTCAACTTGTTATTTGTTCAATACTTTCTCGATCCCGAATATGCTGATAATCCAAATGACATTGATCCGATCAATTCATTTGGTCTGGCCAGACATTTTATCACATCATTCTACGAGGGGCCCAAGTTTGACATCTCTCCGAAGAGGGCCAAATCCATTTAGCTTATTATTCTTCCCTTCATGAATTCGATTATGCCAATCATACCCTTTATAACTACCTAGTTAAAGGTATCATTTGAATATGTCAAACGTAATGTTCATCAAGTGGAAGACAATAATAACTTCATGTCTAAGGATTCAAATGACATAACTAAATGAGATATATGTACGGCGTAGACCATGACATAAATCTCATACAGCGGGTCATGTCCAGTACCTTTTCCAAACAAGTACCTATAAATCTACAAATGATCATCCCATGATCATCCATGACTAGCCTTATACTAGTGCTTCACAAGTACTAGGGACGGAGATTATTATAAGTAAACATGAACAACAATAATAATCTAACATCTCTTTATTAATATGAATATAATGATAACATATACAACGTTTAACAAACGTGCCTAGGGCACCAATACTAACAATCTCCCACTTTCCTAGGCCCACTCTCCTAGGTATCTAATACCCTGGACCTAACATGACCATCATGTTTGGCTTGTGGAAGTGTTAGTACCCAACCTGAAAATGAGTTATTAGCATTCTAGAACTCACAGGGACCTCCTAGGTATTTATGAACTGCGCAGGACTTATCCGGAATTCCCGAAAAGCCCAGATAAGAAGATATTTCTAAACCCTAAACTTTAGGTAAATATTCCCATGATCAGTAATTCTCCAATGATGAATATGATGAATACACATTGATCTTATCAATGGTATAATCATTTTCTAGGATGTGATCATTTTGTATAATTCTTTCTCCTCCCCTTCATTATGCATGATCCCGCTTTTCTCTCTATTCCGATTATGTGCGAAAACTACGTCGACCTGAGCTTCTCAACGAGAGGAACGTAGGCAATCTTCGGATTCGGTCCTCAGTCACTACACACTACTAACACATTCATCATGATAGAAAGTCCGATCTATCGGGCGATAGGAGTGATAACTTGATATTCTTCTCTTGTCGTAACTTGACCCCCCGAACCCTCTCTGTTAAGCTTTTCTCAATGTTTTAGCTCGATAAAACATGTGTGGCGACTCTTAATAAATTTAAATGCCAACTTGAATATCCTTATCCCATAGAAAAGATAAATAAAGATAAATTAAAGAAAGACTTCCCGTGCGTCGCCCGCATTCGGAAGGGTATTCACAGGAGTCCCTTTGTTAGCGGGTCCGTAATGTTATCATTAGTTTATACTCTGATATATTTATGTTTCCCCTATCAACGATTTCTCGAACGATATAAAAACGCCTAAGTATGTGTTTGGATTTAGGATGTGCCCTTGGTTCCTTTGCTTGAGCAATAGCACCATTATTATCATAATAAAGGTATATTAGATTAGCAATACTAGGAACCTACCTCAGTTCACCAATGAACTTCTTAATCCAAACAGCTTCCTTTGCAGCATCCAATGCAGAAATATACGTAGATCCAGTGACTGACTGTACTCTCTGCTTGGAACTCTTCCAACTTACAGCTCCACAATTCAACATAAACACAAAACCCGATTGCGATCTACTATCATCTTTGTCGGTTTGGAAGCTTGCATCCGTCTAATCATTTACAACAAGATCATCTTCCATTCCTCCATAGATTAGAAACGAATCTTTAGTCCTTCCCAAGTACTTAAGAATCGCTTTTACAGCCATCCAGTGACTCTCACCGGGGTCGGACTGTTATCTACCCTTCATGCTCAAAGCATAAGATACATCCAGCCTAGTACATATCATGGCATACATAATGGATCCAATTGCCGAAGCATATGGAATCTCACTCATTTTCTCATGCTTATCTTTTGTCCTTAGGACATTGAGTTTTTCTTAGAGAAATTCCATGTAATAATGGCAAGCGTCCTCTCTTAGAATTTTCCATACGGAATATTCTAATGACCTTGTCAATGTAAGTACTTTGGCTTAACCAATTAGCTTCCTTGATCTATCTCTGTAGATCTTAATGCCAAGTACATATGCGGCTTCACCCATATCTTTCATTGCGAAACACTTTCTTAACCAAGTGTTTAGAGACTGGAGTGTAGGAATGTCGTTTCCAATGATCAATATTTCATCCACATATAAAATAAGGAATAAACACTATGCTCCCACTAATCTTCTTGTATACACAAGGTTCATCTTCGTCCTTGAAACCCATTTGCATCTATGGTTTTTACACCTTCGGGTGCATTAATCAAGTTCCAAACTTTATTATCACATGGATTGTAATTCAGATTCCATGGCTCCAAGCCATTTATCTGAATCAGGAGATGACATTGCCTCTTGTTGGTAGGTGGTCAGTTCATCATTCTCAATGATCTCCACCTCATTACTATCCGTTACGAGACTCCCATATCTCTCGAGCTCATATTTGTAACCTACCAGGTCTGCGAGTTACTTGTATCTCTTGAACAGGTTCCACAACTCCTTGTGGGACTTTGTTCTTATTCCACTATCGTTCAATGTCATTTTCTATGTTCGAACCCTTTCGAGATTTACTTACTCCCACTAATTTCTTTGGAGAGAAACTCTTTCTCTAGAAAGACACCAGTTCGGGCAACAAACACCTTGTTGTCCATATGGTTGTAAAAGTAATATCCTTTAGTTTTCCTTAGATATCCATAAAAAATACATTCATCAGATTTGTGTGCAAGTTTTTATGAGACAAGTATTTTGACAAAACATTGCAAACCCAAATCTTCATGAAAGACAAACTAGGTTTTCTTTCCGCTTCCATATCTTATATGGAGTCTTTGAACCGATTTAATTGGAACACGATTTAGCGTGAAAGCGGCGGCTTCTAGTGCATACCCCAAAAGGATATAAGAAGATCATCTTGAGTCATCATTGATCGAACCATGTCCAACCAAGGTCCGATTCCTCTCTCGGGCACACCATCCCATTTTGGTGTTCCGGGTGGAGTCAATTGTGAAACTATTCCACAATTCTTTAGATGATCAACAAATTCTTGACTTAAGTATTTTCCA
>JAOWBW010000213.1:973318-1012429 GCA_026119855.1 Campanula takesimana | reverse complement strand
AGGTCTGATTTGTATGATCGATTGTTCTTTCTTGCCTTTCCTTTGAGCGAGGTTCCTGTAATCATTCTAAACAGGGAGAATTTTAGTATGTAAATTTCAATAGTCTCGTACGAGGCTATTTTAATCTGGCATATGTAGAAAATCCTGAAAATTAGGATAATGATCATGGTAAATACAATTTGTGAGTCTTTTAAAAGTTGAGATTTCGGATTTGATAAGAATTGAAAAAGACGAGGAAGATTTATTTCAAAGACTTCTTGTAAATCATGTATATGAAATGTAAGCATTTGAGTTTTGTGAAAAGGGGTTCTTTTGTGAAAGTTTCTGCATTCTCTTAGAAGTATTGGTGATTTTTGTAGCAAATAATTTATGTAATTGGAAGTATTTAAATGAATACGATTTCCATTTATAAAAGGTCCCAAGTTTGTTCCTGTTCTATTTGTGAAATGAGTAAAGTTTGTTTTTCTAATTTTTCTAATTCTTGTAATGATTGTTCAGAAAAGAGTAAGTCTTCTTCATTTAAATTTGCCATTGCCTGCAATAAAGATTTTTTTTATTGAATATTTATCGAATACAAACATATGAAATACATAAAAATACCTTAGAGAAATTTATTGGAGAATTTTATGTAACTTTCTCATTTTTCTGGAGATAATAACAATAAATAACATAAAAATATCAAAATAAATATTGCATGAATAGTGAATAGTAAATTTGACTTTTTTGCTACAGTAACTTTGACTTTTGAAAATACGTATACGTAGGCTTTCGTTCAACCTCAGTTTATCCGTCACCCGTAGGTCTGGAAGGTTAGTGGTTTCCAAAGGTGGTTTTTCGTTTTCGTATACTTCGTGAGTTGGTAGAAGATCTGGTCCTACTTTGTACCATCGTCTTAGTTTTTTCTGTAATGTAGTTATTTTGTATAAGTAATCATGGTTTAAGAAATCAAAAAATGGTATGTGATATTCTTGCAATTCACAAAATTCATAGTACTTTTCTTTTATAATTTTTGTTCATTGGTATCATACGTTTGAAAAAATAGTTTTCTATTTTCTTCATTGTGTTTACTTGTAAAATCTTTTCTTAAAATACTTTTATTTAGAATAAAATCATTTTTTATCATATTTAAAGTAAAGTCACTATCTTCGTAAGATTGAACATTGATTCCTTCGTATGGGTGGACATTAATTCCTTCTCTGTTTGCTCCAGTATTGTTTGTTTGTTGTGGAATTTCAATATTAGTTTCATCTTCAAAAACAGTTTCATTTTGTGAAGAACTATCCTCATATTTAGTGTTTTGTGGGAATTCATATCTTCCTGATGTAGATCTCCTAGATGGTGGTTGAACATTAAATTTTTTGTTTCGACTTAGTGACTGAGTTCTTTTGAATTTTAGATCTACTGATCCATCTTCATATTGTGTAATTTGTTCTATATCAGTTGTTTGATTTTGTTCTTTTCTCGGGACAGTTTTAGCGGGATATGACCATTTATCGGGTAAAGTTATTTCATTCCATTTAATTGTTTTTGGTATGTTTATATTAGCTTTTGTTTTATCAATTTCCCAAAAAATGGTTTCTCCTATTTTGTTCCTGTTAAAAGCATTAGGACATAGTCCTGTATTCATAACTTTAAAATATAATCTATAAAATATTTCATATACGTGAGATCCTTTTTTCATATGATAATTATGTGTTAAAATATCTAAAGTTAGGATGTCCATTATGTGAGGATCTGTTAAAGAAATTGTAAATTTGGATAACTATTAAAATGAATTGGTCCATTTGTTAAACTAGTTTCAATAGCTCCTAATAGCGAATCTGTATAGTTTAGATGTCTAGCATCTCTTAAGGCTATTTGTATGCTTGTGTTTAATCCTTCCATTGTTAAGGGTTTAATAGCAATTTGTACCAGTCCGATATGTAAAAATTTGTATCCTTGGGATATATATTTTTTATAGATGATTTTGAAAATAGGCTCATAGTTTGATTATTGGAAATAAAGGGATAATAGTTTCTTTTGTTTTAATGGCTAATCTTGATTTTATGTTAAAAATTCCTTTGTCTTTATAAATTTCTGAATTGAAATAAGAGGCGGTTTCCAATTAGTCAAAGACTGAGTATTCCAAGAAAATTCTTTTGATAAAATATTTTGATCATTTTCATTGTTATCATGGTTATCATTTTCAATATGTATGTTATAATCGTTCATAGGATCTTGATTTCTAGGAGGCCTTCTATTCGTAAAATTACCTAACCAACTCATGATTTACTATTTGTCTTGCTTTTCGGATACACTTCCTTACCTAATGGATGCACGACTTACACTTCCTAATGCGTGACTTAGACCTAGGTGACACACCGACTCGGGACAAATAAGTAAATTGCTTAAGCTAGTTAAATAACTTTGTTGAATATTAGGCTCTGATACCAAAGATCAAAGGTCCGATTTTAAAGCATGCATATTGAGATAATAACAATAAATAACATAAAAATATCAAAATAAATATCGCATGAATAGTGAATAGTAAATTTGACTTTTTTGCTACAGTAACTTTGACTTTTGAAAATACGTATACGTAGGCTTTCGTTCAACCTCAGTTTATATATATATATATATATATATATATGTAGGTGCTCAAATGAGAACCTAAATATCATGGGAACCGTGAGAACTTAATGTATCCAAGTGCACATTGGATACATTAGTTTTTTTACCTAATGTATCCAAGTAATGTATCCAATGATGTATCCAAGTCAAGTAATGTATCGAATGATGTATCCAAGTGAACCATTGGATACATTTAGTTTTTAACTAATGTATCCAAGTTCTCACGGTTCTCACGATATTTAGGTTCTCACAGGAGTACGGCCCTATATATATATATATATAAATATATATAAGTACATATATAAAAATACATATTTAAATGTAATTTTAATTAGTAGTGATCATATCAAATTTCTTAAAAAGCATAACTGTATTTGAAAAAAGAAAGAAAGTTCTACGCTAAATCCACTTTATTTACCCTATCATTTGAAACTAATTTGATCCTTTTATTTAAAAATAAATTCAAATTTGGCATATTTAAACCATTATTCGAACAAATGTGTTGTAATTAATATTGTTTTAATCATACTTACAACTTTTTTAAACTAATAATTATTAGTGAGGTTGTTGGTAGGGGTTACGAGGAAGCAGTGTTCTAAAAAGCGCAAAGCGCTAAGCGCCCGCTAGGCGGCAAAGCCGGGCCTAGGGGCTTAGGCGGGGCTGAGAAATTATCACATTTTTATATTTTTTAATAATTTTATATAAATTATATATATATATATATATATATATATATATATATATATATATATAGGTAGGTAGGTAGGTAGGTAGGTGCTCAAATGAGAACCTAAATATCGTGAGAACCGTGAGAACCAATCATAACCATTAGATTAGAAAAAAAAATCAAGGGTCCATATGTTAGATACAATTGATACACTTAGATACATTACAAAAAATTCAATATTACACTTGGATACAATAGGTTAATAAGTATTGTATCTAAGTGTTGCACTTGGATACACTATGTTAAAAACTAATGTATCCAATTGTTTTTCGAAAATTAACTAATGTATCCAAGTGTATCCAATGTATCTAACATCTGGACACTTATTTTTATTTCTAATCTAATGGTTATTATTGGTTCTCACGGTTCTCATATAAAATGGTCTCACAGGAGCGCGACCCTATATATATATATATATATATATTCAAAAATAGTGGTAGTTATTTAGTTATTTGTCAAAATTAAGAAAGTGTTACCCCACATCATTAAGTAGACAATTCTTAAGAGAGAAGAAGTGTAATAAGTAGGACTGTAGAAGTATAAGTCTAACTATTTGATTGTCAAACTACTTAAGTTCCAACTGTTGAGTGAACTAAGCAATACAATTTGTTTCATAGGTCTATAGCAGCATGTGTAGTAAAAGAAAAATTTATACTCCGTATAGATGTATCCAAACTTTGCCAAGGAAAGAAGTGGAGCTTGTGTGCTAATGAAGGTGGATATTTATCCCACATCAGATGGGAAATGAAAATCCAAGGTATTCGAGCGGTATAAAAGGAAGGGCATGGAAATAAAGACATCTATCCCACATTGCTTGTGGAGTGAAGTTGTTAACCAAAGGAGTTGCATAAAAGGAGGGGCTAGTAGCCGTGCCTTTGAGATGGTAAAAAGCTTTTAAGCTCTTTATCCCACATTGCTTGAGAAAATGAAGTTTCTAGGCTTTTGTGGAGTTTAAGTTTAAATTTAAAGCAGTAAATTTTTATGGATGCAAAGCTTTCTAAATTGACAAGAAGTCCAAAAATAAATGAGGACAAAAAATACGTGTTGGAAGCTCACAAGTTCAATGGAGTTTTTGTCTTAACACAAAATATACTCACCATTCATTTTATATTAAACTAGCAATTGTTTTTTTATCTGATTTTTTTTAAATTTAATATGATTATTTATTCCATTTGTTGGTCAAAATACATGAAAATATATATTTTTAGTCGATATGACCACTTTTACGGTGGGGAAGTGAATTTTTTCAGGCGAAGGGTGTTTTCTTTTTGATTAATTTATTAACATTTTCTACATTATAAATTTAATAAGAAATGATATTTTCGCCGTGCATCACCCCGTGCATCGCCAGTGAAATAAATGATCCGTTCAATGAAAATTGAGGTTCAACGATGGCACACATCTATTGAAGAATTTCAACGATTCCTCCAAGTACCAATCGCATAACATCATACCTTCAAAGGTACATTAATAATCATGTAATCAACATTATGGTGTTTCTATGGCTCATATAATTCAAAAGTCTTTGTGCTCAAACTCAAAATCATTATCTCTTAATTTCTTTACTCTTCGACGACCACCAAAGCAGCACAAATTTGTATGATCACCCTTCTCCCTCAACTCAACCTTTGCGTTGGGATATGGACTTGGCACCGCTCTTGCGGAGCACTGTTCTTGCAAGAGCCTGCAAGTTGTGCCGGTTTGTCCACATCGGCTTGTTTTGTTGATGGACAAACGAGATGATATTTGTGTTAAGTGGAACCTATAATATTAAATCGATGACATGACATGCGAGGAGAGAGACATAAATAACCCAGGATCCGCTGCTCTTTTAATAAAGAATCAACAATCATGTCCCCCTAAGCACCAAAGTTCCATCAAAAGGTTTAGTATAGCCATGACTACATATGTTGCCATTACCATAGTCGATGAAAAATGTCTTCCCCTTCATCTTCCACCCGCATTTCCCACCCCACTCCAACCCTTCTTCTTCCACCCTTCATATTCCAATTCTACTTTATCATGTGTTGTTTATGCTTGCGGTTGAAAAAAAGGGTGAGGGTGGTGACTGAGGTGGCACCAGAAGGTGATGGAATCTATAGGTGGATAGGGCAGATACATTGACACTCATGGTGTGGGATAAGCTGAGGAGAAGGTAGTGTTGTGACCGTCAGATATGGGCTTTTCGCCTACGACCTCATAATTGAGGTTGTTGTTTTGAATTTTAAGGTTGAATCAACATTTTTTAAGTTAAAGGTTGATGTTGTGTTTTCTCTAGAAATACTAGGAAAAACCCGTGCTACGCACGGAAATTTGTTTACAATTTGTCGTTTATTTAGTTATTCAAATGAAGTGTATTTTATTATGATTAAAGAAAAATAATTTTTAAGTATCTCAAAAATACAACTAAAAAAGACGACATGTAAATAATCAATTACATTGTAATTTTCTTTTTATTTCGGTGGGATAAATTAAAGTGTAAATCATTTTCTAACTTTGGATTTAAAATCAGGATTAATGTTTTTTGTGACTTTTCCTTTGTTTGCAGGATTAGAGTTGCATCAACATAAACTTTTTAATTTATTAGTTAAACAGACTAAATTGTTTGAAGACTTTTCATTTGTTTTAAGTAACAAATCAAAAATTTATTTTTTGTGACTTTACATTTCAAATTATGACTTTTCATTTCATATACCGGAGAAGTTTTCCGCCATTACTTGCCTTTTGCCTTATATATATATATATATATATATATATATATATATATATGTATGTGTGTGTGTGTGTGTGTGCGCCTTAACCTTTTTTCTTCACTTGTGTAGGTTTATTCTCTTTCATCCTTATTCTTTGTGTGAATAAAAAGAAAACAAAAACAAAAACAAAAAACAATGTGATTTATTCTTTCTCCTTCAAAAATCTTTTTTCAAAAAATAGATACCTCACACCATCACATTTGCGAACTTATACCGCCACCTGTTACCGTACAAACCCTTGGGGACTTGGAGCCTGAGGATGATGAGGATCTCTTGCTCCCCTGAATTGATATCCGCGGTTGCCTTTCCCGACTCGATGCTGCGTCTCATTGCCGTGGTTGAGAGGTTAGGCCCCCAACCAATCAGCTATCTCAAAAGCCGCGTCTGTGACTATGTTTTCAAAAATACACGTCCTTGACTTTAAGCCGGTTCTTGTCCAAAGAAATTTTAAATCAATCCTATTCACTTCCCAAAATCATAAAAACAATTTCAAATGAAATGAGTGGGATTGACTTAAAATTTCCAAGGACTCTCACATAGACCGTAACGAGAGTGGTGGATTCCCGAAAGAGTATGGGCCCTTTGCTAGAGGCTTATGACGGCCATAGGTACAGGTGAAATACATTGGTCTCGTACTCGGGAGAAGAAATCCACTATTCCAGGATTAATCAAGACAAGGTGTCAAAATTAAGCATGTCGCTTATTCGGCTTTCTAGGGTTTTGTGCGTTGCTTGCCTTTCATTCTTTCAAAATAAAAACATTTTTCATTCTTTCATTCTTAAGACAATCATTCTTTCGTACATAAAAAAATTCCTTCCCCGTAAAAACTAAAACATTTTTTCCTTTCGAACAATTTTGTAGAGGGAGAATCTCGTTCGTTCTCTAGCGTAGTATTCAAGGTCCGTTCACAGCGTCCCTTTGATCAAGGTCTACTCCGAGTCCTCTAATCATTAATGGCAAACAAAGGATAGACAACAGAAAATGTGACTAGGGGCTCGCCCAACTTTGAGCCGGGATATGCAAGGTTTCAAATCCGAAGATGGTATCCTAGAGGCTCCTCGACTCCCAAGGAAAAAGGTTCCCCTTTTGCTACGATGACCGCAGCCTGCCGACACGAGGATTTGTGACACTTTTTGCGAATGAAACTTCAACGACCCGATAGGATAGTTTTCTGTTGCTGTGAATAGGGCACACCGCCCAACTCTAATCCCTTTTGCTTCCGGGCTCGTCTTAAAGTGTGTTCACACTTCTTTTGTCTTCCAAATCAAACTTGCGTGTCATTCTTTTGTACTACTTTTTAATTTCTTGCTCGTCTTATAATATAAGTTTCCAGTCAATGAATTCGCCTTATAATCAAGTGCTTCTTAATCGCGCATCTTTTTAAAATCACTTTATTAAGAGCTAACTATGAAAATGGACTAATCTTAGACTGCGACTAATTGAGTTGAGAACTAAGTCCGCGAAGGCGATCAAAGAAGTCAACAAAGGCGATCAATGGAGTCAACAAAGACGATCAATCAACCAAGACTCCAAAGACAATTCGATGCAGATTTGAGGCGGCTAGTCAGAGGTCGAAGACCGAAAATTTTTGTTTCTGCAATCATACACTTTTCTCTAAACATCCATATGTCCTAAATGTGTACTTTGCAAAATTTTGTTCTCCCTTCTCTTTCCTTTCTTCTTCTCAAAAAAAACAATTAAATAAAAGAGAAAAAAAAATGAGTGCAAAAAAGGAGAGGGTCTGCAAAAAAAAAAAAAAAAAAAACAAAAAAAATGAGAGCAAAAAAGTAGAGGGTGTGTATAAAAAAAAATCAATTATGTTCTGTTCTATTCCCTTACATTACTTCATTCTTTGTACATACCATTTACATCTTACATAATTATTTTCGACCCCTTTGAGTAAGCACCATCAACAACGACAACTGATGACTCATGCTCCTTACTAGCCTCTTATACCGAGACACTGCGCGCATGAGGTTGATCTACACCGAAGGAGATCTTGACCTTTTGACCCTGGGCAGACACCATCAACGACGACAACTGGTGTCTTGGTTGGAATACCACATGCTATGCGAACCCCTTACACTGAGGGAGCCAGCGGTCAAAGGTCGCGCAACTTCTAATCAATCTCGAAAGACAAACAACGACAACGACGAAGACGACGATGAGGACCTCTCACCCACGAGGTCAACAAGTGACTTTAACTATGACGATATTCAAATGGTTTTCTCATCTCGAGCCGTTGCGATCTAATTTGAGTCCAAATGAATTACCTGCTTTTCTAAAAAGTTGAAATTAATTAGATTGCATTTGATTTTGAAATAATTGACCATTAACGCGAGTTCTAATTTTGAGTCATTGATTTCGAATATGAGCAATATCCTCGAGTCTAGGGGCTTTCCCCTACTCTCGTCCTTTCGTCAATTCATTCTGCGCAAACACAATGTCAAAGATCTTACGAGATTTTCTTTTGCCTTCTCAAAATACTGGCCTCATGCCTTCCCCTGCCAATTCCTAGTCTGTCACAGCAATGAAAGACAAATGAATGAAAGTCTCTGAGCTTCAAAGTCTCAAATGAGCAGATACCCTCGAATGAATGAGCCTAATCTGGGCTGCGTGTCACAGGTTGTAATGAGGTAGACGAACGAGACTCATTTCGAATGAACATGAATCTGGGGCTACATATCATAGTTTGGGTCCTACTTTGAAAGAAAGGAAAGAATTCACAACGACCAAGCGTGATGTGCTCTGAACAACACATGTTTTCATCTCTCTAAAGACTAGATATGGGACGACTCCTCAAAGCAGTTTGGTTCCCATCAAAAGAGCATAGATTGTGGAGCTTACTTTCGGGTAACACTGGGGCTTCTCTAAATCCCAACAGTAAAAGGACGAACTCTGTGAGTATTCTCGAGAACAGCTAAGTCCTCCACATGAAGGACATTAGAACAATTTGCTAGTCAAAAGCTCAAATCGACACACTCGAGATCTACTCCAAAATCACATTAAAGGGTCCTACATCTGACTACATGGATATGCATCAAGCGATAGGGAAAACTCCTCAAAGAAGTTTGGTCCCCAACAAAACAACATCAATCTTGGATGCAACCCTTGAATTATGCAACGGTCTCCTTAATCTCCTAGCAAAGAATCACTAAAACATCGAGCATCCTCAGTGAATAGTTATGCCCCTCGTAAGTGGGACATTAGAAGAAAGATCAAGTCAAACCATTGTGAGCGATGTCAAAGGTTACCGCTCTTGAGTCGTGAATGATTATTGAATGAATAGGACCGCTCTTCTAAACAGTTGAGTCCTTGGCCGTCACGCATTGAAATACTGGGGCTTCGACGGCTAACATCTAAATATTTTCCATCAAAGTGTACTGGGGCTTCCATGGTCAAAAACTGGGGCTTCCGCTGTTGACATCTGGGTCCTTATCACAAAAACACACTGGGGCTTCCGCGAAAAAACTGGGGCTATTCCAAGTGTTGTATCCCGAGAGACATCGTTGAGAAGTCTTGATCAAAAGGGTGTCGGGAATTGACCTTTCGAGTACTCACGCTAGGCCTTCAACCTCGCTTCCCCATACACTTACCTTGACTCTCACTTCTTGTACAAACTCTCAAAAATTATATACATACAATTCCTTCCTTTTCCGATTCTCCCTCTTTGCACATACATACTTTTTCTCATCTTTTTTAATATAAAGATTGAAACGCGAGCGATGCACACGTGTCAATAAAATCGAAAAGAATAAAAGATTACAAAAAATAAAAGTGAAGCTTGAAACTTATTCTTCAAAGCGAAAATTGTGAAAAGAAATCATTATTCCTCAAAGCTTTCCTAAGAAAAAAGAAAGCGTTCTTAATCTCCAAATCTCTAAGCCATAATGTTCTTGTTTCACGTGTATGACACTTCCAAGCACATAATGTCACAATATATTTTGCATGCTTGTGAAAATCTCTTGCAGGTACGCATCATGCACCCTGCCACATCATGGTCCCCACAAGGGAATTCCTCGACAACATCAATGCTCATGTCTTGATCAAGGAATGAAATTTTCTGAAGCCATTTTTACAAAAATATGTTCAAGTTGCCAGCCTCGAACTACGTGAGGTCTGATTCTTGCAAGGGACGTAGACAGCTTGTCACCACAAGCCCGGTCACAAACGCATCAAAAGCAATGACAAGGCAAAGATTCGAGCTTCCACCAGACACAAAGACGTGCAATGATCCTCTCATCATCAACAGCAAGTTGCAGCGTATCCTTAAAATATACACATACCATCTCTTTGCTGTTTATACTTGCATTTAAACTGCTAGGCTTGAGAATATTTAGAACTCGCCTCCCTCATAAGCTTTAGACAACCCTTAGGCTCGAGAAAATTTATATCTCGCCTTCTTCTAACTTTAGAACACCCTTAGGCTTGAGAAAATCTAGGTCTCGCCGTCCTTTAAAATCGTTTTCGCAAAACCTCGATGGCAAGAATATTGATAATCCTCAAAAAATGCTTTCTCAAAAACCTCGATAGCAAGAACATTGCCTCGTTTCCTAAAATGTTTTTTCAAAAACCTCGATGGCAAGAAAATCGCCTCGTTCTAAAAAAAATGCTTTCACAAAAACCTCGATGGCAAGAAAATCTCCTCGTTCTCAAAAACAAAAGTTCAAAAACCTCGATGGTAAGAAAATCGCCTCGTTCTCAAAAAATGATTTCACAAAAACCTCGATGGCAAGAACATTGCCTTATTCTCAAATCATCTTTTTAGGCCCGAGATGCCGATTAGTTCTCACCCTCTAAAAATTGGTTACCCCTCCAGTCTTTTTTGGATTTATTCGAAATCGCCCTCTAAAAAAATTAGTTACCCCTCCGGTCTTTTTTGGATTTATTCGAAATCGACCCTTTAAAAATTTGGCTCCCCTTCGGTCATTTTTGGATTTATTTGAATCTGACCCTCAAACAAATCATCCTTAGGCTCGAGACGCCGATTAGTTCTCACCCTCAAACAAATCATCACTTTAGGATCAAGATTCCTACCAAAAATCTCACCCTCGAAAATCAATTTGACTGATAGGCCGACAACCCCCTAGCAGTCTTTCAAATCCCTTTGACATGTAGGCCGACAACCCCCTAGAAGTCTCTCAAAATCAATTCGACTGATAGGCCGACAACCCCCTAGCAGTCTTTCAAATCCCTTTGACTTGTAGGCCGAAAACCCCCTAGAAGTCCCTCAAAATCAATCCGACTGATAGGCCGACAACCCCCTAGCAGTCCCTCAAATCCAATTCGAGTTTTAGGCCGACAACCCCCTAGAAGTCACCCTCAAAACCAATTCAACTGATAAGCCGACAACCCCCTAGAAGTCCCTTCAAACCAAATTGACTTATAGGCCGACAACTCCCTAGAAGTCACCCTTCAAATCAATTCGACTGATAGGCCGACAACCCTCTAGCAGACCCTTCAAAACCAAATTGACGTATAGGCCGACAACCCCCTAGAAGTCACCCTCAAATCAAAATCGACTGATAGGCCGATGAACCCCCTATCAGTCCTTCAAATCCCTCTGACTTATTAGGCCGACTAACCCCCTAAGAGTCATGGTACCTTCAAGATCCTTTTAGGCTCGAGACGCCTCCTAAAAGTCTCTCCCCCCTCAAATCGATTTTGGTTACCCCCTGGTCTTTTTCGGCTTAACCGAATCTGACCCTCGACTTTGTTTGGTTACTCTTTCGGTCCACTCTGGCGCCAGAGTTGGATGGCTCAAGTATTGGTTACCTCGGTTTTTCTCGGCTTAACCGAATCTGACCCTCGACGTAGTTGGTTACTTTTTGGTCCACTCGAGCGCTTGGGTTGGACCTCCCTCAGAACTATGCCCCGACTTGATTCCCGATAGGGATACGTAGGCAGCTCGAATAGGAGCTCAGTCGCCGATTTCTTCAAATCATGTTTTATTTTTATCCCCAGCAGAGAGAATTCGTATTCTCAATGCTCCCCCTGGCTCAGAGATATAGAGATCTCACTCACTAGGACATTCCTCTAGTCTATTGCCTCATTGAAATTCCTCCGCCCCAATTCCTGGCTCAGAGATATAGAGATCTCATCCACAAAGCCGTTCCTTCAGTATATTGCCCCGCTGAGAAGTTTTACTTCTCAACCTTCATGTTCCCTAGCTGAACTACGATTGGTTTGATTCTCGAAAGAGATACGTAGGAAACTTGGAAATCCAGGTTCGACCATATGCTTGCTTGACTATTTATTTGAGTAGAACTTCGGAGGCTTGATTCCCGCAAGGGATACGTAGGAAGCCCCAATTCGGGCCCAGCCGTTAAACCGAGACGAGATCGGTAGTCTCTTAGTGATCGTCGAATTCCCTTTACTTTGAAAGTGAATTTGACGAGGGGTTCTGTAGACACCCCGATCTCGCACCCCCTAAAACTTCCCTTTAATTGGTCTAGACGCGATAATCGACCTAACCCCCATATTTGGCCATACGGACTACCGTACGCCTTATCGGTGCATCGGATGCAAAAACCGAGTCCGGATTCATGATCAGGGCTCAAAACCGAGTAAAAGGGTCTATCCTCGAAATTTCGCGTGCCGGGACCCCTCGCCGGGTCCCGCACTACTAAAAAGGGCCTTTTACCATCATCTAATGCATTTAAAATTATAATATGCTATTCCTTACTCTTTAATCAATTACAGATAAACCGGCGTGACCACCAAGATATTCCGAGCAACTTTCATGTTGGGCCCGCGGACAATCGAGACACCGGAGCGCGCACAACGGAGCAGTTGCGGAACAAAAGACGGAGCCGGAACAAATGTGTGCCGGGCAAGAAAAGGCCCAGTCAACAAGGTGCCACGTGTCACCTCCTGGATGGCTGGAAAAAGAAAAGAAAAAATCAATTGTTGACCTTTTGACCAAGCGCACGGCAGTGCCCTTTGGCCCGCACGGCCGTGCAGCCTATTTCGAGCTGTTATGCAGATTTTCTCCTCCATTTTCAAACCTTCTCCTTGAAGCTCCTCCACCCTCCATCACCCTCATCTGACCTCCCCCCTCCTCTACCCCTACCTTAGGGGTAGATTAGTCACAAAATCCTACCTCCCTCCTCCTCCAAAGAATGGCCTAAAGTTGAGCCAATTCTTACTCCACTCTCATTCACTACACATTCTTACCACTCTCTCTTCTCTCAACTCTTCCTCCCAAAATTCTCTCTCTAACTCTCAGCCCAATTCTCTCCCACCACATCTCCACCATACCACCACCACCAAACTACCTAAAACAAACACTAAAACACTCACAAACTCAAGCATATTCAAGCAATCCAACCCTCAAACTCAAACAACAAAAAAGAAGCCTTCCCTTGGAAGCAAAGGAAGCACACCCTCCCCCTATTAACTAGGTAATCTTCTTCTTGTAATTCTTAAATATGCAAATATGTAGATGATTTAGTTATTTGTATAAGAGTCTAGCCACTAGTTGGCTAGACTCCCATGTCTTTTGGAATGTTCATGTAAAGACTTATAATATGGCCATGTAAAAGACACTATGAAGGTTTAAATCTGGATCTTAGCAAGTGTATATATATTTGTGATGGTCATATGTCCATTTCTTGGCCAAGTTTTAAGTTCTTCATGCTTAAATAGGCTTCTTGTCCTTACATGCTGTGAATCTGCCCCCTTTTCCATTTCTTGTGTATATTCGTATTTAGGTCAGATTTTAATGTAAAATAATTCTCTTATAATCATATACATGTTAAATAACAAGTCCCTTGAGTTTCATGGTTCGGTTTTGAGTTTTGATAATGTTTTGGAACTCATTTTGTGAGCTATGCAAACAGTTTCTGCTTTCTGTCTGAACCAACGATTTTCATCCCCTAAAGACTCCATCTTAAAATGGTTTCTGGACTTGGGTCAAAACATGAAAGTTGTTCCATGTACATTAAAGTTTATACTTTTGATGTTTCGTGTCCATATTCCATTCTTAGCTTAGGTTTTCATGCTTATTTTTGAGTTACAGATGTTCTATCCTGCTCACTCATCTCTATACCATGTTGTATTCTTGTATCTAAAACTCTGTCAAAACCTGGTTATTTGGCTTAAGTAAAAACACAAATTTTTTTCTCAACAAACCCAGTAAAGTGTAAATATTTTTGATATATTTTTTAGATCTCTAAAAGTGCTCCTTTTCCTCTCTTGTTCGAACCTCCAAATTCCAGAATCTGCACTTTCAGCTTCTGATACCAAAATGTCAGATCTTATTTGAACCACTTAAACTCATCCTCTGAATATAAAATTTGGGTTAATTCATGTATCAAATGTGGTATTCAACTTTCATTATTTACGTTTTGCAAGATTCATGAGTTTTAATGTGGTAAATTGGTGCTGAATGTATGAAGGTCATGACTTTTCGGTGCTGAATGCTTTTTGTGATTATTGTTCTTATTATCATTTGAGTCTAAAGAACTAATCCAAAAATTCTACAAAAAGCCACCAATGATCTAACATTCTGGGAGTAAATCCCGATTTTTAGTTTTGGATTTGGATAACTCTAAGACAGGTACATTAGCTCGGGGACGGAAAGTAATGTCGAATCCAATGACCGAACCCGTGGCGCGGACGCTTATTCTTTTAAGGGATTTGTCTCCCTTTTGTATATAATGTACTTAATCCCCTTCCCCTTATATGTTTTCTTCTCTTGATATGTTCAAAATCCTTTTTTGAAAACCGATCGGAAAACCCACGCAAGACACCCTTGTATATAAATACATATTTTTTCAAGATAAGGCATTAAAATCATTTTTCAAAATAAGGCATTAAAATGAAGCGTAGGCGGAAGCATGCTAGAGACCGAAAGGGCTAGTGGAGTGCTGCTTATCACCTTCTCTACTCGTAATTTAGCCCCCGAACCCACTTCTAAATCAAAAGGGTTTTATCTCTATTTTCCCAAATAAAATGAGGTGGCGACTCTCTGCTTTTTCAAAACCAAAGGAGGGTAACCATTGTGTGATAACCGAGCGGATTCAAACCGCATTCGCACGGACCCATCTATAAAAGGTTCACGCGCGGGCTCTCACAATGTCCAACCACCAGTTTTTTACGGCAAAAACTATGGGTTTTGGTCGGTAAAAATGGAGACTCTCTTTCGAGCATTGAAGGTTGAAGAATTAATCCAAGATGGTATTGGAGAACCATCGGACACATGCAAAGAAGTTGAAGAGAAGAATACAATTGATGCAAGTACGCTTAGTCTTATTCAAAGAAGTGTGGCGTGGCGGAGACAATTTTCTCAAAATTATGAGAGCAACAACATCAAAGGAGGCATGGGATATTCTCAAAAGTGAGTATCAAGGATATGTGAAGGTGAGAACAAAGAAATTGCAATCTCTAAGAAGAGACTTGGAGAACATCAAAATGAAAGAAAATGAGAAGTTGGAAGATTTTTCAACAAGAGTAGTTGATTTGGTGAATCAAATGAGGAGTTATGGCGATGATCTTGAAGATCAACGGGTGATAGAGAAAATTCTAATCACTCTACCTCCAAAGTTCGATCCGATTGTGGCCGTGATAGAAGAAACACGAGATCTTACCAAGCTAATGATTGAAGAGTTGATGGGGTCCTTGAAATCATTTGAGCAAAGATTATCTCGTTGCTCTGAAGATGCTCTTGAGAGCGCATTTTAATCGAAAGTCTTTGTTTCATCATGGAATGATTCATCTCGTGGTGGACGAGGCGGTAGAGGAAGTGCACGATTTCGAGGCTCAAGAGGTCGTGGAAGAGGTAACAATGGTGGACGACGTGGAAATGGAGAAACTTCACTTTTTTGCAATGTGTGCAAGAAAACTAGTCATGATGAGAAGGATTGTTGGTTCAAGGGAAAACAACAATGTCGCAAGTGCAAAAGGTTCGGGCATGTGCAAAAAGATTGTAGAACAAAGGAAGACGAACAACCAAGCTTTGTAGAGGAGAAGGAAGTCGAAACAAGTTGATTCAAGATGTTTACTATGTCCCAAATTTAGCCAAAAATCTGCTCAGCGTTGGACAACTCTTGGAGCATGATTATGTCATTTATTTTGAGGATCGAGCGTGCACTATCTATGACAAGCAGCAGAGATTAGTTGCAGCAGTCAAGATGAACAAGAATAGGTGTTTTCCTCTCTCGATGGATTATTCGAGACATGTTGCTCAAGTAGCCAAAAGTAAAGATGCATTAAGACTATGGTATAGAAGGTACGGTCATTTAAATTTTGGAGCACTCTGTGTACTTTTCAAAAAAAAAGATGGTGTATGGCTTGCAGTCGATTGAAGAAAAGCATAAAGTGTGTGAAGGTTGTGCTCTTGGAAAGCATCACCGACAACCATTTCCAAAAGGAGTCGCATGGAGAGAAAAAGAAAAACTCAAGTTAGAGCATACGGACATGTGTGGGCCGATGAGAACTCTCTCCAATTCGCAGAACGGGTATTTATCCTTTTCACAGATGATTATACTCGAATGGCTTGGGTATATTTCATGAGAGAAAGGTCAGAAGTTTTTTGTATTTTTAAGAAGTTTAAAGTTATGGCTGAAAAACAAAGTGAAAGGTTTATCAAAGTTTTGCGAAGTGATAGGGGAACAGAGTATAACTCCAATGAATTCAAGAAATTTTGTGAAGATGAAGTTATTGAGAGACAACTCACAATTGGATACACACCGCAGCAAAATGGAGTTTCCGAAAGGATGAACCAAGCAATAATGAAGATGGCAAAGTCAATGTTGCATGAAGGAAATATACCAAGGAAATTTTGGGCTGAGGCTGTTAATACGGCTGTTTACTTGAGAAACAGAAGTCCTACAAAAGATGTATTGGACCATACACCATTTGAAGCTTGGAGCGGGAGAAGACCATCAGTCAATCACTTCAAAGTATTTGGGAGTGTATGTTATGCTCAAGTCTCAAAAGAGCGTAGGAGAAAGCTTAACGAAACATGTGAAAATTGTGTTTTTCTGGGATATAGTGCTGTCTCAAAAGGCTATAGACTATACAATCTCAAAACTAACAAGGTTATTGTTAGTCGAGATGTGTTATTTGATGAAGAAGCAACCTAGGCATGGGATCAAGAAAAAGGAAATGATTAAGTTGTAGCTATACCATTTTTGCAGCAACAAGAAGTCTCAAGTCCAGCTGAAAGTGAAAGTAGCGAAGAGACTACCGAAGCAAGCTCAGAAGGTCCAGCAAAGTCAACACCAATCAAGATGCGGGATTTAAGTGACGTGTATTCTCGTTGCAATTTTGGTGTTGAGGAATCTGAAAATTTTGAAGAAGCATTTCGAAAAGATGCTTGGAGAAAGGCGATGCAAGAAGAAATCAACATGATCGAGAAAAATCAAACATGGGAACTCGTGGACAAGCCAAAAGACAAAGATGTGATTGGAGTTAAATGGATTTACAAGGTGAAGCATAAGCTGGATGGTTCCGTGCAAAAGAATAAAGCAAGATTAGTTGCGAAAGGTTACTCGCAACAACCTGGAATCGATTTTGAAGAGACGTTCGCTCCAGTTGCACGATTGGATACAATTCGAGCTTTAATTTCTCTTGCAACTAAAAAAGGATGGAAGTTGTTCCAGCTTGATGTCAAATCAGCCTTCTTGAATGGAGAACTCAAGGAGGAGGTATTTGTTGAGCAACCACAAGCTTTCACAGTCCAAGGAAAAGAAGAGAAAGTATACAAGTTGAAGAAGGCTCTCTACGAACTTAAACAAGCACCTCGAGCTTGGTATAGTCACATAGATCAATATTTCGTGGAGAAGAAGTTCATCAAAAGCAAGAACGAGCCCACTTTGTATGTCAAAAGTGGAGAAAACTCAAACATTTTGATTGTCGAAGTTTATGTCGATGACTTAGTGTTCACCGAGAACAATGAGAAGATGATAGCTGATTTCAAGAGTAACATGATGAAAATGTACGAGATGAATGATTTGGGAGTTTTGTATCATTTTCTTGCTATTGAAGTTCACCAATTGGATGATGGAGTTTTCATTTCCCAAAAGAAATATGCTGAGAAGACATTGAAGAAGTTTAACATGTTTGGGTGTAAGACAGTTGACACACCACTTGTTGCTAATGGGAAATTGATGAAAGATGATGGAAGCAAGAAAGCAGATGCAAGTTATTGCAGAAGTTTAATTGGGAATTTACTTTATCTCACATCTATAAGGCCAGATATCATGTTTGCAGGAAGTCTACTCTCTCGATTCATGAGTGGACCTAGCCATGTTCATTTGGGAGCAGCAAAAAGAGTGTTAAGATACATCCAATGCACACTCAATTATGGAATTAAATATTACAGCGGGTGTGAAATTAGGGTGTGAAATTAAGTTGATTGGATTTTGTGACAGTGATTGGGCCGGTTCCATTGATGAGAAAAAAGCACATCCGGCTATGTACTTTTTCTCGGTTCAGGAGCTTTCTCATGGAGTTCAAAGAAACAACAAAGTGTTGCACAATCTACGGCAAAAGCGGAGTATATCTCAGCTGGTCTTGCAACACAACAAACAATTTGGTTGAAGAGAATATAAGAAGATTTTCGAGAGAAGAACAATAGAGCAGTGGTATTTCATTGCGACAACAAATCAACAATAGCAATGGCCAAGAATCCTGTTTTTCATAGCCGATCAAAGCATATTGAGATCAAGCATCACTTCATCCGCGAGGCTATTGAAAGGAAAAGAAATCAAGCCAGAATACTGCATGACCGAAGAACAAGTTGCTGATGTCTTCACCAAGGCGTTGCCAAAAGAAAGGTTCCATCAACTTAGAGAAGCTTTGGGAGTCAAGTCATTAGCACAATAAGGGGGAGAATGTTAGGATAATGTGCAAGCATTGGAAATATCAAAAGACATTCATGAATAATGTGGTTCATGAATTATATGATAAACATGAACTACTTTAATGTTTAGGATAAGATGATGACTCTAGAATTGTCCTAGCTCAAGTATAAATAGGCTTGTAATGTTGATGGAAATAATCAAGCAATCAAGTTGTGAAATAATCAACAAGTTCTCTCAAATATTTCTCCTTCCTCCATATTATTTATCAATTGTCTATCTTGAAATACCCAACAATTAGCATATGTGAGTTCATTTCACTATCTAATTGATGATTCCTTGTTATGATTCAGAGACAACTATTAAACAAACTGAATTTACTCCTCCGTCCCCTTCTCTTTTTCCCATTCCTCTTGTCCTATTTTCCTTTTTCCCATTCCCTTCCGTCTCTTCTTTACTTTCCCTCTATTATGCATATTTTTTGTTATAAATACTGAATTATATTGAAGGAGAGGGAACGACTTAACTGCAAAATCAAAAATTCACACTGATGGAATTGCATTTGAAGTGCTGGCTCCTCCTTTCTATGCTTTTGATGAATGTTGCAGCAGAAGAACGAGGTCTTTACATATGCAAACAGAGAGGTATATATTCAACATGTGTTCTTTCTCTGTCCGTATTAATTGGAAATTATTTTTATCGGTTTTGAAACATATTTGCCGATCTCATCTGATCATAAAATTTATGTTAGTACAGGTCATATTACTCCTTGTGGGATGGTTGACATTATCGAGAATTGTAATTTTCATGATTGTTTTCAACATTGCTTTGAGACCTACAATGATACGGTAGAAGGGGCTTGAGCTCCACAGAATGTCTTGAGCTCCACAGAATGTCTCTGTTGTTATGGTGCAAGACGGAAATATCCTTGGAAGTGTTGGAATAATATCATGAAATTTTATTCAAACAAGCTAATGTCTCCGACCACTACTCAAGTGTGTGTTTAAATGTGTGTGTGTATTAATATAAATAAATGATGGTCCATGTAGTGAAATTATGAAGGGACACATTAGCAGTGAGTTAAGTTGGAAAGTTTAAAATAGATTCAGTAATTTCTGTTAGAGGGATTATTTGTGTTAGTTTAGATGAACATGATTGTACTGTTTCTTAAAATCTTGCAGGCATTTCATCTGTTTACCATTTCGCAGATAGGGTAGAGGAATTAATAATATGAAATAGTAATCCGTATTAAGACTTTAAGAGGGAATATTAACTACACATGATTGACATGTGCCCAGTTGTACACAATGTCTATATCTCTATCTATAAGTATATGAAAGGGAGTAATGTGACTTTTCATGATTATCCCGGCAAAATTGTTGTTTCCTTGCCAAAATGAAGACAATTCTAGAACAATATTGAGTTTTGCGATTAAATGCTGTTGTAAGGTGGTACAAGGAAAAATGGATGAGTCACATGGATATGGAACATTAAAGTACGTATTTGGAGTATCACCAGTGTATTGAATTTAAAACAAAACAATATATTCAGTCAGTTGTTTGAAATACGGAAGCAATTCAACATTTTAAAATTGTATATAAATACAAGCTTCAATCACATGGAAGCAATTGTAAATGCAAATCAACTCATGGTGTGCAGAATGAGAAAGAGAGAATAATATAACTCCAGATTCTTATGGAAAACACGATTTAATGGAATGGAGAAGAAGAAGAAGAGAGAGAGATGTTTTCTATTAGTAAAGGCAGAGTTGATTTCAGATTCATCAATGAAGTTGTAATCATGAAATTTTATTCTTGCCAGCAATAACTTGACACAATTTTGGGTACTTATCTTAAAAATCACCCGGTTTCAACATTTACCTTTCTATTTTTTTACCCTTTTTTTCTCAGACATCTCAAGTAATTTTCATAGTAGTATGACATACAAAATATTCCTCCCCAATTTATGTATACACACACACACACACACATATATATATATATATATATATACATATACATATATTTAAAGAAAGAGTTAGGAGTCGTTTTGTAGACCTTCTTAAGTTGGATATGATTATTAATCCAATAAGTTTGATGTTTGGTAAATTAAATGCTACCAGCATACAAATCCTAACAACCCGGATAATACCCCTTATCCCCCCCTTATCCACTCTTATACCCTTCATATTTATCCCAAAAAAAGGGTTGTGTTATTAACTCCTAGGCTAATAATCGACTTACTATTAATACGAACTAATCCTATCGGCCTACCAAACGAGCTTTAATGGATAATTAATACGGTTAATAACTTTATTTTAAACTAACAACTATTAAATATTTAAAATACAGTTATTAACCGTATTAATTAACATATAAGAGTCATATTTTTACACATTTTTTTTAAGTTGATTTTATTTGGTCAAATTTGATCAAACTATTATAATTGATCTATAAGCCCAATTCTCATCTTGTAATTGAAGTATAAGACTCATTGTTTCATAAAATAAATTAACAAATATTTTTTTATTAATGTTGACCATCATATGGTCAAACAACAGTAAACTCTTATAATTGACACATAAGACATGTCCGCCTCTTATAATTAAAGTGTAAGAATCATGTTTTTTTTTTTAAAAAAAAAAAACTTTTTTACAGGCAAATCTATAACTTATGCTCCTTACATTTTCAAATACATATTCAAGTAAAATTGAAATTTTGTTTTGAGGATAACTACATTTTTTTTTTCTTTGTTCTTTTAACATTCCTTTGGAGTCGGAGGTAGTAACTTCATTTTTAGAGGGAGATTTTGAGAGGGAGGTGGTAACTCATTAAAGAGTGTCGAATGGTGAAAAACACTTATTAATAGGGCTCATATTAATGCATCAATTACTATTTTTAGAATAATATGAAGACAACTAAATTTCTGTAACGATTTGGTCTAAGCTCAATCAAGTTGATTAAAAAATATAAGATGCGATCTTTATTTTAGGGCGGAGGAAGTATCATACTTGTCCTGTGAAGAGTGCTTTACTGTACGAAAAATTATTAATGTTATGGTTGTTGCTTTAGGGGCATACTCCCTCCGTTTCATGTGAATTGAGACTTATTTCCTTTTTCGTCCGTTCCACATCAATTGAGACTGCCCAAAATGGCAAAGAATGTTTACTATTTCTCCCACTCATTCTCTCTCCTACTTTACTTTTACACTCACATAAACCAATCAACTTACTATTCCTCCTACTCATTCTCTTTCCTATTTAATTTTTCACACTCACAAACACCTCCTCCCCTATTTCTCTCTCTTACTTTTCCTTGATTTGTGTTCCAAAATTTTTTGTCTCAATTCACATGAAACGGAGGGAGTATATAAACTCAATGTCAGCTTCTGAAAGTTGATTAGCATCTCTGAGTTCTTTCTACTACCAGAGAAGATATTGCAATAGTCTTAATCATCCAATATGTAAGTACTATTTCGGTACACTATTATTTTTCAAGCTTTGAACTCTATAAGCAGACTTTTCCTGTGAGTTTCTGGGGAGCCGAATCATTATAGACTATGACTATGAGTTGGGGTCATGGATACGTGTGTTGTAAGTCGATATAGATGTGTCATGCCACACATGACAACCTTTAGAATAGAAGATACGACAAAATAAGAGCGCACGCACATATGTGTGCATACACACACACACACACATATAAATAGTCGGGTCACACGGGACAAACTTTAGAAAAGAATATACGAGAAAATAATAGCTCACACACATGTATACAGGTGTATATATCATCAAAGTTTCACCAAGTATTTCATACTATCTTTCCCAAATTTATCTTGGCGCACCGGCTAAGGTGTTGATGTGCGGCCTAAAGGTCACGGGTTCAAGTTTTAAGCAACCTCTTGCATATATTAATTATATGCATTATATGTTGGGAAAGTTTGCATACATTTCAACCTTTTGTCATGTTATTTTAAGTAGATAAGGTCTAGTTAGAATAGATGTCTATAAATATTGTGTTGATATTTATCCATAAACTACCTCCATTCCAGTTCATTTGGCATAGTTTGACTTTTTTAGTCAACTCAATTGAATTTTGACAATAATTTTATAAAAATTTAGATATCTCTATGCAATTTTAAAAGATGTTATTGAATTATTCCTAAAGGTGAAACAATAACAATTTTTAGAATTGCATAAAAAAATTATATTTTCTCGAAATTATAGTTAAACTTAAATTGTATTTACCAAATAAAATGAACAGTGTAGATTGGGTTAGGATGGAGTCACTTAGGCGTTTTCTCTAGCTACATGGCCCAATCGGATTATAGGCCTCCTTATGCAGCAGTAGCGAACTCAGGACTAAAAGTAAGTGGGTTCACTTAATACTAGAGGAAAAAGAAAATTTGTACACTTAGCACTAGAGGGAAAAAATATTTTTTTTAAGATAAAAATGTGAAAATAGTGGGGACACTGCCACCCGGTGGCTTTGTGTCCGCCACTGTTATGCAGTCCAGCCAACTTGTTGTTATAATGATTCACTTCAGTCCACAACTATAATGGATGTCCACCCTAATGTCGCAGAACATATTACTTATCTTAGGGTCTTTAAAGAGCGTGACCCGTGTTAAAATTGGTTGGCCGATCTGAGCTTAATCCAGCAATTCTCTCTCCTGCTGGATCAAATAAATCTGCAGACCAGGTTGTCACATTGCTTCAAGTACAAAATATTGGGCCTGTTTCACAAAGCGGCCCAAATTACAATCAGCTGCTCCAGACCTTGTTCATGCCCAGCCTCTTTTCTAAACGGGCCTACTGTTCTCACCACTTCTCCAATAGCATTGTCCCATTTTCTTTGGGGTTATTTTCGAAAAATGTTCACATTGAGCATTCAGATGATTCTTAAGGACCTACCTACTTTTTCATCCACCAGGACCACCATGGTGGACATACATGGAGAAAATTACTAACTAGTCCCTGAGTAATATTGAATCTACGTTTTAAGACAAGCACAATTTCGAGTTACATCCTAGTCCCATAAAATGAGATGAATGTAGCGGAGATGCGTATGCTACGATGGATGTGTGGGCATACAAGAAAAGATCGATTGAGAAATGAGGTGATCAGGGGTAAAGTAGGAGTTGCGCCCATTGAGGATAAAATGAGGGAGCATCGTCTAAGGTGGTTTGGTCATGTGAGACGGAGACCGAGTGATGCACCGGTTAGGAGGCCTGAAGAGTGGAGAAGTGATAAAATGGCGAGGGGTAGGGGAAGACCCAAGCAAACTTGGATTAAGGTGATTGAAAATGATATGAGTTTACTCGGAGTGGATGAAAATGTGGCGTTGAAGAGGCCGGAGTGGAGGGCGAAAATTCATGTGAATGATGGGGGTTGATCGTACTTTTTATTATTATTATTTATTTATTTATTTATTTTATTTTATTTTATTTTCTCCATCTTTTTCCTCTATTTCTCTCTCTCGCCCGCTCTCTCTCTCTCTCTCTCTCTCTCTCTCTCTCTCTCTCTTCCTTTTATCACGATGACATATGAGGATTCATGTTAGCCGACCCCAAATTATTTTGGGACTAAGGCTTTATTGTTGTTGTTGTTGTTGTTGTTGTTGTTGTTGTTGTTATCCTAGTCCCATAAAATATTTTATGTTACCATTTAATCCTTTAGTGGATAATTACACCCCCTCCCCTCTCACTCTCCTCTCATTTTACACCCATCCAAGCAGACTTTTCTCTCTCTCTCTCTCTCCACTTTCTCTCTCTAATTGCTCACCGGTTACCTTCCCCTCCCCTCTCCGGCGACTCCTTTCCTCTTTCTCTGACAACTTGTCTCCGATCTCCTCCCCTCCGACCAAATTCCGGCGACCTTCTTCTCGCCTAATCTCAAACAACTTTTCCGACCGACTCCGACCACTCCATTACCTCCGGCCACCCCTTACGTCGGCGTCTTCTGTTTCCGTCCAAGCTTCGATCTACATAAACCCTAGCACGATCTTCTCTTACCTGGTCCCAGATATACCTTAAATTCCTTCTTTGCACACAAGCCGAAGCGCCCCATCTTCTATCTCTTTCTTGTTCATAGTCTACATGATAAATGTGTTCTTCCTATACTTTGAAAATGAATTTTAAGGGGTTTGAAAGAGATTTGAATGTGGGGAGATAACTCCTTGGCCAACTTCAATGTAATGAAGTAGCCTTTGGTGTCATGTCCCAAAATGGTTTGGGTTGATTGCACACTTGATGAAGATAAAAGAAATAGAGATGGAATAGAGAGAAAGAGAGTAGTAAAAGATACCTAAAGTTTGAATACTTCAAGAACTTCTCCGGGAAATGTCTTGAAATGCTTGAAATCCTTTGAGAGAATTTGTGTATAGTTTTCTTGGAGTGATTTTTTTGTCCCTTTTGAAATGGTGGAGAATGGGGGTTTTTATAGGTGAAAAGAAGGTGTTTTTGGTGCCAAAACAGGGTCAACAAAGAGAGATTTCTTAGGAAAAATCATGTAAATTGAGCAAGGGAGGGATTCTTGGAGAGAATCTGTAATTGACGCCAAGAAGCGCGCGCCTCCGGCCTTTAGGGCGGAAGGCGCACGCGTCTGACCTCAAAGGGAAGAGGCGTCCGACTCTGAAAAGACATTTTTGACAAAATGAACTGGAAAGTTAGAACTGTTATTCAATTTAGCCCCCAGACTTAACATAGTCAGTCAGGAACTTAACGGAAATAACAGAAACTAACGAAAAACACTTAAAATAAATAGAAACACAAAATCAAATGTGCAATCGGGGTGAGTGGTCCAAGGCGGGGTGTCTACACCTATGCTCAATTTATTTATTTCATTTTAGTTTTCCTTTTATACTCTCTATGTCTCAATTTTTTTTTTTCATTTTAGTTTTCCTTTTATATTCTCTCTATCTCAAAATATTTTTTTTTTCATTTTTCATTATATCTCTTTTTTACCCTCATTTTTACAATTTAAGATTAAAATATAATTAAAAATATTTACAAGGGTAAATATGAAGTCACAAAAATATCTCGCAAAATTCGGCTAGCAAAATGACGTGTCAAGATTTTATTGGTGCTTTTAATTAGAGTGTGACGGGTCCATGCAACTAATAAAATATCGTCACCTCATTGTGTATTCGTCATTTTTTTAAACTTCTTTTGTTCCCCTAGCATTGCCCGATTTACAATTGAGAACAACTCAGAAGTCTCAATTGTTGGTCGTCAAAATTGATCATGTTCTTAGTAGTTTAGTTCACAATTGAGAACTTACTAATTAGTTCTCAGTCGTTTGGTCGTCGGAGTTAGTGGTCGCCGGAGTTTGATCGCGTTCTTAGTAGTTTAGTTGACAACTGATAACTTCTTAGTTGTTTGGTCGGCGGAGTTGGTCGCCGCCGGAATTGATCTTGTTCTTTATAGCTTGGTTGACAACTGAGAACTTACTAATAAGTTCTTAATTGTTTGGTCGCCGGAATTGTTCATGTTCTTAGTAGTTTGGTTGACAACTGAGAACATACTGATAACTTCTCAGTTGTTTGGTCGGCGGAGTTGGTCGCCAGAGTTGTTCGTGTTCTTTGTAGTTTAGTTGACAACTGAGAACTTACTGATAAGTTCTCAACTGTTTGGTCGCTGGAAGGTCACTGAAGCTAGATTTTTATTTATTTATTTTTGCGCCGGAGTGGTTTCCGTAGTTGGTGGTTGCCGGAGTTGTTGACTGGAGAAGGTGGTGAGGGTAGCTGTTGGGTATGCTTATCTCTTAACCCTCCTATTTATGTTAGAATTGATTGATACCATCACCTATTAATATTTTATGGACTTTAGGATCCTATGTAAGAAGTTTTAGAACTTCAATTTTTAGCATAGTCCATTTTATAGTATAGGCTTAGAATTTAGGACTTGGAGCGGAAAGGAATGAAGAACTAAGCAAGACTTTGGTCTCTGCGCAGGACTTCACTGCACAGGTGTTTGCTACGCAGCATTCAACCTTGCTCAGTTTTCAATGACCAGAATACATAACTTGGAAAGCGCTCAGAAGATGTACGCTAATTAAAGTGCTGAGGTGTGCAGAAAACGATAAATCTTGCACACTACAAAAATACAACTATGGAGATGCGCTCAGATGAAATAATTCAAATGAAGACAGCTGTCAACCTTCTAGAAAAAGCTTTTGAATTTGGTCTTCATGCTCTGTCTCCAACGGCTCAAGGACACCTGCGCACCAATCATATTGTGCCAGCTCATCGTCCTTGATCAGAGCCCCAACGGCTATAAAGGACACCTGCGCACCAATCATATTGTGCCAGCTCATCGTCCTTGCTTAGAGCTCCAACGGCTAGTTCTAAGCTTTCAGCTATAAACAGCCTGCTCATCTTCATTTCCAAGTTGCTAGAGTTTGTGCTTACTAAGTATCATTGAAGTTCAGAAGATTGCTGCTTAATATTCCCAGATTCAAGAACAACCTTCAAACCTTCAAAATCCTGCCTAGATCCTAAGCCTTATATCACCATAATTCGTCGTGCTCTTCATCTCATAGATTCATAGAGCCCAGAATTTCTGTCACACACGCACCTCTTGAAGCTTCGATCACATAGATCTTACTTCTTGAGAAACGCCGGTTTAGTCTAGGATTTGCTCTTCATAGAATAGATTTTGATTTGAGTTTTGATTATTTGTAATCTTGTAAAAGCTCCTCACAACAATATTATTGGGTATGCCCACTTATATCTCAGTTTCAATGTAATAGGATTGATTAGATTTGATTGATCCATCACCTAAGTTTTATTCATGGACTTTAGACCCACGTGTAAGAAGTATTTATACTTCATTTTTAGGTAGTCCATTGTAATAGAATAGGCTTAGGAATAGGGCAAGAATGTCAAGAATCAAGAAAAAAATCACAAGTTCATTTTGAGCCATGCGCCATGGGGCTAAATGGCCTTTGCGCCATGCTGTTGGTAGTGGTGCCCTAGGCACGTTTTTTTTAAACGTTGTAATTGTTATCATTTATTTCATATCAATAAAGAGATGTTTTGATTATTATTGTCGTTCATGTTTACTTATAATAATCTCCGTCCCTAGTACTTGCTAAGCACTAGTATAAAGGCTAAATGATCATGGGATGATCATGTTAGATTTATGGGTACTTGTTTGGAACAAGGTACTGGACATGACCCGCTGTATGAGATTTATGTCATGGTCTATGTCGTACATATATCTCATATTAGTTATGTCATTCGAATCCTTAGACATGAAGTTATTATAGTCTTCCACTTGATGAACATTATGTTTGATATATTCAAACGCTACCTTTAACCGGGAAGTTATAAAGGGTATGATTGGCATAATCGGATTCACGTAGGGAAGAGTAATAAGCTAAATGGATTTGTCCCTCTTCGGAGAGATCTCAAGCTTAGGCCTCTCTTAGGAATGATGTTGATGAAAATGTTCGGCCGGACTCAAATGAATTGATTAGATCAATGTCATTTGGATTATCAACATATTCGGAATCGATAAAGTATTGAACAAAACAAGTTGACTTGTTGACCATGACTTGTGTTCAATGAGATTGTGGACAAAGGGAATGTGACATTCTAAAGGAATGCGAACTTGTATCTAGTTATACTATTTGGGTAGGTATGACGGTGCTAGAACCTAATCATATCTTATGGTTTCATGTTTGATCCCATTGCCAACTTAGTATAATCCTAGAGGGTCACACACAATAGAACGAATCTTAAATAAGGACTATATTGGAATTTTGGAAACTTTGGGAACTTGGACAAGTGGGCGACCGCACAGGATGGCTTGGGTGGCCGCACAGTTTGGGTCAGTTAGTACTAGAAACCTTCCAGATAGATGTGCGACCGCACAAGAGTTTTGGGCGGCCGCACACCATGTCGGGACTGGTTTCCTTATTTGATTTGGAAAAGAATTTTGGACGGGTTTAGACACAAGTTTCCTATTTGGAATAGGTCTAACTTGTATATAAACATCCAAATTTGGCCAGAATCAAATCAATGCTTGTGTACAAGTCTTCAAAGAGTTTGAGAGAGTTTATTTTGTTCTAAGACATCTTAGATTGAAGAACAAAATAATACACAAACAAAATTCCACATAGTTCATATTGATTGTGAAAACGTGTTTCACAATTTGGTCTAGCAACCAAGATCAAGTGTTCTTGATATTCGTTCGTGGTGTGGATACCGCTAGAGGGTGAAGCTTATCATCTTCAAAGTTCGTGTTCTTACTTTTGTGATCAAAGCTTCAAGTTCTCCACCAAGATCAAAGGCCAAATTCAAAGTCATCAAGGGTTAGTTTTTCTAGTATTCATATTGTTGTATTTGTTTTAATCATATGAATGGATCTATGGGCTTTGGGTTTCATAAAATTTTAATTGCTCTATTCCGCTGAGCATGTCACTTGGAAACCCAACATTGGTATCAGAGCCCCGTTCATGTTGATTAATTCAATACCTAGATCATGTTGTGCGTATATAAATTGTTTATGTGCCCTAGCATGATATGAATATTGGATATATGATGTTTATGTGTTATGTGATTTTATGTGGTTTATTGTTTTGCAACTTTAATCGCACAATTCAATCGCAATTAATATTATGATGGATTCTGAATTGTTTGATTATTAATTCTGATTTGATCATGGTTTTAATAATCGGGGAAAAACAATTTTGAGACAAATTTTTGAACTTTAAAATTGCCTTCTGATCCTCATGTGCGATCGCACAAAATAACGTGGGCGGCCGCACATGTTTGGGCGACCGCACAGTTATTTTTTGGGCGGCCGCACAATGCAATCAGAATGCTGATTCTTTTTGCCCTTGATCAGATTTGGAATTTTCAAAAGGTCCAACCAAACCAGTAACAGAATCAGGCCAGGCCTGCTGATCTGGAATGGGTTTTGGATAGTTGATTTGGGTGTGGATCTTGGGGTTTGACTTTCCTATTTGTTTTAGTCTTTTGACTCTAAGATTGGTTCAAGGTTTGGATGGCTAATCTGCGTTCATCGAGATTGTGTTTCCCAAACTTGATCATAATCAAAGTTTCAAGGATAAAACGAAGTTAGAATTATGAAGAGTTCATAATTGCTAAAATTGAGAAACAAAGTTCTTGATTCAATGATTGGATATCCATGTGGAATTGTGGATGCAATTGGCCTACGTTCATCGAGACCATCTATTGCTTAGTTTCGGCCACATGGACTACTTTCTTAGTTTCTTGAATTAGTGCGGAATTGTGGATGCCTTATAGTTTCGGCCGCATTTCTTGTTGTCTTGATTTGGAGATAATAACCAAAGTTCAAATAGTCTCATCCTCATAATTATAGAGAAACTAATGACACATAAATATTATGCTTAAATTAATGGAGATTAATTTAGTGGCTAAACTTGATGCGTAACATGTTTATATTATGTGCTCATAAATGTGTTGTATTCTATATGTGATGAACCTTCAAAGAAAGTTTTAAGTTCCTTTTGCCATGCCATGATTAAAACACTTGTTTATACATGGGTGATTTTGATGTGGGTTCACTTCCGCGAGGTGCATTAATTTTATTCATGTATGAGCAAGATGAGGTTCATTAATTCAATGTGGGCTTGCCTCCGCAAGGTGCATTAAATTGAATGGTTCCTATACGTTTAAAATGGTTGGACTTAATTAGGCGTCAAAACAGTTTTGGGCCGAGGCAAAAGATGAGATTAAACATGCTTTTTGAAATTGGATTTCTCAAGAAATCTCATAAAAGAATCTAAGAATCATATGGGATATGATTTACATGATTGTCTACCTAATTAATTTAGTTTTGAGCGGTCCGCCTCCGTGGACTCAAAATTTAAATTAAAGTTGGATCTTAGCCCAATTAAATTATATTATACATTGGATGTATGTGAAGGTTATATAATTTAGTGAGAGTATTTTGTTTGAAAAATACATTGTTTATTTCTTTAATGAAAATTGGTACTTATTAAATTTTGGAAATTTTGCATATTTGTAGATAATGACTACTAACACTCAATCAATTTCGTTGCGTTCGATCCTTGAGAAGGATAAGCTCCAAGAGAATGGTACTAACTTTATGGATTGGATCCGTAGCCTAAGAATTGTTCTAAGGCAAGAAGATAAGTTGTACATTCTCGATGGGCCACTTCCTCCTGAACCAGAACCTACTGCCCTTGGGCAGAAAGAGACAGTTACAAGAAACATCGTAATGATTCTAGAGATGTAAGCTGTCTCATGCTTGCTACCATGTGCTCAAAACTCCAACAAAGTTTGGAACATTTGGAAGCCTATTTGAGATAGGCGTGGAGTTAAGAGCCATGTTTCAAGAGCAAGCTAGGCAAGAGAGGTACAAGACCATTGTTGTATTCACCACTTGCAAAATGAATGAAGGGCAACAAGTGAGTCCTCACATGCTGAAAATGAAAGGTTATGTAGAGCACCTTGAGAAACTTGGCTATCCAATCCCATTGGAGCTAGCCACGGATCTCATTCTTAATTCATTGCCTAAAAGTTATAATCAGTTTGTGATGAATTATAACATTCATGGAATGGATAAGAATCTCTCCGAGTTGCATGGGATGCTTAAAACTGCGGAGATGAAGATTGCGGAGAAAGGTTCTCCCGTGCTCTTGGTTCATGATGGGAAGAAGGCTAGTGCCGAAGGAAAGGGTAAGAAAGTTGTCAAACCCAAGATAAGCAAGGCAAAGGTTGCCAAGGCTTCTGAGGCAAAACCCGATTCACAAAAGGATGTAATCTGTTTCCATTGTCAAGAAATTGGTCATTGGAAACGTAATTGCAAGGCTTTCTTGGAAGAGCAAAAGAAGAACAAGAGCAGCAAGGCTGCGTCGACTTCAGGTATCTATATGATAGATATTCTCCTTTCTACCACTGATTCTTGGGTATTGGATACCGGATGTGGTTCTAACATTTGTTTAAATGTACAGGGTCTAAAGAATAGGAGACTACTTAAAGAGGGTGAAGTAGACCTACGCGTGGGGAATGGAGCAAGAGTTGCTGCATTAGCCGTAGGGACTTATGAAGTCATTTTACCTTCGGATTAATTCTTGTTTTGAAACAATTGTTATTATGTTCCGGATTTAAGTAGAAATATTATTTCAATTTCTTGTTTGGATAATGAAGGTTTTAAGTTTCTTATTGAGAATAAGAAATTTTCTATTTATTTAAATGATGTGTTTTATGGTATTGCTAATTCATTTAATGGCCTTTATGTCTTGAATATCAAGAATGAAAATAATTAAAATGTCTATCATATAAATAAGAAATCTAAACCTAATGATGTAAATCATTCTTATTTGTGGCACTGCCGTCTTGGTCATATTAATGAGAAGCGTATCTCAAAACTCCATGGGGACGGTCTCTTGGGTTCATGTGACCTTGAGTCATATGATACTTGTGAGTCGTGTCTTCTTGGAAAAATGACTAAGACACCTTTTACCAAGCTAGGTAAAAGGGCAAGCGACTTATTGGTGTTGATACATTCCGATGTATGCGGACCATTAAGTAGCAATTCTAGGGGAGGATTTCAATACTTCATAACCTTCATTGATGATTATAGTAGATTTGGGTATGTTTACCTAATGAAACATAAAAGTGAAGCATTTGAGATATTTAGAATATTTCAAAATGAAGTAGAAAAACAACTTGGCAAAAGTATTAAGGCACTTCGATCAGATCGAGGTGGAGAATACTTGAGTCATGAATTTGATGATCATCTAAAGAATTGTGGAATAGTTTCACAATTGACTCCACCAGGAACACCACAATGGAATGGTGGTCCGAGAGGAGAAATCGTACTTTGTTAGACATGGTTCGATCAATGATGATTCAAGTTGATCTTCCAATATCCTTTTGGGTTACGCTCTAGAAACCGCTGCATTCACACTAAATCGTGTTCCAACTAAATCGGTTCAAAAGACTCCATATGAGATGTGGAGCGGAAAGAAAACTTGTTTATCTTTCATGAAGATTTGGGGTTGCGAAGCCTATGTCAAAAGACTTGTCTCTGACAAACTTGCACACAAATCTGACAAATGTATTTTCGTGGATATCCAAAAGAAACAAGAGGATATTACTTTTACAACCGTGAGGACAACAAAGTTTGTGTTGCCCGAACTGGTGTCTTTCTAGAGAAAGAGTTTCTCTCCAAAGAAATCAGTGGGAGTAAAATAAATCTTGAAGAAATTCGAGACCCAGAAAATACATTGAACCAATAGTGGAACAAGAACAAGAACCACAAGGAGTTATGGAACCTGTTCAAAATACACAAGCAACTCGCAGATCTAGTAGGTTACGATCCGACCCGAGAGATATGGATTTCTCATAACGGATAGTAATGAGGTGGAAATCATTGAGAATGATGAACCGACAACCTACCAAGAGGCGATGTCTTCTCCTGATTCGGACAAGTGGCTTGGAGCCATGGAATCTGAATTGCAATCCATGCAAGACAATCAAGTTTGGAATTTGATCGATACGCCCCGAAGGTGTAAAAACCATAGGATGCAAATGGGTCTTCAAGAAGAAGACGAAATGGATGGGAAGGTGCATACTTACAAAGCTAGGCTTGTAGCGAAAGGGTATAGGCAAGTTCATGGTATTGACTATGATGAGACCTTTTCACCCGTAGCAATGATCAAGTCTATAAGAATTTTGCTTGCCATTGCCGCATATCATTGTAGATACCCCGGGGGAACCACGGCTTGGCTAGAGCGCGTGGATTATCCTAGGATGTCTAACTTGTTTTAGAGTCGCCACTATGTTTTGAGGAACATAAGAAAAACCTATTGATTGTAGCCTAAGTTTGATTACGAAAACAGAGATTCTTTGTTTTGAGGTTCGGGGTTAGATTACGAGATGGGAAGTACCGAAACACCCATCTCGCCCAACTAAAGTTGGTCTTGCTTGATCAAAATCTACATGAATAATAACGTTCTTCTTCTTCTTCTTAAGTCATAAAAGGGGGTTTAAAATAAAGTTTGGAATGTAGGAGATAACTCCTTAACAACCTCAATGAGATGAGGTGATCATTAGAGTCATGTCCAAAATGATTTGGGTGATTGCACAGTAAAAGAGAGAGAGGAGATGAAGTAGAAAAGAAAGGAAAAGATAGACTTTTACCTACAATTTGAAGAACTTCAAATATTGCTTGAAGAAATCCTTGGAGAACTTTTAGAAAGTGATTTTGTATAGTTTTTGTAAGTTCAATCTTCGGTCCTTGAAAATGGAGGTAAAGGGAGGTTTTTATAGGTGAAAGAGGGTGTTTTTGGTGCCAAAACTGTTGGTTTCGTAGTAACATGCGCAGCGGAATATAGCAATTAAAATTTTAAGAAACCCAAATCCATGGATCCGTTCATGTAATTAAATCAAATACAACAAGATGAATAGAGGAATAACTAACCCTTGATGGCTATGAACTTTCTCTTGATCTTTGGTGGAGATACTTGAAGACTTGATCACGATCACAAGGCTTGAACACGAACTTTGAAGATGATGATTTTCACCCTCTAGCGGTATCCACACTTCGAACGAATATCAAAGGAGCTTCTTTGATCTTGGTTGCTAGACCAATATTGAAAACACACTTTCACAATATAATAAAGAACTATATGGAATTTATTTGTGAATTATTTTGTTCCTCACTCAATGATGTCTTAGAACAAAATAAAATCTCTCTCAATCTCTTTGAGACTCACAAAAGCACTTGTCTATATGGTCTGGCCGAATTGGGGTTTTTATACACAATTAAGACCTATTCCAAATAGGAATCTTGTGCCAAAAACCTTCCTAAATCGAATTAGGAAATTCCCAATCGGGAGCACCAGGCGCCCGCCCGGTACCACCCAGGCGCCGCCTGTTTGGCAGAAACTCCAGTCCTTTTCCGGCTTGAACAGGCGCCCGCCTGATACAACCCAAGCGCCCGCTTGGTTGACCAGGAGGCCCAGATCTTTCCAGAAATTCTTGGTAGTCCTCCGACCCTAAATGCCAATATAGTCCTTTTATTTAAGATTCGTTCTATTGTGTGTGACCCTCTAGGATTATACTAAGTTGGCAATGGGCTCAAACATGATCCCATAAGATATGATTAGGTTCTTGCAAACCGTCATACCTACCCAAATAGTATAACTAGATACAAGTTCGCATTCCTTAGAATATGTCATAATCCCTTTGTCCACGATGTCATTGAACACAAGTCATGGTCAAACGGTCAACTTGTTTTGTTCAATACTTTCTCGATTCCGAATATGTTGATAATTCAAATGCTATTGATCTAATCAATCCATTTGAGTTCGGCCGAACATTTCATCAACATCATTCCTTCGAGGGGCCCAAGCTTGACATCTCTCCGTAGAGGGACAAATTCATTTAGCTTATTATTCTTCCCAACGGGAATCCGATTATGCCAATCATACCCTTTATAACTACCGTGTTAAGGTAGCGTTTGAATATGTCAAACACAATGTTCATCAAGTGGAAGACTATAATAACTTCATGTCTAAGGATTCAAATGACATAACTAATATGAGATATATGTTCGACATAGACCATGACATAAATCTCATACAGCGGGTCATGTCCAGTACCTTGTTCCAAACAAGTACCCATAAATCTAACATGATCATCCCATGATCATTTAGCCTTTATACTAGTGCTTAACAAGTACTAGGGACGGGGATTATTATAAGTAAACATGAACAACAATAATAATCAAAACATCTCTTTATTGATATGAAATAAATGATAACAATTACAACGTTTATTAAACGTGCCTAGGGCACCACTACCAACAATCTCCCACTTGCCCTAGGCCCAATCTCCCATGTATCTAATACCCATGGACCTAACATGACCATCATGTTTAGCTTGTGGAAGTCCATTTGTTAGTGGGTCCGCAACATTGTCATCAGTAGGTACTCTGCATATATTTACGTCTCCCCTATCAACGATTTCTCGAATGATATGAAAACGCCTAAGTATGTGTTTGGATTTCTGATGTGCTCTTGGTTCTTTGCTTGAGAAATAGCACCATTATTGTCGCAATAAAGTCTATTGGATTAGCAATACTAGGAACCACTTCAAGTTCAGTTATGAACTTCTTAATCCAAACAGCTTCCTTTGCAGCATCCGATGCAGCAATATACTCAGCTTCTGTTGTAGAATCAGCGGTTGTACTTTGCTTGGAACTCTTCCAACTTACAGCTCCACCATTTAACATAAACACAAAACCATATTGCGATCGGCTATCATCTTTGTCGGTTTGGAAGCTTGCATCCGTGTAAGCATTTACAACGAGATCATCTTCCATTCCTCCATAGACCAAAAACGAGTCTTTAGTTCTTCTCAAGTACTTAAGAATCGCTTTTACAGCTATCCAGTGATTTTCGCCAGGGTCGGATTGGTATCTACTTGTCATGCTCAAAGCATAAGATACATCCGGCCTAGTACAAATCATGGCATACATGATGGACCCAATTGCCGAAGCATATGGAACATCATTCATTTTCTCACGCTCATCGTTTATCTTAGGACATTGAGTCTTGCTTAGAGAAATTCCATGTAACACGGGCAAGGTGCCTCTCTTAGAATTTTCCATACGGAATCTTCTAATGACCTTGTCAATGTATGTACTTTGGCTTAAACCAAGTAGCCTCCTTGATCTATCTCTATAGATCTTAATGCCAAGAATATATGCGGCTTCACCCATATCTTTCATTGCGAAGCACTTTCCTAACCAAGTCTTTACAGACTGAAGTGTGGGAATGTCGTTTCCATGAGCAATATGTCATCCACGTATAAAACAAGGAATAGCACTATGCTCCCACTAATCTTCTTGTATACACAAGGCTCATCTTCGTTCTTGATGAAGCCAAACTCTTTGACGATTCATCAAAACGGAGATTCCAACTCTTAGAAGCTTGCTTCAATCCATAGATGGATCTCTGCAATTTGCATACCTTAGAATCTTGTTCAAAACCTTCTGGTTGTGTCATATACACATCTCTTGGAGTTTTCCATTAGGAAAGCGTTTTGACGTCCATCTGCCATATTTCATAGTCATGATATGCGGCAATGGCAAGCAAAATTCTTATAGACTTGATCATTGCTACGGGTGAAAAGGTCTCATCATAGTCAATACCATGAACTTGCCTATAACCTTTCGCTACAAGCCTAGCTTTGTAAGTATGCACCTTCCCATCCATGTCAGTCTTCTTCTTGAAGACCCATTTGCATCCTATGGTTTTTACACCTTCGGGGTGCATCAATCAAATTCCAAACTTGATTGTCTTGCATGGATTGCATTCGGATTCCATGGCTCCAAGCCACTTGTCCGAATCAGGAGAGGACATCGCCTCTTGGTAGGTTGACGTTCATCATTCTCAATGATTTCTACGTCATTACTATCCGTTACGAGAAATCCATATCTCTCGGGCTCGGATCGTAACCTACTAGATCTGCGAGTCGCTTGTGTATTCTGAACAGTTCCACAACTCCTTGTGGTTCTTGTTCTTGTTCCACTATTGGTTCAATGTTATTTTCTGGGTCTCGAATTTCTCAAGATTTATTTACTCCCACTGATTTCTTTGGAGAGAAACTCTTCTCTAGAAAGACACCAGTTCGGGCAACAAACACTTTGTTGTCCTCTCGGTTGTAAAAGTAATATCCTTTAGTTTCCTTAGGATATCCCACGAAAATACATTTATCAGATTTGTGTGCTAGTTTGTCAGAGATAAGTCTCTTGACATAAACTTCGCAACCCCAAATCCTCATGAAAGATAAACTAGGTTTCTTTCCACTCCACATCTCATATGGAGTCTTTGGAACCGATTAGTTGGAACTTGATTTAGTGTGAAAGCAGCGGTTTTCTAGGGCGTAACCCCAAAGGATATTGGAAGATCAACTTGACTCATCATTGATCGAACCATGTCTAACAAAGTCCGATTTCTCCTCTCAGACACACCATTCCATTGTGGTGTTCCGGGTGGAGTCAATTGTGAAACTATTCCACAATTCTTTAGATGATCATCAAATTCTTGACTTAAGTATTCTCACCTCGATCTGATCGAAGTGCCTTAATGCTTTTGCCAAGTTGTTTTTCTACTTCATTTTGAAATATTCTAAATACTCAAATGCTTCACTTTTATGTTTCATAGGTAAACATACCCAAATCTACTATAATCATCAGTGAAGGTTATGAAGTATTGAAATCCTCCCCTAGCATTGCTACTTAATGGCCGCATACAATCGGAATGTATCAACCCCAATAAGTCGCTGCCCTTTCACCCAACTTGGTAAAAGGTGTCTTAGTCATTTTTCCAAGAAGACACGACTCACAAGTATCATATGACTCTAAGTCACATAACCCAAAAGTCGTCCCCATGGAGTTTTGAGATACGCCTCTCATTAATATGACTAAGACGGCAATGCCAAAATAAGTATGATTTACATCATTAGTTTAGATTTCTTATTTACATGATAGACCTTATTTTCATTCTTGACATCCAAGATATAAAGGCCATTAAATGAATTAGCAATACCATAAAGCACATCATTTAAATAAATAGAAAATTTCTTATCTCAATAAGAAACTTAAAACCTTCATTATCCAAACAAGAAATTGAAATAATATTTCTGCTTAAATCGGAACATAATAACAATTGTTCAAAACAAGAATTAATCCGGAAGGTAAAGTGACTTCATAATCCCTACGGCTAATGCAGACAACTCTTGCTCCATTTCCACGCGTAGATCTACTTCACCTTCTTTAAGCAGTCTCCTATTCTTTAGTCCCTGCACATTTAGACAAATGTGAGAACCACATCCGGTATCCAATACCCAAGAATCAGTGGTAGAAAGGAGAATATCTATCATATAGATACACTGAAGTCGACGCAAGCCTTGGTGCTCTTCTTCATTTTGCTCACAAGAAAGCCTTGCAATTACGTTCCCAATGACCAATTTCTTGACAATGGAAACAGATTGCATCCTTTGTGAATAAGGTTTTGCCTCAGAAGCCTTGGCAACTTTTGCCTTGCTATCTTGGGTTGAAACTTTGCCTTACCCTTCCTTTGGCACTAGCCTTCTTCCATCATGAACCAAGAGCACGGGAGAACCTTTATCCACAATTTTCATCTCTGCAGTTTTGAGCATCCATGCAACTCAGAGAGATTCTTATC
>JAOWBW010000213.1:917981-973218 GCA_026119855.1 Campanula takesimana | reverse complement strand
CTTCATGATTCGTTCTATTCGTGCGGACCCTCTAGGATTACACTAAGTTGGCAATGAGCCCAAACATGAACCCATAAGATATGATAGGTTCTAGCAAACCGTCATACCTACCCAAATAGTGTAACTAGATACAAGTTCGCATTCCTTTTAGAACATGTCACAATCCCTTTGTCCATGATGTCATTGAACACAAGTCATAGTCAATAAGTCAACTTGTATTGTTCAATACTTTCTCAATTCCGAATATGTTGATAATCCAAATGATATTGATCCAATCAATCCATTTGAGTTTGGCCAAACATTTCACCAATATCATTCCTTCGAGGGGCCCAAGCTTGACATCTCTCCGAAGAGGGACAAACCATTTGGCTTATTATTCTTCTTACGTGAATCCAATCATGCCAATCATACCCTTTATAAAATACCGTGTTAAGGTAGCGTTTGAATATGTCAAACATAATATTCATCAAGTGGAAGCCTATTAGATAGGTGTGGAGTTGAGTTACATATATCAAAGAGCAATCTAAGCAAGAGAGGTTATAAACCATTGTTGCATTCACTCATTGCAAAATGAGTGAAGGGCAATAAATGAAACTTCACATGCTTAAGATAAAGGCTACGTAGAGCATCTTGAGAAACTTGGTTGTCCAATTGGATTGGAGCAAGCCACGGATCTCATTCTTGATTCATTGTTCAAATGTTATGATCACTTAGTGATGAACTATGACATGCTTAGAATGAATAAGAATCTCTTCGAATTGCATTAACATGCTGAAAACTGCGAAGATGAAGATATTGGAGAATGGTTCTCCAATACTCATGGTTCATGATGGAAAGGGCCAAGTGCCAAAGGAGAGGTAAGACAAGAGTTGTCAAACCTAAAGGAAATAATTATGGTTAAAATAATAACTCTAATTGATGCAATTGGTAAAATGGAAATTAGATTGACCATTAGAATTGTAGTCAAAATTCTGGATGATCAATAAAAGAAATGGTAGTGGGACTACCGCTTGGAAATATTTATGTTATAAATTAATCTTTCTAAATTTAATTATTGGGTATTGGATATCGCAATAATTAGTAAATTGAAAGATGCTTATAGTAAAGTTTGATCCATGAATGGTAATGATGCAATGGTTTTAACATTGTTCGTAGAACACTTGTAAAGTGACTTTACTTGAAGAAGAAAATATTTTTTTGTTATAAGATAATGAAGGATATTTATTTCTTATTTGGAATAAGAAAGGTGCCTATTTATTATGATTTACTTAATTGTGTTATCATATAAATAACTCTTATATCCTAAATCTTGAAGAACGAAATAATAACTGAGGTTATAACATAAATAATCAAATTCTTTATGCATCATTGTTTTGATCAAATAAATGAGAAATGCATATCTAAAATTCCATGGGACGGAGTTTTAAGTCATATGATTTGGAATCATATGATTTATGCAAACTTATTTACTTGGACCAAGACATCTTTTACTATGATTGGTAAAAGGCTAATATTTTAGTCAACCTAATACATTTTGATGTATATGGTGCATTAAGAAGCAATGCTAAAAGAGAATCTTGGTAAAACTATTCAAAGATTCTGATTGGATCATGATGATGAATAATTTAACCAAAAATTTGACAGTCATCATTAAGTTGTGAAATGGTTTCACAAATTAACTTCACTAAGAACATCATTCTAAATTATGTGTCTACGTGGAAGTATAAGATCCTTCATTAGATGATAACGTCATATTGATCTTCCATTATTTGTTTTGGGGTTATGTATTTGAAACCGCTATAATTACACTAATTTGAGTTCCATCAAAAGAGGTTGAAAGGTGAAAGAAAACTCGGTTTGTCTTTCATAAAGATTTAAGATGGTGAAACCTTTTGGAAAGGATTTGTCTGGGACACACTCACATTTAAATCTAATAAATATATTTTCATGGGATATCCTAAGGAAACTTGATGATAAAATTTTACTCATGAGAAACAAATGGTTTGTTGCTTATGATGATACTTTTCTAGATAAAAGGTTCGAGACCTAGAAAATAGTATTTAACCTATGATGGAAGTTGAACAAGTTTTCACAAGGGGATGTGAAATTCCGTTCAAGATATACAAATACTTGCAATACATGATAGGATACAATCTATTAGAAGAAATATTGGATATTTCGAAATAGAAAGTATTGAGGTAAAGTTCATTTAGAATGAAGTATTTACCACCTATCAAAGATGCAATATCAACTCCACATTTAGATTAATGGCTTGGAGTCATAAAATCTAAAAGGCAATTCATGTATAATAATCAAGTTTGGAACTTGATCATTCTAACCTAAGGTGTAAAAACCAAAGGAGATGAGTGACTTTTCTTGGAGAAAAACTTACATGGGTAGCAAGAAACTTATTAGAATTTTCATAGTCACATGTTCATATTTGGAATATGAAATTTGACAAAATGATGTCAAACAAGCGTTCCTCAATGGGAACTCACTTAAGGATGTATTGGATACAAACTAAAGGTTTTGATAGTCAAGAAAATTCTAAAAGGTATGAAAGTTGCGAAGATTCATTGGATGGATTGAAGCAAGCTTTTGGGAGTTGGAATCTCCGTTTTGATAAGTCATAGAGCTTGGCTTGATCAAGAACGAAGATGAATCTTGTATATACAAGAAGATTAGTGGGAGCATGGTGCTATTCCTTATCTAATATGTGGATGACATATTGCTCATTGGAAACGACATTCCTATACTTTAATCTGTAAAGACTTGGTTAAGAAAGTGTTTCGCAATGAAGAATATGGATGAATCCACATAAGTCATTGGCATTAAGATCTATAGAGATAGATCAAGGAAGCTAAATGGTTTAAAGCCAATATACATACATTGACAAAGTCATAAGAAGATTCCGCAAGGAAAATTCAAAGAGAGGACCTTTGTCAGTGTTACATGGAGTTTCTCTAAGCAAGACTCAATGTCCTAAAGACAAAAGATGAGCATGAGAAAATGAATGAGATGCCATTTGCTTCGGCAATTGGATCCATGATGCCATGATAAGTACTAAGCCGGATATATCTAATGCTTGGATCATGACGAGTAGATATCAATCCGACACCGGTGAGATTCACTGGATGGCTATGAGAGCGATTCTTAAAGTACTTTAGAAGAACTAAAGATTCGTTTATGATCTATGAAGGTATAGAAGATGACCTCGGATGCATGCTTCCAAACGAACAAAGATAATAGAAAAATCGCAATCGAGTTTTATAACTAATGATGAAGCTGTAAGTTGGAATGGTTCCAAACAGAGTACAGTCACTAATTCTACGACTAAAACTAAGTATATCGCTGCATTGGATGCTGCAAAGGAAACTGTTTGGATTAATAAGTTCATTGGTGAACTTGAGATGGTTCCTAGTATTGCTAATCCAATAGACCTTATTAGTAATAACAGTGGTGCTATTGAATCAAGCAAAGGAACCAAGAGCACATCCTAAATCCAAACACATACTTAGGCGTTCTCTTATCGTTCGAGAAATCGTTGATAAGGGAGACGTTCATATATGCAAAGTACCTACTAATGATAACGTTACAGACACGCTAAACAATGGGACTTCCATAAAGCTCAACATGATGGTCATGTTAGGTCCATGGGTATTGGATACCTAGGGAATTGGGCCTAGGGCAAGTGGGAGATTGTTGGTGTTGATGCCCTAGGCACGTTTGTTGAACGTTGTAAGTTATCATGATAATAAAGAGATAATAGGATTATTATTATGAATCGTGTTTGCTTATAATAATCTCCGTCCCTAGAGCTTCTTAAGCACTAGTATAAAGGCTAAATGATCATGGGATGATCATGTTAGATTTATGGGTACTTGTTTGGAACAAGGTACTGGACATAACCCGCGGTATGAGATTTATGTCATGGTCGATGTCATATATAAATCTCATATTAGTTATGTCATTTGAATCCTTAGACATGAAGTTATTATTGTCTTCCACTTGATGAATATTATGTTTGACATATTCAAACGCTGCCTTAACACGGTAGTTATAAAGGGTATGATTGGCATGATTGGATTCACGTAAGGAAGAATAATAAGCCAAATGGATTTGTCCCTCTTCGGAGAGATGTCAAGCTTGGGCCCCTCGAAGGAATGATGTTGGTGAAATATTTGGCCAAACTCAAATGGATTGATTGGATCAATGTCATTTGGATTATCAACATATTCTGGATCGAGAAAAGTATTGAACAATACAAGTTGACTTGTTGACCATGACTTGTGTTCAATGACATCGTGGACAAAGGGATTATGACATGTTCTAAAAGGAATGCGAACTTGTATCTAGTTACACTATTTGGGTAGGTATGACGGTTTGCTAGAACCTAATCATATCTTATGGTTTCATGTTTGAACCCATTGCCAACTTAGTGTAATCCTAAAGGGTCACACACAAATAGAACGAATCGTAAAGGACTAAATGGGAATTATGGAAAAATATCAGTGTTTGGCTCTGGCACGGTCGTGCGCCTTAAAATGGCACGGTCGTGCCATAAATCCAAACCAAGGCAAACCTGTCGACATGATTAGCACGACCGTGCCAAATTACCAAGCACGACCGTGCCGAAAATGGGCGGCTGGGGAATTCGCGCGGACTAGATGGCACGACCGTGCCAGATTGTAGGGCACGACCGTGCCAGTCAAGTCGGCCAGAATTCCTTGTTGCCTAATTTGGTGACGGGATTTAGGTTTCCTAAGTCCTTAAGGGTTAAGGATTAGGACGTATTTAAGGATCCTTTCAGCAGCCATTATACACATGATTATGAGTGCCTCCATAAGGTTTTGAGAGGTTATTTTCTTGTTCTAAGATCCCAAAAGTGAAGAACAAGAATATTCATAATTCCATATAGTTCTTACAATTGTGAAAGCGTGTTTCACAATTTGGTCTAGCAACCAAGATCAAGAAGTTGCTTGATGTTCGTTCGTGGTGTGGATACCGCTAGAGGGTGAAGCTTATCATCTTCATAGTTCGTGATTCTTGCTTTGTTCATGATCAAGATTTCAAGCCTCCATCGAATTCAAGGTTGCAAAATCAAAGGCATCAAGGTTAGTATTCTAGTATTCATTATGTTGTATTTGACTTAATCATATGAATGGATCTATGGGCTTTGGGTTTCATAAATTTTAAGTGCTTAATTCCGCTGCGCATGTTACTACGAAACCCAACAGTGGACGCCAATTCAGATGTGGGGTCCTTGGTCAATGTTTCCAATGGACAGAACCGCGAAGGACTTTAGCATATTAAACCTCAAGGTGAAATTATAACCATGATTTAAATAGCCTTTTAGGAAAACATGATATTTTATTTTAAGAAAACTTGATCTCCATTTTTTTTTTGGAAAAGCACACTTTTGTTTTGAGTGAAAGACTCACACACATTTTTTTTAATGCATACTTTTGACAAGGCAATAATGATAATAATCAGAAAACTGACAATGGACTCAGAATGGTCACCACATGGCATTCACCGGGGAATCAAGACTCTAACTAACCCTAAGAGACATCTTAACTAAATTTTCATACATCCTAACAGTAGATTCTGACCTTTCCAAAGGGAAGGGGTTCTGATATTCTGCCCCTGACCATATCTGTCACTTCGTTACCAACTTCCCAACCTGGGGCATTCAAGCATTCCTTTCACGATTAACTTCCAGATGATGCGTTTTACAGTGATGCAATCGTCGGTATCATGTCCTTGGTAGTTGTGAAAGGCACACCTCTTGGTCTTGTCGAGAGGCCTTTTGGGGTCTTTAGGTTGATAATTGACAAGAGGTGATGTGAGGCCCCGCTTGACCAATACTTTAAATACCTTGCTTATGGGCATTCCGAAATCCTTAAACCTTGTGAAACGGGGTCTGGCTCGGCATTCAACTTTTCTTTCCTCGTTGACCGGAGCGTGATGGGGACAAGAATCACTGTCTCTCAATGCAAAGGGGTTCTCATTGAGTGTCCTTTCGAACTTAGCTTCCATTTGCATTCTTTTTCCCAATGGATGATTGAGGGGATTTTGCGGAGGCGCATGGGCGTAGGCATACCCGTAACCTTGGTTGCTTGCAGGAATATACATTGGAGGCATGCAAGGAGCTTGTGGTCTAAAAGGTCTTGGATTGTAGAAATGATACGGGTCACCTTGGAATCTCATCGGGAAATCTGGTGGAGGCAAGTTGGTGATTCCTGGTCGGGTATCTATATATGGTTTAAACAGTGATTGAGCTCTGGTGACTTGGTTGATGGCATAAAACCGAGAAGGGATACGATTGGGAAAGTGTTGTGAGTATGATGCTCGGGGCGTAACCGGTGTGGACAGTGGTTTGCGGGCCTCTTGAGTGGATTGTGCTTGGGGTTTTATAGGAGGCGTCCCATGGGAGATGTTAGATTTGGGATGAGGTGGAGTGAGGATTTGAGTGAGGGGCTCGTTTTGGATGACGGCATGTTGGGGCGAAGAAATAGGGGTCTCGGTATTTTTGTAAGATGGAGGGGACAATCTTTGGTTGCAATTCGGAGGTTGGGTGACTTCCACCTCTTCTTTGTGATTGGTCACTATGGTGAAGAGCCCATCAGTTTGAAATAAAGCTGTGACATCCCTTTGTCTTATCGACTCATCGAACGGGTTCTGTGCTTCTTCGTGGCTCTTTGTGATGACTTCTTCCGTAGCCCCGGAGGCTTCTAGAGCTTGGAGCAACTCTTCTTTCGTAGGGCTATCCGGATTGTCTGCGACGTCGTTTCCCAAGCTACCATCCATTGAAGCGGTCTTTCCGAGGTACTGGGTTGGAGAAGTTGCGGTGACCGGGGAGCTCTCTGATTCCACACGCACTAGTCGGCGACATGATGCTCTCTTCCACTTCATCTGAGCCACGGGGAAGAAAGAGGGTAGTTTAGGCTCGGGTAAACATTGGGTGAATGCTCATGCTACTAATGGGACAGGACCGTTATGCTTAGACCTATGGGGCGGAAGATGGACGGGTTGAATGGGATCTCGAATCCATCCAAGATTCAAGCGGGGCCTTACTTTCAAGGTTGTAACGGACTTTTTGGAGGATAACGGGGATTCATCCAAAGACTTGACCGGCTTCTTGGAGGATAACGGGGATCCATCCAAGGACTTGACCAACTTCTTGGAGGATAACGGGGATCCATCCAAGGACTTGACCGACTTCTTGGAAGATAACGGGGATCCATCCAAGGACTTGACTGACTTCTTGGAAGATAACGGGGATCCATCCAAGGACTTGACGGGTTTCTAGGGGACTATGCCTAAGGATTTAACGGAAGTCTTAGAGGATAACGGGGATCCATCCAAAGACTTGACGGCTTCTTGGAGGATAACGGGGATCCATCCAAGGACTTAATGGGTTCCTAGGGGACTATGCCTGAGGATTTAACGGAAGTCCTGGAGGATAACGGGGATCCATCCAAGGACTTAGTGGGTTCCTAGGGGACTATGCCTGAGGATTTAACGGAAGTCTTGGAGGATAATGGGGATCCATCTAAAGATTGACGGGTGCCTCGGAGATCTTCCAAAGGTATGACGGATGCTTAGGGGACTATTCCTAAGGACTGGAATGGCTTCTTGGAGGATAACGGGGATCCATCCAAGGATTTGACTAACTTCTTGGAGGATAGCAGGGACCCATCCAAGGACATGATTGGCCTTCCTAGGGGAGAATTCCTAGGGATTTAACGGGAATCTCAACGGGGACCTAGGAGGATAACGGGGATCCATCCTAGGACTTGACTGATAACGGGGATCCGTCCAAGGGCTTGGCTGACTATTTGGAGGATAACAGGGATCCATCCAAGGGTTTGATTGACTTTTTAGAGGATAACGGGGATCCATCCAAGGGTTTGATTGACTTCCTAGGGGACTAATCCTAGGGGCTTAACGGAGATCTTGGAGGATAACGGGATCCGTCCAAAGACTAAACAAAATGACGCTTGCTAACGAAAGAATGCAATGTGTCAAAGACAATAAGCAAAAACGGAGCAAATTCAAGAAACGTGCGATTAATTATCCGTTCAAGTTTACTTAAAATGCATTTTTATTCCTAAATGGTTGGAAAAGATTTCTCCTCTTTTTTCGCAACTATTCTAAAACCTGGATCAATGGAGGCCATCACTACACCGATAAGCCCCTCGTTTTTCACCTGTATTCCACGCTCCCAAGGAAGGTCTATCCCGGGCGAGGGTCCTATAGGGCACGCGGCTTCCACCGACCAAAAGAATCAAACCTAGGGTTTAGTGCGTCACAAAGTCCCAATGCGTGGGCCATTTTTATCATAATTAAGCCCCAGTTAAGGTTAAGATTGTCTTAACGCTTCAACGAAATTCCGGCATGACCTCATTTTAATGAGGGATCTCGGACCTTAAACTTGGGCTTAAGGATGATTAGGACGGGCCAAGCATTAGATCTTAATGACGCAGTGTCAACCTATCCTTAATACATGACTTCGGTTAATTATGGTTGGAATTAATGCATAAGTCAAGAACCGGGTCGAGGATGACCTTGGTCACACTTACTTTCATAAGGAGTCGTGACTCGGGCGTTAACTTGGCCATAATTAGCATTTGGACATGTATTAGGGATGTGATGACGTGAGCTAGACCAAAAACCAACCATGGTCACGGTATTTGTGTGTCACGGACAATGTGTGGTTGACTCGGCTTGGAAGGGGGGTGGAATGGACCCGTGCGCGTGAGAAGGGCACAAGAGCACCAATCAAGCTGCATCGCGGCATCCATCCCGGGTTTAAAGGGTTTTTGGAACGTGTACAAGGTCAAGTGCGTGTTGTGTGAAGCCTCCTATGTTCCCTTTTGAGTCAAAATAGAAATTTTCGGTCCATTTTAACATCATGAACAAAGTATGAACAATGTATGAGCAAGTAATGAACAAGTAATTTGCACAAGGAATGAAGCCAAGATATGAACAAGCAAGAATCAAAATTTTGTACACGGAAAGGTTGCGCACAACCAAAGGTTTTTGAAACCAAAATTTTGCAATAAGAACAACAACCTTTTGAAAATCATTTGTACAAAAAAGGTTGTGCACAACAAAAGAATTTGAAAACCAAAACTTTTATGAAAAGGGTAATGCACAATGAGGCTTTGAAAACCTAATTTTATGCCAAAAAAAATTGTGCATTACCAAGCTTTAAAAATCAAGTTTTAGCCAAGAAAATGAAGGCAAGAGTGCACGAGTAGAGGCTGTAAATGGAACCTGGACAAGAAGAAATGCAAGGGGGACCATCAGAATGCTTTTTCCATGCACAAAAATGTAAGCTTGAAGCATTTTGTGGGCCCAGCCGAACTAGCCGTACGGCTAGAGCAGTAGCTCCATTATTTTTGCAAATTCTCAACTTCTGATCATCAAGCCCCAGTTTATTGCATTTCCAGAACAACTTCACTCCCATAAATCAAAACAGAAACATAAAATATACACAAAACATGCACAAAGTCAACAAACAGGGACGGGAGTTTGACCCACACAAAAGTGTCCCCAAAGATTCTAAAAAGAAGTTTGAAAACACTTTATCCCCCAGCAGAGTCGCCACTGTAAGCATCCCCATGGGAAAATGGAGGTGTTTCCCTCGAGAATTCCAAACACGGCACTTTCAAATGTTTAACGGAGTCGCCACGTTAGTTTAATTTTAAACCCAAACTTAACGAAAAATGGTTAGAGACAAAGGATTCGGAGGTCAGGTTACGCTTTGGGAAGAACTCAACAGGTAGTTCACCCAAAGTGCCTCGGAAAAACCGAGTCTCCCTAAAGTTTGTTAAAAATTGTGCAAGTGTGTGTGTGTGTGTATGTTTTCTTGAAAAAAGGGGAGAAACTGACTTTTAATGAAATCAGTTAAGTATTTAACAGAAAGTGTTTACTTTGCAAATTATCTAACAGAAGGTGGCAAAACTGGAAAAAAATGCTCTCCTGGACAAACCAGCCATACGGCTTTATGGGGCTGTCCAGGAGGTTTTGACAGATTCTCAGGAATCAGTCCAGTCTCAGGCGGAAACAGGGAATTCTGCTAAAACTGGACTGATTTGGGTCTGTTCAGCCTATTTGCTAGTTACAAAACATGAATAAGATCATCCCTATGCCATTGATCACTAGCTAAACACCAAAACAAAGATTCTTGGGTGTGATCAAGGCAATCATTGGGGAAATATGAAGAAAGTTGACAAATTATGGCTTTTGATCCAAGATCATCATTTGGATGGTTAAAGATTGGAACTTTAACATCCAAATGAATGATTCATTCAAGGAAACCTTGGGGAAACAAGAAATCAACCTTTAGATGGATAAAGATTGAATCTTTACCATCAAAAGGGACATTATTATGAGTTGGTCAAGACCTTGGATGGTAAAGATTGAGACTTTACCATCCAAAGTTAATCAAACTCAAATAAACCAACATAAATGTAAAGACTTGGAAGTGAATTGCATTAATTTAAAGACAGCAAAAGTAAAGACTTGAATGTAAGGTGCATTAATGTAAATGACAATAAAATAAAGGTGCATTTAAACCTAACAAGCCTTGATCATCATGGTTTGTAACCCACAAATCACACACTAGGCATGAAGGGCACCATTGATCACTCCAAGGCTTGGTTCTATTTCACAATATTATTTATAATGGCATAAAATAAGTAAATAGACAAAAAAAATGAAGAAGAGATGAAGAGAAGATGGGGGAGAAGGAGGCCTCACCAATATTGATTCTAGCCTATCTTCCTTTCTCTTTTCTCTCAAGTGTGTTGATCATTCTATTCTTTTATAATTTCTGTAGAGCTTTTGCTCTCTAAACAATTTTCTCCCCCCTAAAATGATCAGCAAGGGCCTACATTTATAGGGACTGAGGGCACCCAAACCATCCGTACGGATTGGCCCCTCTAGTACCCAAACAATCCGTACGGCTCAGCCTGACGAGCTTCTGGATTTTTCCAATTTTAATTCCAGAGCAGTCCTAGAATTTTAGGTTTATCTTAGTGAGGTCCCAGCCTATCAGTTTATCCCCGAATGGTGCTAAGAGTTCCTCTAAGTTAGTCAATTTCAGATTGGTGTACTTACAAGGATGCGGATTAAACTTGTGGGTACTTATTGGAGAACAAGGTACTGGATAGACCTGTTATGAGATTTATGTCATGGTCAAATGTCATAATTAAATCTCATAATAGTCATACCATTTGAATCCTTAGACCTGAGATTACCATGGTCTTCCACATGATGAACATTATGTTTGACGTACTCAAACGCTACCCTTAACCGGGTGGTTATAAAGGCTACGATTGGCATAATCGAATTCTTGTAGGGAAGAATGATAAGTCAAGATGGGATTTATCCCTCTCTCAAGAGAGATATCTACTTGGCCTCTCGATGAGTGATATTGATGATAGTGTACGGCCGTACCCAAATGAATTGAAGTGTTTAATGTCATTTGCTCATATCAATCTACTCGGGATCGAGAAAGCATTGGACAACATAAGTTTACATGGACCATGACTTATGTCCAACATGATATCGCATGAAAAAGGGATTGTGATATGTTCTATAAGGTAACTTTGGACTTACAAAGTTATACTAATTGGGTAGTGGGTAGTCATAATAGCTTGCTAGAGTCCGCTTATGACTTACGGGTTCTGAATGGTTCAGACTTGTTGCCAATATAGTATAATCCTATTGGGTCACACACAATATAACGGATTGGAAAAGGCTGAAAATTATGGGAAAATTAACTGGTCACCGTACGGCGCTAATCATGGCGTACGGCTTGCCTCAAGACGTACGGCCGTGGTCCCGTTTCTGGTCAGATTGTTTGGTGTTCTTGTACGATTAGGAATCCCGATCCCAAACAGAATTAGGTCAAACCCTCATATAAATATATGCAGCCGGGTTTGACAGCCTCTAATGATGATTTTGGAAATCAATAACAATTGTTTTAGAAATAATAAATTATAGAGAGGTAGGATTATTTATTTTGTGATTCATGATCATCAAAATACAATAATCAAGGAAGAAAAATAATTCCACGAAGAAATCAATTCTTCATCAAGCCTTGGGTCTAGCAATCCAGATCAAGAAGGTGTTCTTGATATCCGTTCGACGTGCGGATACCAATAGAGGGTGTTTGCGTTAGCACCTCAAAGTCCGTGTTTATGGATTCGATCTTCAAGGGTATGTTTTGTTTCATCTTGTGTTTAATTTAATCAACATGCACGGATCCAGGCTCATAGGTGTTTGATCTTATGTTTTATTCCGCTACGCATGATGCATCAAAACCCAACAGTGGTATCAGAGCCCCGTTCATCGTTGATTATTTTAATACATCATGTTTAAATTAATTTGATTATATGATTTTGCATGATGATAAAAATAAATGTGTGATTTGAGTTTTATATATGAGATATAAAATTTATGAGCATGATTATATGGGGATTATGTGATTGTAATATTAATTGGATTCATATGTATAATCGCATACTTAGATTATCATGTTATAATTGGATTATATTTATTGATGATCTTGATCTAATTTGTATATGGAATAAATTGGTTATTGATTATATGAATTAGATGGGTTAAAATTCGTAATCTGTAATTTCGTGTTATTATAATCTGATTATATATGAACATGATAAAGGGATTGATCAAATTTCTGAAAAACTGAAAAATTCTGGGAATCTGGAAAAGGCAGCCGTACGGCTAGCTCAGAGCCGCACAGCTGGTGAGCTGCCGTACGGCGCCTGGCCAAAATTCCAAAAAGTTTCTCTGTTTTCTGGTGTTCAGATTGTTCTGTAAATTGTTTACAGAATTCGAATCTGGAAATTGAAACTGCTGTCAGACGGCTGGTTTTCGAAACCGTGTTTCCTGAAACAGTTTTCAATCGAAAATCCAGAAAAGAATTGCAGAAATCAGAATTCTAAAGAGTTTAGGATTGCTGTAATCTTTGAGATTAAGAGACAATGAAAAAGGTCTTCAAACAAGTGACCAATCTATACGGGAATGTGGATGTCTTTTGGCTTAGTTTCGACCGTATAGAGAAGTTACTTGGTTTCTTGATTTTAGTACGGGATTGTGGATGCCTTTTGGCATCGTTTCGACCGTGCGTTTTGTGCTCTCAATCTATAGATGTTCTGTGGAAACAAAAAAGGTTTCAAAATTTATCCATATGAGCAAAGTGCAAATTGTTTGCAAGAGAAGGAAACTAAATTTGGATTAATTCATTGCATGGATCAATGGCAGGCTTACACCTTTTTTTTAGGAATGCGAATGAAATATCCAATCTGTAAATTGTTTACAGATAATTTAGATTATGTCCCCATAATGTTGCTTCATAATTAAATCACTAGATTTTGCTTCTGTTAATTAATTTGATTAGTTAACATCCATTATTCAAAGACTATATTATATTATGTTTGACATAATTAAATATATGATGCATGTCTCTATGGAAATAAACCTTCATAAAACTTAAGTCAAGTGTCAATCCATGATTAAAACACTTGTGAGTACATTGGTAGTTTTATGTGGGTTACGCCTTAGCGTAGGCGCATTAATTATATTCATCTATGAGCAAGATGAGGAAACAATGATTCCTATACGTTTAAAATGGTTTGACTTAATTAGGCTATCAAAACAGTTTTGGGCCTAAGACACATATGAGATTAAAACATGTTAGGCATAAGATGTCTAAAAATCTCATAAAGGATCTAAGAGTCACATATGATGTGTATATTTATTTTCATATTTTGTAGAATGTCTTAAACTATAATTATGTTTAATTACTGCGATTGACCCCACTTAAAGAGAATGATATTAACTTCTTTGACCTAGTCATGAGATTAAGAATTGTTCTAAAGAAAGAACGGAAGTTGTGAATTCTTAATAAATCATATTCCTAAGAAACCTAATGCCTTAAAGATGGACAAAGACATTGATTAAGAATATGTGGATGATTCTATAGATGTCAATTGTCTTACGACTTGCTACCAAATGTTTGGAACCTTAGAAGTATCTAAAACATATGGACGCTTAGGTGATAAGCAATCGCGTAGGAAGCGTTCCTACAAGCAAGAAAGGCAAGAAAAGTTTGAGATTGATTGGAGCCTAACATTCATGTGATGAATGAAAGGTATGTTAATAAGTTCTCATGTTTGAACATGGAGAGACATATTAATTACCTTAGTTGGCTTGGTTATCAAGTTAGTTTGGAACTAACAAACGGATTTGATATTAATTCATGAGAGACATTTGATGTTTAAAAAGCTAAGTCTTAATATCAAATGGAAACATTCTCAAACTCTAAAGGTTAATAAAGAAAATTATTTAAGATAAAGGCAAGACAAGAGTTGTCAAGTCTAAAAGGAAATATTTGTGGCTAAACCTAAAATCCTAAGGATGTAATTGCTGCCATGGAAATGTGATTGACCATTGGAGAAATTACAATTTGAATTAAAAGATCAAAAGGAAGGGTAGTAGGACTACCGCTTCAAGTATTTATGTTAAAAATTCAACTTCTAAGTTCTTAGGTATTAGATACCGTATATGGATCCCACATTTGTATAAATGTGTAAGACTTGAGAAATAGAAAGACTGCTTAAGGAAGGTAAAGATTAACCTATGTGGAAATAATAATGCAAATGTTGCAACATTAATCATAGGAACTTGCGAAGTGTCTATACCCAGTAGGTTCATATTTGTTTTGAACAAATGATGTGATGTTCCTACTTTAAGTAGAAATATTATTTTGGTTTTTTTATTAGAAGATTATGGATATTTCTTATTTCGAACAAGAAAGTGTTCCATTAAATATGATTTGCTTTATTGTATTGTCAATCATATAATGGGACTTAATATCCTTATCTTGGAAAATTAAAATAATGAGTATAACGTAAATAATGGAAATCTGAATCGAAGAATGTAAGCATTACATTCTTAAAAGCATTAATGTCTATATCAAATGATAACAAACACATATCTAAAATTCCATGGGAGGGACTTTTAAATTCACCTGAATTCGAATCATGTGATATATGTGAATCTTGGATATTGATCAAGACGCCTTTTACGAATAGTAGTGAAAGGAATTACTCTTTTTGATTAATACGTATTGATGTATGTAGTTCATTAAAGTAACAAGGTTAGAGAGGATTTCAATAACTCATGGCAAAAGTATTAGTGTACTCTGATCTGATCAAAGTAATGAATATTTGAACAATGGACTTGATGAGAATTCTGCAGAATAAGAAAAACATAATCTGAAAACAACATCCGTACGGTTGCTATTTAGGCGTACGCCTAGTAATGAGCCGTACGGCCCCTATTTACAGAAATCTGCAGATTGTCTGCCAACTGTTGTCTTTCACCTCATAATAAGTCAAATTGATCTTTAATTAACCTTCTTGATTATATGCTGGAAACAGCAGCGCTTACACTATATTGAGTTTCATCTAAGGAGGTTCGACTTATACCATATAAGATATGGAATGAAAGAAAAACTTGGTTTGTCTTTCATAAAGATTTGTGACGTGATACTTTTGTGAAAAGTGTTATCTTGGACAAAATCACACCCAAATCTAATTAATGTATTTTATGGGATATCTTAATGATATTGATTTTACACCCTTTAATGAGTACAAATTATTTGTCACTCAAAGTAGTACTGTCTAGATAAATCGTTTATCTCTAAAGAACTAGTGGGAGTAAAATGTATCTCAAAGAGTTCGAGACTCAGAAAATGACATAGAACCTAAAGATGGAAATTGAACAATGTCTTCACAAGGAGTTGTGGAAATTCGTTCAAGTATACACAAGTTATTTGCATATATGATAGGATACTATCTATAACAAGAAATAATGATTTCTCGTAATAAAAAGTAATAAGGAAGATATCATTGAGAATGATTGACATATCACCTATCAAGATGCAAAGTCCGCTCCGGACTTAGATTAATGACTTGGAGTCATGAAATCTAAAAATGCAATCCATGTATCATAATCAAGTTTCAAACTTGATTGTTCTACCCTAAGGCTTAAAAATCATAGGATAGAAAATAAGTTTTCTTGGAGAAAACGGACATGGATCTCAAGGTGCATATTAATAAAGCACGACTAATTGAGAAAAAGTTAATTCATAATATCGATTATGATGAAACTTTACCACCTGTAGTCATGCTTAATGTTATTAGAATTCTAATTGTCATGAGCTCATATTTTGAATATGAAATATGACAAATGGATGTCAAAACTGCATTCCGTAATAGGAACATACTTTAGGATGTGTTTGATACAACCTAAAAATTTTGATCCATAAAATTCTAATAAAATATGAAAGTTGCAGAAATCCATGAGATGGATTGAAGCAAACTACTTGGAGTGAGATTTCAATTCGATGTAGTATTCAAATAGTTTGAATTCATCAAAGATGAGTGATTACAATAAATTTAGTGGGAGCGTAACATTATTCCTAGTCTAATATATGTGGTCGACATGTAATTCATTTTGAAAGGGTTTCTAAATGAAAGACTTGGATAAATCCGCTTATATCCTTGGAATTTAGATTTATGGAGATAATTCTAAAAGGATAATTGGTTGAAGTCAAAGTACTAATATAGACAAGATAGTGAAGAGTTCACTATGAAAGACTCTTGGGGAGGTTACTTGCAAATGTCTAATGGTATCACTCTTGACAAGATTTAGTCTTATTGGAAGACTAATGAGCAAGAGTACATGATTAGGATTCCATATGCTTCGGCAATTGGATCTATCATGTAAGCCAAGTTAATGTACTAAGACTGGATGTCTCATATACTTGGAGTATGATGATAAAACTAATCGGACTCTAGTGAAAGTCACTAGTTAAGAAACATCCTTATGTACTTGAAAAGGAACTAAAGGATGCGTTCTTGATCTTTGATGGAATGAAAGATGAACTTGTAATAGTTACATAGATGCATTCTTTCAAACCAACAAAGATAAAATATTGCAATATAAATACATGTTTATGTTTAATAATGGTGTTAGAAGAGTTCTAAATGTACCATTACAATTCTACAAAAGGTTGAGTATCTAGTAGTATGAGATGCAACTTAAAATTATTTGGATAAGGAGACTAATTAGTAAACTAGAAATTGTTTCTAGTGTCACTAATTTAATGTACCTTCATTGTGTCAATAATTGTTATTGCACAATCCAAGGCGCTAATGTCTTATCTAAACATATACCCGGACATTTCTATCTTATTCGAGAAATCATCAAAGATGGGAGATGTCAAAATATGCAAAATACCATATGATGATAACAAGGATAATCATCTTACATAAGCTCGCTTGCAATAATGATGGAGATCATAACTAGCTCAATGGGTATTGGATACACGTTGATTGGGCCTAGTGCAAGTGGGAGATTGTTGTATATTATGCCGTAGGGCCTTGAGAAAGGCCTATGCATGACATCATAGCTTCATTGTTGGATATTAATGTATAATCATATGATGATTATGGTGCATAGGATGCAGATTAAACTTGTGGGTACTTGTTGGAGAACAAGGTACTGGATAGACCCATTATGAGATTTATGTCATGGTCAAATGTCATAATTAAATATCATAATAGTCATACCATTTGAATCCTTAGACCTGAGATTATCATGGTCTTCCACATGATGAACATTATGTTTGACGTACTCAAACGCTACCCTTAACCGGGTGGTTATAAAGGCTACGATTGGCATAATCGGATTCTTGTAGGGAAGAATGATAAGTCAAGATGGGATTTGTCCCTCTCTCAAGAGAGATATAGGCTTGGCCTATCGATGAGTGAGATTGATGATAGTGTACGGCCGTACCCAAATGAATTGAAGTGTTTAATGTCATTTTCTCATTTCAATCTACTCGGGATCGAGAAAGCATTGGACAACATAAGTTGACGTGGACCATGACTTATGTCCAATATGATATCGCGTGACAAAGGGATTGTGATATGTTCTATAAGGTAACTTTAGACTTTCAAAGTTATACTAATTGGGTAGTCATAATGGCTTGCTAGAGTCCGCTTATGACTTACGGGTTCTGAATGGTTCGGACTCATTGCCAACATAGTATAATCCTATTGGGTCACACACAATAGAACGGATTGGAAAAGGCTGAAAATTATGGGAAAATTAACTTGTCACCGTACGGCGCTAATCATGGCGTACGGCTTGCCTCAAGCCGTATGGCCGTGGTCCCGTTTCTGGTCAGATTGTTTGGTTTTCTTGTACGACAACGAATCCCGATCCCAAACGAAATTAGGTCAAACCCTCATATAAATATATGCAGCCGGGTTTGACAGCCTCTAATGTTGATTTTGGAAATAAATAACAATTGTTTTAGAAACAATAAATTATAGAGAGGTAGGATTATTTATTTTGTGATTCATGATCATCAAAATACTATAATCAATGAAGCAAAATAATTCCATAAAGAAATCGTTTCTTCATCAAGCCTTGGGTCTAGCAATCCAGATCAAGAAGGTGTTCTTGATATTCGTTCGACGTGTGGATACCGATAGAGGGTGTTTGCGTTAGCACCTCAAAGTCCATGTTCATGGATTCGATCTTTAAGGGTATGTTTTCTTTCATCTTGTGTTTAATTTAATCAACATGCACGGATCCGGGCTCATGGGTGTTTGATCTTATGTTTTATTCCGCTGCGCATGATGCATCAAAACCCAACAGCATGACCATGCCCAAATGAATTGATGTGATCAATGTCATTTGCTCATATCAATCTACTCAAGATCGAGAAAGCATTGGACAACATAAGTTAACGTGGACCATGACTTATGTCCAATATGATATCGCGTGACAAAGGGATTGTAATATGTTCTATAAAGTAACTTTGGACTTTCAAAGTTATACTAACTGGGTAGTCATAATGGCTTGCTAGAGTCCGCTTGTGACTTACGGGTTCTGACTTGTTCGAACTCATTGCCAACTTAGTATAATCCTATTGGGTCGCACAAAATAGAACGGATTGAAAAGGCTGGAAATATGTGGGATTCTGCACTGGCATTGTACGACTGGACAAGAGGAGTATGGCTCCTAAGGAGCCGTACGGTTGCCTCCCCATACCTGACCAGATTATGTAATTTTCTTCTTGGAAAAGGAATCCCGGGTCCAAAAGAAATTAGGTCAAACCTCTCATATAAAAAGGAGTGCCGGTTTTGCAGCCCCTAACCCCATGGATAACATAGGTTTTGGAAACCTATATCAACTGTTTGTGAAACATTAAAATATAGAGAGGTAGGATTATATCATCAAATTCAATAATCGAAGAAGCAAAATAATTTCAATGAAGAAAGCGTTTCTTCATCAAGCCTTTAGATCTAGCAGTCGCATCAAGAAGGTTTTCTTGAGTCCGTTCGACGTGTGGATACCGATAGAGGGTGTTTGCTTTAGCACCTTAAAGTCTGTGTTCATGGATGCGATCTTCAAGGGTTAGTTTCTTTCATCTTGTATTTAATTTAATCAATATGGATGGATCTGGGCTCATGGGTGTTTGATTTCATGTTATTATTCTGCTGCGCATGGTACATCAAAACTCAACAAATCTAGCATGCCATCATGACTACCCAATTAATATAACTTATCAAAGTTTGTGAATCCTTTATAGAATATATCACAATCCCTTTGTCAAGCGATATCATATTGGACATAAGTCATGGTCCTCGTCAACTTATATTGTCTAATGCTTTTCTCTATCCGAGTAGATTAATGTGAGCAAACGACATTGATCCAATCAATTCATTTGAGTATGGCCACGCATTTCATCAATCTCACTCATCGAGTGTCCAAAGCAGATATCTCTCCGAAGAGGGACAAATACAATCTTGACTTATTACTCTTCCCTACATGACTCCGATTATGCCAATCACATTCCTTATGGCTACCCGGTTAAGGCTAACGTTAGAATGAGTCAAACATGGAACACTGTAATAATGTCATGTAAAAGGATATCAATGACATAACTATATGAGATTTAATTATGATATTTGACAATGACATAAATCTCAAAATGTGGGTCATGTCCAGTACATGTTCACCAACAAGTACCAATAAGTTTAGCTGTATCGTATACACATAATCATCACATGATTATCTATTAAACTTATACTATTTCTTCATAAGTACTAGGGATGGGAATTATTATAATAAACATGCAAAACATATAATAATCAAGTTTGTTATATCTATAACAAATGAGAACCTGACATAACGTAAAGCCTTTCTCAAGGGCCTAGGGAATAATCTCCAACAATCTCCCACTTGCACTAGGATCAATCAACGTGTATCCAATACCCATTGAGCTTAGCTTATGACCATCATAACAGCATGTGGAAGAACTTTTGTAAGTAGATTATCCTTGTTATTGTCATTTAGTATTTTGCATATCTTGATATTTTCCTTATCAGCGATTTCTCGTAGAGATGGAAACGTCTGAGTGTGTGTTTGGATCATTAATGAGTCCTTGGTATCTTAGCTTGTGAAATAACCATTATTGTTGCAATAAAGATCCATAAGATTAGTGGTACTAGAAGCTATTTCTAGTTTTACTAATAATCATCTTTATCCAAATAGTTACATCTCATGCAACTATTTACTCAATTTTATTTGTAGAAAAATATACGGTGTATTTGTTTGGAACTATTCCAACTAATAGCACTTTACTTTAAACATATGTTCATACTACGATCTTTAATTATCCTTGTCGATGTGGAAGCATGAATCTATGTAACGACTTACAAGATCATATTTCCTCTCCGACAAGCATCAGGAATTCATCCTTTAGTTCTTCTCAAGTACATAAGGATGCTCTTGACCACTATCTAGTGACTTTCACTATGATATGATTAGTATGTTCTCATCATACTCCAAGTATATGAGTTATCCTGTCTAAGTAGATAATATGACATACATGATGGATCCATTTGCCGCATAATGAATCTTAATCATGTATTCTTGCTCATTAGTCTTCCAATAAGACTAAGTCTTGCCAAGAATATTGTCATGAGACATATTTGCAAGTTTCTCCACATGGAACTTGCATACTGAACAATTCAGTACTTTATCTTTACAAGTATTTTGACACGGCATATAAGACGTGTAGGGTCACCTTCTAAGTTAGAGCTAAGACGTCTCAACTCCTGAAAATTTGAACCTAGTTCTGACAAGTAGTCCCCTCAAATCTGGGTTAAGATCATCACGTCTGACTCCCAGCACGATTTGAGCCTAGTTCTGACAACTAGTTCTTTCAAATTTAACAAAACCGAGCATCTAACGCTCGTCACGGCCCATAACGATGAATAACCACGGCTAATAAACACATCCTAAACTGGCTAAGACATATCTCATCATTTCAGACAGTGTTAAGACATCTCAAACTGAGATAAAGTAACATGAACAAATGATGAGATATCACAAGACTACATAACAGTCAAGAAAACAAGGGTTAATTTACACCTCAAACCGAGGCAGACAAATCCTTATACACAAAACAAAACAAGTGTTTCACATCCCCCAGAAAAACACTGGGCCTGGGCTTGTAAATACTTACAAACAGAATATCTAAATTGTATCAGCCAATCTGGCCTACAGACATAAAACAAATTGTCGAACAGCCCACTCGGCTTTACAAACCAACGATCATGAAGCAGTGGTGATAACTTAATCCATGCCGGCATCGGCCTCGTTCTCAGACTTCTCAAGGAGCTCTTCAAAGTTACCAGGCTCCAATGCAGGTGGATCCCAAACAGGCCTGTTGTCCTTACGATCTCGGGCCCTAATAACCTTGAGGCTGCCTTCGGAGAAAGGAACCAGAGAATGAGCCGCCCGAGCCTCAACACTATAAGCATCCTGATGAAAGAGACGAGCACACTTCTCTAGCGGCACATTGACTTTGGGGTCAATAAACAGAAGACGAGTCAGGTTAGACTAGGTGTCGTTATAGACCGTGCCGACTTTATCACTCAAATCCACCCTAAATCGGGGGCCCCCCTTGTAAGTCTCAACGGTAGCCTTCTCCCTGTTCGTTACATCCTCCTCCAAACGAGCATATTGGTCTTCCAGCAGAGCAAGCTTCTCCTCAACCATGGCGTTTTCTCCTGCTAGTGTCTCAGCACGTTTCCTTTCCTCCTCGACGTCGGCTTTCAAGGCCAACAGAGACTCCTTTAGCTTTGTTGCCTCTTCCTAGGATTGACGTTATGACGCATCAAGAAAAGCTTTTTCTTTCTCCAAGGCAATCACCTTACCGTCAAGATCATCGAAAGAACCTTTGAGCCTCTCCACCTCTGCTTCAGTCCCCCTTAAAGACTCGTAAGCTTGTCTGTACATGGAATAGTCATTCTGGGCAAGGGATGCAAGCTACAAAAAGAGAAAGATGAGTAAGTGGGAAGAAAAATGGAGAGAAGCTGGGATATTGTGAAGCATTACCTCGCTAAGAATCAAGACTTTGCGGTTCAGCATTTGAAGAGAAGTAGGCCTCTCGGCAACCAACTGGTTGATAGTGTCGGCGTTCATGGCACGTTTTATCACCGGACCACACATCTTCAAGTCAAGACCCGAGCGGACCGACACGTCTAACCCTGACAAGATAGGGACCCCGCTAAACTGTTCCACCCAACGTTTAACCTCGTCATCTGGAAAAACCAAGGCGGAAGCTGAATCAAGAGTAGATGGAGTTATCTTTTTCGAAGGCGCAGCTCGGGCTTCCCTGGTTTCCTCCCTGTTTCTTTTCTGGCTTTGACAAGCATCTCCTTGATCCACTTCAATCGTAACATGAGAACCTTGGCCCTGGTCTTGGCTCGGAGTCTGGCTGTCAGAAGTGGCTCGTTCGATTTCATGGGCCTCCTCCTCGGCACCTCCTCCAACCTCCTCTACAACTCGGTCTAACATAGGAACCGTGGAATCTTCCTTATTCTGGAGTAACGCCAGCCTTGCATCCATATCGGCATGATGTTTTTCCAAAGTGGCGGTTCTGGACCTTTGTTTCTTCATCCTAGCCGCCTCAACGGGATCGACTTGCTCTATCTCTATCTCTTCTATTTGCTCTATGGTCAGAACTGTACAAAGGACGAGTATCAGAACGAGGCAGGAAAAATCAAAAAGGAAGAAAATACATGAGATTCAAGAATTACAGCCTATCGTATCGGTAGCCTTGAGACAAATGTTGTTCTGCTCCTTGCAACGCACACATTCGTGTTTAAAAACAAAATTTGGGTGAATAATCCAGTCCAGAAATCTATTCCCCCTCATGACATCAACCTTGGGGACAACACCATCAAGAGGACCCCTCATCAACCTGGCCTGAACATAGTAACGGGGATCTCTTCCTAACTCACTCCAGTCGAGCGTGCCGAGGTTGGCGAACTCCTCAAGTTTCGCAATTAATCTATCACTCCATTTAGGATTGTGAACCTCTTTTGGATGACACGGTGTAAATTCCGGAACAGCAAACTCCCAGCCAAAACGGGACTCGATCTTAATCACATGAGCGTTCCATCCATACACCTTGCTAACAGTGCCCGAGATAGGATAGATGATCTTAGGCTTGGACGGGTTAGATTTGATGGTTAGAGTTCTCGTCACCTTGTTATAGCTCATATTGAAGAAATGGTCGAAGGCAGACATGCAGGGTTCGAAGTTAAGACTGTGGCACAATACTATGAAACTAACCAAATACCTGATGGCATTGGCACCGATATGGGCTGGCATAAGTTCCCAAGATTCCAAAAACTCGTTAATAAATGGATCAAGGGGAAGCCTTAAGCCTAACTGGAATTGTTTGAAGAAGAAAGAAACAACTGCCTGGTTATAGTAAAAATTATGGACCTTCTCATTTCTGTCTAAGGGGACGGCTTTACTATAATACAGGCGATATTCCTCACGGTCTATCCCATACCGAGAGTAAATAACCTCGAGCATCTCGTCACCCGGTTTGGGGTGCTTGTCTGTGACAGGACCTGACTTGCCTTTATTCTTACTCGCCTGTTTAGCATCATCACCCCGTCTTGGTCTGGTGACATTGGCGTTAAATCTATCCACTATTCTCCCAGAAGTACTCTCCCCGGCCATACCTGTAGAGGAGACAGAGGGGTTAGACTCATCTGGAAGCCCGGACAAGGCGGTTTTCCCCTCCGAATCGACTAAAGAGACCGAGGAGGTTACTCCCTCATGACGAGATCGGAATAGGGACTTGTCTTTTACATAATGCAGGAGTATATGGCTAAGGACGTCTTTATAACTACCCAGCACTGTCATGTCGGCATCATCTCCCCCCACGGTTCTAGGGGCGAATAAACCTGAAGGGTATCTAATGTCTTCTCTAAGGGTCTTATTAATGTACAAAAGATCCCCAATGGCTAAAAAGGACAGCATTTTCCATACCCCCTCATATTTAATATAAATCCTATTGTTCCTCTCATAAAAACCATACAACGGGCCTACGCTTCAAATAGAAGAAACAGACATTACGGGCGGTCAAAAATTCAGAATTTGATCAGAAATATGTCTAATTTGACATAAGTAGACCGGAAAATGAAAACTTCAATGTTTGGCTGGAACCCTAGCTATGGAAAATTCACAAAAGTAAGTGAAGGGGAGCGAAAAGTACCTTGAAAATAGGGAAGGGCCGGAAAAAATTGGTCGGAAAGCTGCCCTGAACGCATTGAACGGAATGAATCGGTGAAAAGCCGAGTACAGAACGGAGTTACTGCGCCGGCGATTGTCAAACTCTCTTTGAAAGTTCAAAAAAGTGAAATGAAAGGAAAGAATTTGAATTTATGTCCCGGGTTACGTGGGTTATGCCCGAATCTGACCCGGCTGAACCCATAGCCCCATGGGTTGGGACGTTCCCCACTAAACCTTATCATTACCCCTCATTAATAGGGGGTGTCTTTTCAATCAATCGCACCCACGCCGCCTGACAATGAACAATTAAGGGGAAACGTTTGGGGTAACTTAACCATCAAAACTGGTGACAAGTTATTAAATCTAAAGACACTAACCCAGATTCATCGACGTGACGAGTCAGAAAGCAGGGAGTCAATAAGAAGTGAATGACGAGACAAGGATTAAAGAAGATCATTTAGCTAAGAGATCGAGAGCCCAATATTTACGGCTTAACGCACGACTGACATCTCGACAAAATAGTATACGCCGAGTTGAAGTGATTAAAATATATACTGACGTATCTCCATACTGAGATCGGTCAACAATCAGGTTCTCATTTGATTACAAGTCAAATTGAAGGTGCGGAGCCATGGGATACACAAAGCGAGGGCAATAACAACAAGAAAAGATAAAATTACATTACTATACCCAAAAGACCCCCACAACAAAGCCGGGGGCCTGGCTTTTACAAAAGCAGAAAAAAAAAAAAAAAAAAAAAAGAAGTGCTAAGTCCTAACAAAGATCACAATCTTGATCTTGATCTTCTTCCCATTCTTCATCCCCCTCATATCCCTGATCATCATCATCAAAGGAGTCCCAATCATCTTCATCTTCATCCTCACCTTCATCACTACCTCCGCTATCATCATCAGATCCACTACCATCATTGCTATCAAAAAATTCATTCTCACTTTCGATCGGGTCCGGTTTTGAAAATTCCTTATTGCTATCAGACGGCGACTCTTCCGCCGGAAAAGATGAATGTCCCTTTGAAAGAACAACGGAATCACTGCTACTGCTGGAGTCCGAATGAGTAGAATGGTTCTCAGAATCTGAGTCCACTTCTTCTGGAAAAGCATCTGAGTATGATCTCTTTGGAGCCATCTTGTATCTGCCAAGAAATCTTGAAGGGAGTAGTTGGAGGAACAAAAAATACCAATGGGTTTTTTTCAGTCAAGCCCCAACCCGTGGTCCTACTTGGCCCCACATTTAGGACACGCACGGAAGACGTCATAAAACATTTTAGGAAAACTTTTTGAAGTGTACTTTCATATAACCAAACACATTTACTTGAAACTTGATTTCATTTCACACAAACAAACTTTCACAACCCAAAGTACTTAGCCACAAGGCTTACACACTTTACTTACAAATTTACAAATCACCAACATGTTCCAAAAATAGGTGATACAAAGATGAAGTCACGGGTACAATACCCAAAAGTTTATACATTTACATAATGTAGCCTTTACATAACACATGTCCCAAAATGTCTTACCCAAAATTACCACCACGACGTCCTCCCTTATGAAGTGACATATCCCCTGGGCTCTCCTTTATCTAAGGAAAACAATTAAACAAGGAACGGGGTGAGAATGAATCTCAGTAAGCTACTAAAATGCAACTACGTTACATGCTGAAATGATACTCATAATTGAACAATGTCAATAAACATTCATTTAGCACATAACATGAGAGGCAAAGCCACTCCATCATACCACACATAAGGCGGAAACAAACACTCATACGTGGATACTGAGCCAAGGTTCTCAAATCAAACATATAACCATCTGAGAGGTATCAACTGAGCAGCACCAAAGGGCTGAAACGGGTTCATGAACCAAACAACAACAACAACAACAACAACAGGGGGAAAATGACACAAAGTCATAACCCAAAACGGTGACTAAACTCACACAAAGGAGAGCTAGCCCAAACCCAATCCGTGGCCCAAGGAAAGGGGTTAAAAATGGGAAACCAATGGTAGAAGCCTTACAATGAACTTGGCTCGTGTGCCATTATAATCCCTACCACTGCCCGACATCACAACAAGAAGTACCAGCTGGACTTTACACGAGAGCACAGTAATGAATACTTGCTTAAACAACAACCGAGGGAAATGATTCAAAAGTAGGGAACCAAGCCAAACACATCATAAGATGTACACGAAAGAAGCACTCATAAGAGTTCACAACCATTATGAAATAAAATCACAACACAATGAACCCAAACAGTTACATCAATTAAAACTTGATCACAAAGGACCAACTCCACCACTTTGGTGTTCCACAACAACCATCTAGGTACTCTAGGATATCACCTAAAACCTAGACCAAGATTGAACTCTAAATCACTTGGATTGAAACAACTCAAACTTTCAGCAGCCCTGGGCGGTCGCACACACCAGACTGTGCGGCAGCCCAAAATGCTCTGTCCCACAACTAAAACCTTCCAGATAGATGGGCGGTCGCCCACCCCATTCTGGGCGGTCGCCCAAAACTCTCGACAGGCCAAATTTTACTAAATTTTACTCCCTTCGTTTCACCGTCCCAAAAGTACTAACACACACCTTACCTCTTACATAACTATAACCAAAAGAACCCAGGAACCACACTTATACTTCTTTTACCATTTCAAAACCAACTTTCTAAATACTCCCTTTGTCCCAAAATTACAAGTATCACAAAAATTATCCAATTCACAAAAATAACAATCACAAGTGTCAAATATAACATATATGACCATTTTAACATTTAAAAGGGAATTAGTAACTTACCTATTTTGGGAAAAAGTATCGAGGAAATATGTTTTGTTCGGGTAGAAATGACCTATTCAACGCCCTGATCATTTTTATGTAATTAGTTTTTAAAACGGAGAAGTAATTAAAAAGAAAATAAATCAAAATAGGATGAACTTACCTTTTTCTCATAACCCTAGGAAAGAACGAGAGGAATGTTGCTGAGGTTGATGAAACACAGAGAGAGAAGAGAAGGATAAACATGTTTTATAAAAATCTTTACCCATTTTTATACTTTAGTCACTTTAGTTTCCATTTGAACAATTAAACCCGTAAAGTTATAATTTCACTAAGGACCCTAAAGTTTCAACTTAATCATTTAACTCCTTTAACCATTATTACTACTAACTAAATAAATAGCACATTTAATCAAACAATATGTGCAAGTCATAAAATATGATGCAACACATAAAATGAACACAAAAGTTCAAATTAAAATTTCCAAAAATATAAAATAAATAGGGACGGATTTTGGGGTCGTTACAATCACTCCCCCTTAAAGAAACTTCGTCCCGAATTTTAGGGTAACTCACCAAAAGAATCAAACAACCAAGGGTATTTTCTCTCCATTTCCTCCCGAAGCTCCCAAGTTGATTCTTCCACATTATGGTTTCTCCACACAACCCTAACAAGAGGAATACTCTTAGTTCTCAATTCTTGAACTTTGGTATCAATCACCTGAACTGGATGCTCTTCATAAGCCATACTGGGTTCAATATCCTCAGGTATCTCAGATAACACATGAGATGGATCATACACATACTTTCGAAGCATCGAAACATGAAAAACATTATGAATCTTGTCAAGAGAAGGAGGTAACGCAAGACGATAAGCTCGATCTCCAACTCTTCCCAAAATCTCAAAAGGCCCTACGAACCTTGGAGCAAATTTCCCTTTCTTCCCATATCTTTTTATTCCCACTTTTGGTGAAACTTTCAAAAACACAAAGTCACCATTTTCAAACTCAAGGTCTCGCCTCCGGTGATCTGCATAAATCTTTTGTCGACTCTGGGCAGTAGTCAATCGATCCCGAATGAGCTTAACCTTTTCAACTGAGTCATTAACCATATCAACACCCCAAATATTTTCTTCCCCAACTTCATCCCAAAAATAGGTGAACGACATTTTCTTCCATACAGTGCTTCGTAAGGAGCCATCCCTATACTCGACTGAAAACTGTTATTATAGGCAAACTCCACAAGAGGCAAATGAATATCCCAAGAATCTGCAAAATCAACTGAACAAGCCCTCAACATATCCTCAAGAATCTGGATAGTTTTTTCTGACTGGCCATCTGTTTGAGGATGAAAAGAAGTACTGAATCTCAACTCTGAACCCAAAGCCTTCTGAAATGCTTGCCAAAACCGAGAAGTGAATCTAGGATCATGATCAGAAATAATGCTAACAGGAACTCAGTGCAATTTCATAATCTCATTAATATACAAGGTAGCAAGCTTTTCCATCGAATAACCCATCTCATTAGGTAGGAAATGAGAAGACTTTGCCAATCTGTCGACAATCACCCAAACTGCATCATGCCTTCTCCGAGTACGAGGTAACCCTGACACAAAATCCATAGTAACATGTTCCCATTTCCATTCCGGTATTTCCAAAGGTTGAAGCAAACCTGCGGGTCTTTGATGTTCAGCTTTCACTTGTTGACAAGTCAAACACTTCGACACATAATCAGCTATCTCCCACTTCATGTTGTTCCACCAGAAATGTTGCTTCAAATCTTGATACATTTTAGTACACTCGGGATGAATAGTATACCTTGACTTATGGCCTTCCTTGAGAACTTGAAGTTTAATCCTATCAACATTAGGAACACACAATCTACCTCTAAAAGTCAATACCCCCTCAGAACTGAGAGAAAAGTCTTCAAATCTTCCATCTTTGATTTTTATCATTATCTTCACTAACTCTGGATCATCTTTCTGAGCATCTTTGATTTGTTGAATTAAGGTTGGTAATACTCTGATATTCGCAAATATATCCCCATGACTCGATTCATAAGGAAACCAATCTCGAGCATCTGTTAACATCTTCCATTCTCGCACCATCAATGAAGCTACATAAGACTTCCTACTAATAGCATCAGCTACCACATTGGCCTTGCCCGGATGATAAGAAATAGTGCAATCATAATCCTTCAACAGCTCCATCCATCTACGCTGTCTATTATTCAACTCTTTCTGGGAGAAAAGGTACTTCAAACTCTGATGATCTTTGAAAATCTCAAACTTTGCTCCATATAGATAATGCTTCCATTTGTGTAATACAAAAACAATAGCTGCAAGCTCCATGTCATGGGTCGGATAATTCTGCTCACTAGGAGTTAACTTCCTTGAAGCATAGGCAATTACCTTCCCACTCTACATTAAAACACACCCCAAGCCTTCTTTTGAAGCATCACTATAAATTACCAATTCATCACTCCCATTAGGCAGTGCAAGAATAGGAGCGGTGGTCAACCTCTTCTTTAACTCTTCTAAACTAACTTGGCATTTATTATCCCACACATATGGCACATTCTTTTGAGTCAACTGAGTTAATGGTGTTGCAATCTTAGAAAACCCTTCAATGAATCTTCTGTAGTACCCAGCTAACCCCAAGAAACTTCGAATTTCAGTGACTGATTCTGGCCTCTTCCAATTCACAATGGCTTCTATTTTTGATGGATCAACAGATATACCTCTATTGGAAACCACATGTCCCAGAAAAGATACTTCATCGAGCCAAAAAGCACACTTACTGAATTTTGCAAACAACTGCTTCTCCCGAAGAATAGATAGAACCATTCGCAAGTGTTGCTCATGCTCATCCCGAGACTTCGAATAAACCAGGATGTCATCAATAAACACAACCACAAAAGAATCAAGATAAGGCTTGAAAACCCGGTTCATCATATCCATGAAAACAGCAGGAGTATTTGTTAACCCGAAAGGCATGACAAAAAATTCATAATGACCATACCTACTACGGAAAGAAGTCTTAGGAATGTCTTCTGAGTGAATCTTCAACTGATGATACCCACTCCTCAAATCAAGCTTCGAAAAGACAACGGACCCTTGAAGTTGATCAAATAAATCATCAATGTGAGGCAAAGGATATTTGTTCTTTACAGTCACCTGATTCAACATTCTATAGTCGATGCATAGTCTCAAGGACCCATCCTTCTTCTTTATAAACAACACAGGAGCTCCCCACGGTGATACACTGGGTCAAATGAACCCTCTATAAAGCAACTCTTGCAATTGAACTTTCAACTTTTTTAATTCTGCTGGAGCCATTCTATAAGGTGACTCAGATATTGGGGTAGTACCTGGAAGTAAGTCAATACAGAACTCGATCTCCCTATCAGGAGGCATAGAATACTCAGTAGAGAAGACATCAGGAAACTCTTTCACAATATGCACATCCTCTACTTCAGGAAACTTTTTAGTAGTATCCAGAACACTGGCCAAATACCCCGTACAACCACGATGCAACAACTTTCTAGCTTTCACATAGGAAATAATACGAATTCCCTTACCCAAAGGCGCAGCCTCAGAAGTAAATTCAGGCACATCAGGAATAGAAAATGTAACCACATTTTAATAACAATCAACTGAAGCATGGTATTTACTCAACCAATCCATTCCCAAGATAATATCAAAATCTTTTAATGGCAAAACAACTAAATCAGCAAATAAAACATGCTCCCAAATATGCACATCACAACCACATAACACCTTATTAGTCACCAAACACTCCCCTATAGGAGTAGACACCTCTAAAACATAAGGTAGAGATTCAGAAGAAACATGCAATCGAGAAGCAAAATGCACAGACACATAAGAATGCGAAGAGCCAGGGTCTATAAGTGCTCATGCCCTCAAACTAGACACATAAATTATACCTCCTATCACATTAGAAGAATCTGAAGCATGTTGTTGGTTGATAGCAAAAACACGACCTTGCACTTTAGGCTTTCCAGAGGCATCCCTCTTCTGACCCTGAGATGATCCTACTCCACCCCCATATGGTACAATCCTTGCTCTTGGACAATCCCTCTGAAAATGGCCAAGCTGACCACAATTCAAACACTTTCCCTGCTTCTTCCAACATCGCTCTTCAGAGTGCCCTTCCTTCTACTTTGATTTCCCGGGGTGTTACCTTGATTTTGATAATTGGTTGCCCCTACGGTTGCCCTCTAAATTGTGACGGTGTTCCCTGACCTCCCCGATTATCACAACGTTGTGGTTGAGGTCTTCCTTGCCTTCTTGTACCTGCCAATTCAACTTTTATCTTATGCTCTTCTATATCATGCTCCACCTGATATGCTCTATCAACAGCATCTTGAAAATCTTGCAACTTGTGGGATACTAGTTGACTTCGGATCACAGTTCTCAATCCCTTCACAAATCTGGTTGCCTTCCTTTCTTCAGTTGCTACTAAGTGAGTACAGTACCTGGATAACTCTGTGAATTTAGCAGTATACTGAGCCACGGACATAGTACTCTGCTCCAGGTTAAGAAACTCCATTTCCTTCTTATCTTGATCTACCCGGGGAATGAAATGTTCCTTGAACTTCCTCAGAAAATTCTCCCAAGTATAGGGTACATGATTCTCATCCCAATTTGTTTTCAAAGCTCTCCACCAGTGCTCAGCAGCTCCATTCAATTTATAAGGTAGCAAACCTGACTTGTTCTTCATCTGAGAACATCAAATATTTTCTCCATCGACTCTATCCACCTCTCGACCTTTGTTACCTCTGGTTCTGTTTCATAACCCATTGGTTTCATCTTCAAGAATTGTTCTAACCCATATCTCGGAGGTGCTTGTTCTCTTCCTTGCCTTTGATCATTTAAAGTTTTCATAGCTGCTTCAAACATCCCTTGAAACATGATTCGGGCCTCTTCTCTGGCATCCCTTTGCCCTGAAGAACCAGCCTGATCTCCTTCAGGCTCAACCATTTTCAATAAGTTCCTGCATAAGACACTCAACGTTACTCACTATATACACAACTACCCTCCTAGGTCACTTAGTCATTCTAGACCATCTACAACCTAGCTCTGATATCAACTGTCGAGCCCCAACCCGTGGTCCTACTTGGCCCCACGTTTAGGACACGCACGGAAGACGTCATAAAACATTTTAGGAAAAATTTTCGAAATGTACTTTCATAAAAGTTTCATATAACCAAACACATTTACTTGAAACTTGATTTCATTTCACACAAACAAACTTTCACAACCCAAAGTACTTAGCCACAAGGCTTACACACTTTACTTACAAATTTACAAATCACCAACATGTTCCAAAAATAGGTGATGTAAAGATGAAGTCACGGGTACACTACCCAAAAGGTTATACATTTACATAATGTAGGCTTTACATAACACATGTCCTAAAATGTCTTACCCAAAATTACCACCACGACGTCCTCCCTTGTGAAGTGACCTATCCCCTGGGCTCTCCTTTATCTAAGGAAAACAATTAAACAAGGAATGGGGTGAGAATGAATCTCAGTAAGCTACTAAAATGCAACTACGTTACATGCTGAAACGATACTCATAATTGAACAATGTAAATAAACATTCATTTAGCACCTAACATAAGAGGCAAAGCCACTCCATCATACCACACATAAGGTGGAAACAAACACTCATACGTGGATACTGAGCCAAGGTTCTCGAATAAAACATATAACCATCTGAGAGGTATCAACTGAGCAGCACCAAAGGGCTGAAACGGGTTCATGAACCAAACAACAACAACGGGGGGAAAATGACACAAAGTTATAACCCAAAACGGTGAGTAAACTCACACAAAGGAGAGCCAGCCCAAACCCAATCCGTGACCCAAGGAAAGGGGTTAAAAATAGGAAACCAATGGTAGAAGCCTTACAATGAACTTGGCTCATGTGCCATTATAACCCTACCACTGCCCGACATCACAACAAGAAGTACCAGCTGGACTTTACACGAGAGCACAGTAATGAATACTTGCTTAAACAACAACCGGGGGAAATGATTCCAAAGTAGGGAACCAAGCCAAACACATACTAAGATGTACACGAAAGAAGCACTCATAAGAGTTCACAACCATTATGAAATAAAATCACAACACAATGAACCCAAACGGTTACATCAATTTAAACTCGATCACAAAGGACCAACTTCACCACTTTGGTGTTCCACAACAACCATCTAGGTACTCTAGGATAACACCTAAGACCTAGATCAAGATTGAACTCTAAATCACTTGGATTGAAACAACTCAAACTTTCAGCAGCCTTGGGCGGTCACCCACACCAGACTGTGCGGCCGCCCAAAATGCTCTGTCCCATAACTAAAACCTTCCAGATAGATGGTCGGTCGCCCACCCCATTCTGGGCGGTCGCCCAAAACTCTCGACAGGCCAAATTTCACTAAATTTTACTCCCTTCGTTTCACCATCCCAAAAGTACTAACACACACCTTACCTCTTACATAACTTTAACCAAAGGAACCCAGGAAACACACTTATACTTCCCTTACCATTTCAAAACCAACTTTCCAAATACTCCCTTTGTCCCAAAATTACAAGTATCACAAAAATTATCCAATTCACAAAAATAACAATCACAAGTGTCAAATATACCCTATATGACCATTTTTGCATTTAAAGGGGAATTAGTAACTTACCTATTTTGGGAAAAAGTATCGAGGAAATATGTTTTGTTCGGGTAGAAATGACATATCTGATCATTTTTATATAATTAGTTTTTAAAACGGAAAAGTAATTAAAAAGAAATAAATCAAAATAGGATGAACTTACCTTTTTCTCTTAACCCTAGGAAAGAACGAGAGGAATGTTGCTGAGGTTGATGAAACACAGAGAGAGAAGAGAAGGATAAACATGTTTTATAAAAATCTTTACCCATTTTTATACTTTAGTCACTTTAGTTTCCATTTGAACAATTAAACCCCTAAAGTTATAATTTCACTAAGGACCCTAAAGTTTCAACTTAATCATTTAACTCATTTAACCATTATTACTACTAACTAAATAAATAGCACATTTAATTAAACAATATGTGCAAGTCATAAAATATGATGTAACACATAAAATGCACACATAAGTTCAAATTAAAATTTCCAAAAATATAAAATAAATAGGGACGAGTTTTGGGGTCGTTACATTTTCTACCAGAATATGGAGAGGCATAGCATTTATAGTAGTCATTATTGAGTGTAGTTAATGAAGTGATCGCTTTCCAAGAGGAATAATGATTTCACCTGAAACAAATTCGGGGGATATCAGAATATTTGGGGATATAAGGATTTGGCGGCTGACTGTCAAATCAACATAAATGAAGTAATAATCAACAGTTTAGTTCCTACTCGGCATGCCGAGATAGAAACTCGGGGGCCACTGAACGACATGACCCGACTTGGTCATTGGGTTCCATGGACTGGGCCCATACCACATAAAGGTCCATACTCAAGAGGCCCATAACTAAGGGCCGACATATCTGAACCGAGCAGGCGGGCCTCGCCTAGGCCGAGATCTAAGAGCTTAATCCCCAGTTGACCTCTGTGATGAGCCGAGCTGGATGATGGGCCGACTTCTCCCAGATAACGGTCAATTCCCTTATATCAACGGGAGACTATTCTCAGAGTCTAATTACAACACAAACACAGAGGATCCTTATCTAAACAAGGATACCTCTACTACAATACGACTAGGATATCATCCATCCTTATCAGGAGTTTATCTCCTAGGAATACGAGTCCTAAATCAACACGGACATTCTGGCTTACTTGACAAGTCAGGACTTATTCACCCACGCCTATATAAACAGGTCCTCCATACAGGAAACGGGTAATGAACTCTTTTGGCTCTAAACTATAGTCAATTGATTTCTCTTTATTTCATACACAATCCGTATTCTTATTCTCACGCCCGAATGCCTTCGCCGGTGAAGCCCCAGGGTAGTTTACGTTTGCTCATTGTGTGCAGATCCATACAAGGAAGTTCTCATTGCTGGATTTATCCGAACCGCTAGACGAAGGCTGATCCGGTACGTTTTTGGCAGCATCATTAATCAAATTAATATTGCAATTTTAGGTTACTTAGGATTATTAAGAATGTATAATTTCCGTTCTTGCTTTAGAACAATTCTTAAGCTCATGATCTAATCAAGGAAATTAATTTCATTCTCTTTTAACTTTGTCCTTTTAAGAACAGATCGCATTAATGATACATAATATAAGTTTAATATAATATTCTACACAATTATGCAAATAAATATACACTTATATTTCATACCAACATCATTTAAAAGATAAATAATTATATTTCATAAATACTCCCACTAAATTATATAACCTTCATATAAAACAATTGTATAATATAATTTGTGTCGGCTAAGATCCATATTTCACTTGATTTTTGAGTCTGCTTTGTCATGAACCTCAAAACCAAGCTATTTAGGTTGATAACTCCTTATCAATTACATCTTATGTAACTTTTGATCTTTTATAGTATTTGTGACATCTCATGTCTTACATGTTTTAATTCTATCTTATGCCTTAAGCCCATAACCGTTATGATAGCCTAATTAAGTTTAACCACATTAAACGTATAGACAACATTTGTCTCATCTTGCTTCTCAATGATAGAATAATGTGCCCTGCTTTGATAGATAAACCACACCAATACGATCAAGGTACTTCACAAGTGTTTATATCATGGATGGCATAAAACTTAAATTTTCATAAAGGTTCTTTCATATAGCATCACGCATAACAAAGGTATAATTAATCTAATTAATTATTGAACTAATATTATCTGAATATAATTATGAACTTTCAGTTTTAATAGAGTCCTACTCTAGGAATAATATGTATTAGATAATGCATTCTTTCATAGAGTCCAACTCTATTAACAATGCATTACTTCATAGAATCCAATTCCATGACCAGTACATATTCAACAATTCATCTCAAAGTCTGAAAAACACGAATTCAAAACTCTGCACTACATGCGAATCACACGAAAAATCTGCACGAATTTGTGCATTACACGCGAACTGCACAAAAATTTTGGACAGCACGTGCGTTGCACGTAATCTGCACGAAAATTCTGCACGAAAACGTGCGTTGTACACGAACCGCATGAACGCAATTGATCAAATCTTGATCTTATAAGGATTCAAATATTCATGGTAATCAAATTATCATGAACATCAAAACCTAAGAACAAACAATTTGTTCTTCAAGATCAAGAATCATCAATCCATTAATCCAATTAAATATTGACGATCCGTTAGATAGATTAATCATATTAATCATGCATCTTGAAAACCTTGTTCATATTCATACTATATCATATATAATTGTTTCTCCAAACAATTCACATAAATCCCTTATTCTAAATTCACATCATGCTAGATCATATAATCAAATCATATATTTAACATGATAATATTATAATAATCAACAATCAACGGGACTCTGATACCACTGTTGGGTTTTGAGGGATCATGCGCAGCGGAAACAACATGAAAAAAAGAACAAAACCCAAGAGCCCTGAATCCGTTCATGATGATAAAATTAAATACGAGTTGAATTTAGAATACTAACCGTTGTTATGCGTTTAAAACTTTGGATCTTCAAATCTTCAAGTCTTTAAGCATTATTATTTGATCTTCTCCACGTTCTTCGAATCACAATCACAAGAACATGAACTTGAGATGCTAAAGGAATCACCCTTTAAGTGTATCCACACGCGAATGAATATCTAGAACAATTCTAGATCCGGATTGCTAGATCCAATAGAAATTCTTTCTATGAAAAAGGCTATATGAATTTCTTGGTGTTCTTGAGCTTTTGATTCTCAATCTAAACTCAAGAATATGTTTCTAAAACATATGGAGGCTACCAATAATGATAAAATATCAATTAGGTTTGAATAGGGTTTAGAGAAGGGTATTTAAACTCAAAAGTCCTAAACCCTTTAGGAAATTTGGTCAAAATCCCGTCAAAATCCGCAGTTGGGAAAAACAGCAATTCTGAAAACATAGGTCTGCCCGGGTCATATGATGGGTCCAACCGGACCACCCCTAGGTCCGACCGGGTCAAGCCTAGGGTCCGGACGGACCATGCCCCAAAACCCTGTTTTCTGAATTTCTCTTAAAATCTGATTTTAAGATGTTTCCTGAAATTCCAATTTTAGCCTTTTCTTGATTCGTTCGTTTGTGTGTGACCTCATAGGATTATATTAAGTTGGAAATGAGATCAAAAACATTTTTTTCTCATAAATCATGAGCGGAATCTAGCAAGCCATCATGATTACACAATTAATATAACTTGTCAAAGTTCGTGAATCTTTTATAGAATATATCACAATCCCTTTGTCACGCGATATCATATTGGAAATAAGTCATGGTCCTTGTCAACTTATGTTGTCCAATGATTTTATCGATCCCGAGTAGATTGATATAGGCAAACGACATTGATCTAATCAATTCATTAGAGCGTGGCCATGCATTTCATCAATCTCACTCATCGAGTGGCCAAAGAAGATATCTCTCCGAAGAGGGACAAATCTAATCTTTACTTATTACTCTTCCTTACATGACTCTAATTACATTTATTATGGCTACCCGGTTAAGGCTAACATTAAAATGAGTCAAACATAATGTTTGATATGTGGAAGACTGTAATAATCTAATGTTAAAGGATATCAATGACATAACTATATGAGATTTAATTATGACATTTGACCATGACATAAATCTCATAGGTGGGTCATGTCCAGTACATGTTCACCAACAAGTACCCATAAGTTTAACTGTATTGTATACACATAATCATCACATGATTATCTATTAAACTTATACTAGTTCTTCATAAGTACTAGGGACGGTGATTATTATAATAAACATGCAAAACATATAATAATCAAGTTTGTTAATTCTATAACAAATAAGAACATGACATAACGTAAGGCCTTTCTCAAGGGCCCAGGTCATAATCTCCAACACAACACCCATAACAAAATTCCGATCTCGTAGCCCCAGTCATCCCAAACGCCTCTTATTGAAATTGAAATCGAGCGGTTAAGTTCACACAAAATTATCCAGAATTTGTTTCCCGCTCATCGATTTGAATGAATAAACATATCTCAAGTTCTATGGATGGAAATGATAGATTTTTAAATTTGTTTGAAAATTATGATTTGGGTGAGCAAATATTCGATTAGGAGTTTGCACTAAACAAAAAACAATCTGATAAGCCTGAGCCTAATGGACCGGGACTAAGCTCGTGCAAACCGCCCAGTTCGGATAAACTTTAACTGCATATATAAAGAAAGACAAACCGGCTCGGCTCAAAGAAACACCTTAGCTGGAACCAACCCGAGGTGATTAGCCCGTTGTGTGGAAATTAGCCTTCCGTTATCCCTAATACCGATATTTAGTGCCCGAGCTATCTTTTCGTACCATGTACAGTCCAGCTGGTAGATAAGTCCAAATAACCGTTAACGTGGTACATGGACGATAGACACGCGTCTCGGTTTATGGTGTCATAACCTATCAACGACACCTTACTTTTCAGTAGCCTTTCCTGACAAGCCAACTAGATCGTGACACGTGGCATAACAAGGATAGAGGTGGTTAATGCTCAGATCTTACCTCTTCATACGCTCTCTCTCCACGTATAAATACTCATTTACGCCCCCAAGGGCAAGGTAAGTGCTCTAACCTAAATGACAAAAGACATTCCACGCCTTGTTCATTGGTTTTCCTCAAATATCTTATTCTCATACCCGAGGGCCTATGCCGAACTCAAACCTGACTCTGGTCTTAACGGTGTTCTTGGTTGTGTTGTGATTCCAGGTTCAGAAGACATCAATTCGGAGATCATTATTCTTGATCCCAAAAAGTCAGGGCGTCATCACAATCCAATGATCTCGTTTGAACTCAACTGATAAAATTAAATTATAGAGAATCCACAAAAGTAAATTTTCACATACAATTTGAGAATGAGTTTGATTTCCATAATCTCAAAACCTATAAAAAAACGAAATTCAAACTAGATCTAGAACCTAACTCAGAGAATAAAAAAATGAAATCAAGATCTTCCTCAATTCTACTGTTTTGCAATTCGAAAATTCTCAAATGGGGTTGCCTTTAATTTTTGAAGATTATATTTGCGAATATGGATCTGGAACCCAACTCGATATCAAAAAGGAGAATAATTTTAAGAGCAAATTTGAGAGCACTCTCATCGTGTTACAGCTGAAATTTGGAAGAGAGGAAATGGGGCATTTGGTGTGGTGGGGTAGAGGAGCTGGAAGGTGTGGGGATGGCAGCCAAATGGTGTGTAGTGGTGGTGTGGAGAAGTCTTTGACTATGAGTGCGTGAAAGAGGAGGTGCAGAAGAAGATTAAGTGGGAAGCACCAAAATTACCCCTTTAAAAAATGCCATGTGCAATGCACATGATTAACTTAACAGAGAAAAAGTATCAGAGTTAGTGATAGTGACCTTAAATAAATAAAAAAAAGAAAAAGAAAAGAGTTAGTGTAGATACCCCGGGAGGAGCCCACGGCTTGGATAGAGCGGTGGATGGATCCTAGGATGTCTATTTTTGTTTTAATTGTTTAGAGTCGCCACCTATGTTTTTAACGGAACATAAGAAAAACCTAATATTTAGCCTATGTTTTGATACGAAAACCAGAATTCTTGTTATGAGGTTTGGAGGTTAGGTTACGAGATAGGAAGTACTTAAACACCCATCTCGCCCAACTAATATTGGTCTTGCTTGTTCGTAGTATACATAAAAAATGTTCTTCCTATTCTTTGATAATCATAAAAGGGGTTTAAAAGGGGTGTTTTGAATGTGGGGAGATAACTCCTTGACCAACTTTAATGGAATGAAGTGATATTTAGTGTCATGTCCCAAAATGTTTTGGGTGATTGCATGTTTGATTAAGAAAGTGAGAGAAGAGATAAAGATTAGAGAAGAAAAGAGATGAAAAGAGATGAATATTACCTAAACTTCAAGAGTCTTCAAGAGTTTCCTTGGAGAAAGCACTTAAAAAAGCCTTAAAGTCCTAGTATCAAAAGATCCTTCTTTTTGGTAGAGTTTTCTTGTGTTCGAAAGAGTCTCCTTTGTAATGGTGGAGAATATGGGTTTTTATAGGTGTAAAACAGATGTTTTTGGTGCCAAAACAAAGTCACAAAGATAAATTTCCCGGGCAAAATCATATAAAATGAGCAAGGGAGGGATTCTTGAACAGAATCTGTAACTGACGCCCAGATGCGCGCGATTCCTGCCTTGAGGGTGGAATGCGCGCGCGTCTGGCCTATAGAGGCGGAGGCGCGCGACTTTGAAATGGATTTTTTGATAGAATGGACTAGAAAGTCAGCACTGTTATTCAGTTTAGTCCCTGGACTTAACAGAGTCAGTTAGGAACTTAACAAAAGTAACAGAAACTAACGAAAAACACATAAAATAGGAAGAAACATAAAATCAAATGTGGAATCAGGGTGAGCAGTCCAAGGCGGGGTGTCTACAGAGCCCCTCGGCGGCGTGGATTGCGAAGCAAAATGCGCTGATGAAAGAAAGACATCTGCCGAGGACATCACCAAGAAAAAGCAAAGACTCGATGAAAGCAGGAATTTGAAATTAGGAGAGATAGAGGTGCGCTCCCTGTGTGAGCGACTTTTGCTTATAGAGGAGGTACGGTGGTATGAGACGGCCCACCGTGGCCAAGGTTTAGAGTCTGGTGAGCAGACTGAGGCTGGAACCGTATTGCCCATTTGGAGTCTGTTGAGGGGACTGAAGCTGAAACCCGTTAGTGAGCTCCGTTTGCCGATTTAAAGTCCGTTTAGAGGACTGGCTGAATCCATTTATGAATCCATTTGCTAAATCCGTTTGTGAATCTGTTTGCCGATTTAAAGTCCGTTGAGCGGACTGGCTGAATCTGTTTGCTGAATCTGTTTGTGAATCCGTTTGCTGAATCTGTTTATGAATCTGTCGGCTGAATCTGCTTGTTAATCCGTTTGCTGAATCCATTTGTGAATCTGTTTGCTGAATCTGTTTGCTGAATCCCTTTGCTGAATCCGTTTGTGAATCCGTTTGCTGAATCCGTTTATGAATCTGTTTGCTGAATCCGTTTGTGAATCCGTTTGCTAAATCCATTTGTGAATCCGTTTGCTGAATCCGTTTGGTGAATCCATTTGCTGAATCCATTTGTGAATCCGTCGGCTGAATCCGTTTGTGAATCCGTCGGCTGAATCTGTTTGTAAATCCGTTCACCGATTTGAAGTCCGTTGAGCGAATCCATCATATTGCTTACGAGGTGGTGATTTCAATGGTTCACCGTGGACCAAATTACTGTTTGGATATTTATTTGATGTATATTGTTCGGAGCTACACTTGCCGTTGACTTCATGTCTTTTGTGGGGTGCGGGCACAGTTGACCACGGACCGAAAATTTTGTTTTCCCTTTTGAGAGGAAAATGCTGAGATCGATCTTGACTGAAAAGAAAGAAACACCTTAGTTTAATTTCAGTGGGAGTTTCTATCTTATCTCAATTTAGACATGCCTTAGGGGCGGACCAAATTAATGTGTGCCCAACTGTGTCTTGGAGGATGGAGTGCTGGAGCTGTGCTGAAACATGGCTAATCTGACCAGGGAGGCTGCTGGGACGGTGTCTGAAGCTATGAGAGGAGCTGCTCAGAGTGTTCGTGGCATGGGGTGTGGTTGTAGAGATGCCGCTTTAGATGTTGATGAGGCTATTACTTCGGCGAGGCAGTCATTGAGTAGGAGCTTTAGCCGTGGTGGTACCAGTTCATCGGCGAGGATGCCAAAAGACGCCGCCATAAGATCATAGTTGAGAAGTCCGAGGTGGAGTCTGATGATGACGAAGAGACCGAGAGCGGTGGTGGGGGTAAGCACAGTGCCGCTGATGATGACTCTGAGTAGCTTTCTTTGATGGAGAGGATAAGAGTTCTGGACAAAATTATTTTTCCTGTAATAACATTTAGCAAGTATTCACAGTCCTAATTATTTGTCTACATTTTTTATGTTTATTTAGACTCGATCCTAGATGTCGATCCTTTACAAACAAATGTGTGCCCAAAGTGTTTTGTTGTTGTTGTGGAATGTTGCTTTGTTGCTGTGGATTCTAAACTTGTTGCAGGTTGATGGCATTTGAGTGCCTGGCTGCTGCTGAACTGACAAAGGCCTATTATGTTCTATCCGTCTGTAAAAGGCGCGCGTGCCCGGATTTGAGCATGGGATGCGCGCACATCTCGACACCAAGGGGGAGGCGCCCGTGTCTGGGCCACTGATTTACAGCCCCTTCCTTTTCTGAACTGAATCCTCCAACAGCTATAAATTTGAACCCATTTCGACCAGTTTATTTACAGCAATATTCTGCAACACTTTCCACCTTCTTCAGCTTCAAATTCTTTTCAATAATGTCCCCCACAACCTTTTCTTTTGAAGTGAAAGTGTATGTCCCCGAAGGTGAACAATTGAAGCCCGTCCCCATTGTGAAGGCACGCCCTAGTGTCTTTGACCGCTTGGGGAGACCGAATGAAGTTTCCGTTGAACCTTTGAAGCCGGTTGTTCATGTTGAAGCCCCTAGGCCACGTTATTTGCCTAAGAAGAAGAAGGGCAAAGGCAAAGTCAATTCTCCTTATGTGTGGAAGCGCCCATCTAAAGCCCCTGCTAAGGCTTCTTTTGACAAGGGTAAGGGGAAGGTTTTTGATGAAGCTCCATCCCGTCCTAGCGTTTTTTCTTGCCTTGGTGGTTCCGGGAGTTCTCCGCCCCCAATCAAGAAGGTCAAGGGCCCTAGTCGAAAGTAATGGGTTCCCAAACCGAAGAAAGATTAGACATTTCTTAGTACCCCAAGATTGCAATTTAATAGTCCACTTGTTTAGGATTTTAATGTTTTATTGTCTTTTATTGCTCAACATTATCCGTTGTAATGGCCAAAATGATTCAAGAGTTGAATAAAATTGCATTTTGTTTATGACATAATTGAGTAAAAATTATTGTTTTAGACTGCACCCGAAGGTTGCCTACGTTCTTCCAGTATGGAAGCTCAGGTCTCCGTAGTTCAAACAAATGAAGACCATTTTTTTTTGTGCACCCTGTTTTTGGCCTAGACCGCCCTTTCGGGTTTTCAATCTAGCGGGCTTCTATTTTGCACTTGCTCTAATTTTGCCTAGGCCGCCCTTTCGAGTTTTCAATCTAGCGGGCTTCTATTTTGCACTTGCTCTAATTGTTGCCTAGGCCGCCCTTGCGGGTTTTCAACCTAGCGAGCATTTTTTTTTATGGTCCTCATTTGTTAAGCGTAGAATTTCTTGAACTTGTCGAGGTTGACTTCCTTCGGCAGTTGATCGCCATCCAAGTCTACGAGTCGGGCTGCACCGCCGCTTAGTATCTTCTTGACCACGTACAGGCCGATCCATCGAGGTCCCCATTTCCCAAGGGGATTCATGGCATTGGGAGGATGTTGTCTTAAGACCAAGTCTCCCACTTTGATGTTTTGGGGCTTCACCTTCTTGTTGAAAGCCTTTGCCATTCTCTGTTGATAACCCCTCATGCGTTCGAACGCTCTTAGCCTCTTTTCGTCGAGTAGGGCTAGTTGTTCGTATCGACTTTGCATCCAATCAACCTCGTTGACTTGGTTCTCGAGCAAGACTCATAAAGAAGGGACTTCAAGTTTGACCGGGAGTATGGCTTCAGAACCATAAACAGTGTGTACGGAGTTTCTCCTGTTGCTGACCGGATTGATGTGCGGTAGCCCCATAATGCTAGAGGAAACTTTTCAGGCCAATCCCTTCCTGTTGAGGCCATTTTCCGTATGATGATCTCAATTGTCTTGTTTGCTGCTTCGACCGCTCCATTAGCTTGGGGGCTGTACGGGGATGACTTCTGTTTGGTAATTTTGTAATCGACCAAAAGTGCATCTATTTCCTTTTCAAAGTGTGAACCATTTTCGGAGATGATCTCATGAGGAATACCATATCAGCACATGATGTTGTTCTTCACGAATTCAGCCACTTTCTTGGCGTTGAGAACTCGGTAAGCTTGTGCTTCGACCCACTTTGTAAAATAATCCACGGCCACTAGAATGAATGATTGTCTGTTTCTTCCCGTAGGATGGACTTTGCCGATGATATCTATGTCCCAACAAGAGAACGGCCATGGTGTAGTCATGTTGTACAATTGCGAAGGTGGAGCATGTTGCAGATTGGCATGGAACTGGCATTTGGCGCACTTCTTGACTTTTGATGCAGTATCTTTCCATAGTTGTCCAATAGTATCCAATACGGAGTATCTTCTTGGCTAGCATGATCCCATTCATGTGGGGTCCACACTCGCCTTCATGGATTTCATGCATTATCTCTTGAGCTTCGGTCTCATTTGCACACAAAAGATTGATCCATTCATGATGTCTCTTATAGACTCGGTTCCCAATCAACACATATCTCGCGGCTAACTTTTGTAATGCCACTTGAGCTTTCTTATTGCTGTCTTTAGGGAAAGTGCCGTCCTTGACAAAGGTTCATGATGTCTGTGTACTACGGGGGGTTATCTTGGAGTTGATCTCAATGTTCATGCAATATGCTGGACTAGTCCTTCTTGAAACTTTGAAGGGTTTCACCATTTTTCCTTTGGGCATTTCGACCAATGAGGCTATGGTAGCTAGTGCATCGGCAAAGCGGTTCTTATTTCTTGGCAAATAATTGAACGTGATGTCTTGGAATTGTTCAACTAACTCCTCGAGGTGTCTACCAAACTGTTGGAGAGTCAGGTCTTGGGTTTTCCATTTGCCCGATGTTTGATTGATAAGGAGTAGAGAATCACTGAATACTTCCAAATCCGTGACATTTCTTTCTAGGGCCAACGTTTTTGGTGTTCGAGACAGATTGCAATCGGAGTATAGATGTCCTTTAGATCGACAAGCAACATTCATATCTCATAACCGTGCTTATTGGCTGCACCATCAAAAAAAAGTTGCCACTTATTTTCCTCGGTCGTAGTGAAAATCAAGTCCTCGTCAGGAAATTGTAAGTCTTCCCCCTTCACTTCGTAATATGGAAATTCAGCAAGCTGATCACTGAACACTTTCCCCCTGATGGATTTGAGTGTGACGTAAGTGGTATCATAGCCGGCGAGCATGAAGTACCACTTGGCTATCCTTGTTGACATGAAAGGCTTCTCGAAGATGTAGCGGAGCGGGTCCACTTTTGCTACTAGCTTAATCGGAAAGGCTTCCATGTAATGTTTGAGATTTTGAGTAACCCAAACCATGCTGCACATGACTTCTCCAAAATGGAGTAGTTCTTTTTGCCTCCTTAAAATCGGCGACTGACAAAATAAATGGCATTCTCCTTTGTGGGGTCTTGTTGCTCTTATGCTAGCATAGCCCCTAGGGCTTCATCATTCACTGTGAGGTAGAGTAAGAGAGGTTTCTCTTTATGCGGTGGAACCAGAACTAGAGGGCATGTCAAGTAATGCTTCACTTGATCGAAGGCTTCTTGGCAAGCGTCAGTCCATTCTAGAGCCACAATCTTCTTGAGTAGCTTGAAGATTGGCTCGTACATGGACGTGAGTTGGTGCACAAACCGACTGATGTACTGAAGTTTGCCCATGAAACCTTTGATTTCTTTCTGTGTCTTCGGAGGAGGCATGTTAATGATTGCTTTGATTTTCGAGGGATCTGCTTCAATTCCCCTCTCAGTGACCATGTAGCCAAGAACTTTGCCTCGGACCCCCAAAAGTGCACTTTGCGGGATTGAGCCTCATCTTGTGTTGTCGAAGCCTTTTGAAGAACTTGCGAAGGTCGATCAAGTGTTGACCGTCGGTTCCTTTTGAGTGGATGATCATGTCATCTACATAGACCTCAATTTCCTTGTGAATCATGTCATGGAACAAGTCTGTCACAACCCTTTGATAAGTAGCCCCAGCGTTCCTCAACCCAAATGGCATGACTATGTAGCAAAAGGTGCCCCACGGTGTAGTGAAAGCAGTTTTGTGTTGATCTTCTTCGGCCATGAGAATCTGATTATACCCAGCAAAGCCATCCACGAATGAGCGGACCTCGTAGGCGGCAGTGGATTCGACTAGCATATCAATGTTGGGTATTGGAAAGTCATCCTTTGGAGAAGCTTTGTTCAAATCCCAGAAATCCACACAAACACAGACCTTGCCGTTAGCCTTTCTTACTGTCACAACATTTTCTAGCCATGTCAGATACTCAATGACTTTGATGAAGCCCATACTGAGAAGCTTTTCTATTTCTTCTTTGACTTATAGAGACCATTCTGGCTTGATGTTTCTGAGCTTCTTCTTGATTGGCTAAGCGTTGTCTTTGATCGGAATCCTGTGCTCAGCGACCTTTCTGTCTATCGGAATCCTGTGCTCAGCGACCTTTCTGTCTAAACCCGGCATGTCTTTGTATGACCATGCAAACACATCCACAAACACTCTGAGCAGTGCATTCAGTCTGTCTTTCTCTTCCCCCTTGAAGAAGCTTCTGGTCTTGGTTTCTTTTGGCTCCTCATCCGTACCCAGATTAACAAACATTCAATTCTTCATCAGCCCCTGGACCATTTTCACCACGACTACGGACCTGTTGAGCCAATTCATTTAAGTATGTTTCATTTTTGTGGTCTATTTCATCATAGTTTGAATCGTTATTAACTAGTTCATTAAATTCATTATTAGTTAATTCATCATTTATGATGTTTGCAATCTCGGGGTACTCAGAAAGATCAAATTTTTCATTAGCAAAGAAAGGGAACACACGCTCGGCTATTGCCTCCATATCCTCTTGGGTGAGGGTATCAGAAATACTCTCGGACTCGAAAGTGAATGTTAACAAATCTTCCTTTGTAACCTTGCGCGGAATGCAACCCATTTTCTCGATCAAGAATTCCTCGGATACCATGGGTCCTTTTGTTGAATACCAGTTGTTGATTGGCTCGGAGCTTGGCTTGATCTCGCTGATAGGCCTACTTCCCGTGTCTGTGTCGTCGGAGATGGCATTGAATTGGCACTCATCCATGATGGCAAGTTTCTCGAACATGGAGGCTAGATCAGTTAATTCTTCCCCCACAGTGATCTCTGTTTCAGACTCTATGGTCACTTTCTTCCCCCCACCATTCTCGGGGTGACATTGGAGTTGGTTCCTTTTCGCACTTCTGAATTTCACAATCAGCGAAGATTTTGAGATCGGGCTTTCTGATACCCTTGCTGTTGACCCATGGTTCGGGAAAGATTATGTACGGGACATCTTCCCCCTGGCGGATAAAGTAGCCATTTAATGTCTTGGGATAAGGCCTCAAAATGGGGATCTCGTAGCGACGGCCTTCCCTGCGAGCTCGGGCCTTTTCGTTCTTGATGGCTTTCTCATATTTCAAGTCATCCTCGGAAGGTTTGTACCCCAATCCAAACTTGTTCTTGACAAATGGGACCTCCACGGGTTGCATTCTCCCTTGTTGGTACTTCCCTAGGCCTAAACCGGGGAAATAGTTCATATTCCTCATCATGCGGAGGACTTTGTGATTGCCAAGGGTCCATGGTCCGTTTCCCCCTTCTTTATCGATGGCGTTGATTGAGACGCCGGAGAGGGTGGAGTCATCTACCTCATTTTGAACTTGGTGGACGGGTCCCCCATTTTTGTGAATAGTGACATTTTCTACCATGACGGTCACTATTTCATCTCCGTTTTGGAACTTGACACATTGATGGAGAGTTGAAGGGACGGCATTGGAACTGTGTATCTATGGCCGGCCAAAAAGCAAATTGAATTAGGAGGGGACATCGAGCACTTGAAACGGGACGGACATAACCATGCTCCCAAATTCAATATCCACTTTCTACCATACCCATGACTGTGCGGGCAGTGTTGTCGTAACCTAGGATCACTTGAGTAAAAAGCTGTAATCTGAACTTTTAAGCCCCAATATGCCCATGATTCGGCTAGGCATTAAGTTGAGTGCCGAGCCACCGTCGACTAGACCCTTGAAATTGGTCTCCCCTTGCCCTTACTTTGAGATAGATGGCCTCATTGTGATTGGACCCAAATGGTGGAAGGTCCATGTCGGCAAAGGTGATGACATTGCCAAAATGTTGTGGCCTATCATAGCAGTAAGGTCTTTGGGAGTTGTGTCGGGAGAGACTGATGTGTCGTCAAGGTTGCTGATGACGAGGTCTCGATGCTTCTTTGAAGATGCAATGAGGTCCCAAATGGATATGTTTGCTTGAGTTTTCTTGAGTTCACTAGTAAAGGATCTTTAGGAGTGTCGCGAGTCTACAATCTTGGAGAAGAGGTGCTAGTTGCAGAAGCATTGGGATTGTTTGCTATGACCCGTCCGGATCGTGTTAGCATGTTGACGTTCCCGTTTTGCTTCTTCCTATTCTCTAAGACTTCCCTCATTACCTCATCATAAGTCACAACGTAGCAAGAATTATCAATTTCATTCATATCATTGGAGCCCTCATTCACAATGGGAATCGAATGAGTGGTCTCCTCAAACTCTCCTAACTCTATTACATGGACATCACCCCCACTAGGAACTATTAATTCCTTCTTGTCGATGAGGTCTTGGATGATGTTACGGAGGACAAAGCATTCCTCGGTAAGATGGTCACTATGTTGATGATAGCCACACCATTTGTGATGGGCATGGTTGGAGTTGATCGTCTTGGGTTGGTACCCTTGCAGAGGTGTAATTTGCCCTTTGGCTTTGAGGACTTCAAAGGCCTCAGTGTGAGTCATACCTTGAAGAGGAGTGTAGACACGGTCACTTTTAAACTTTTTGCCTTGGGGCGGAGGGACGTTCTTGTAATTTCCCTTGTCTGTAGTGACGGCATTGACTGAAGCCTCTTTTGTTGAGTTAGAGGCGGCTTTGTATCGGAAGCTAGGAGAAGTTTTCTTGATCTCCTTGAGCAAGTCATCCATTCGGACCCCTGCCTCATACATTTGAGAAAAGTCAGAGTAGCAAGCCCCACTTAGGTGGGTGTGGAGATCCGTCTTGAGACACTTTAGGAAGATGTCCATTTTCTCCTTGGTATTAGGCCTCTCGACTATTTCAGCAAGCTTGTCATTCCACCTACTTGTAAAATTAATAAAGGACTCATTGTCCCTTTGGGTGGTGTTCTCGAGCTCTTTCTTTGTCAGTCGATGAGTGATTTCCTTGGTGTTGAATTTTGAAGGCAAGCATGGCGGCGTCCCAATCAAGACAGATTGTGAGTGGGAGAGTTGCATACCAATCCTTTGCGTCCCCCTCGAGAGTAAGAGGGAAACATTGTGCCATCACTTTTGGAGAAACCTTTTTCGGAACCATAGCCCATATGTAAGTCTCGATGTGTGCCATTGGGCAAGATTTGACCTTGAACTTGCTGATGTCGGGCATCTTGAACTTGTCGGGAGAGAGCAGCCATTGTGCTCATGAGAATGGATGACTGATAAAGGCTTGTGTCGGAGCCTTTCCCCAAGTTGAGACGTTGAAGTGTTGGTCTATGTAAGCCATGATTGAATCAACCATCTTGTTGTGATCCTTGTTTTCAGTGCTTGGCTCCCCCATTTTATTGGTACGGGCACTAACATAAGGGCTTTCAAACAAACCCTTGGTCCACTCGGACTCTTCATTGTCATCCTTGTCTTTACCCTTGGAAAGCTTGGTGAGCTTAGCCTTCATTTGATCCATTTCGGCTTCATGAGCTTCCCTTTGATTGTCAAGATGGGATTGCCAAAGATCATCTTTGCTTTGGGCCTCATTATTGAGAGTGGAGACTTACTCTTGGAGAATCTGGACCATAGCTGATAGTTGCTCAAGAGACATGGTGTTGTTGGTGTTGGAGTTGCCGGCCATTGATGCTGTCGAAGCTGTTGGAGTGATCAATTCACGAACTAGCCAGTTTGCTGAATCTCGGTAAATGCGGTAAGTACCAATTTGACCTAAGTTGAAGAAGAGACCCTTGTCAGTCTTGAGTAACACTTTCGGTCCATGAAGAGGCTTAGAACACTCAATGGGAACACGACTCGAACCACATAAAGAAAAGTTTTTTTTTATAAGTCGGAGGGACGGGGTCCCTTTTAGGGTTTCTAAGAAAAATAATAGAATCGTCACACTAGTATATAGACCTTCTCGCGGTCCCATATACTCATCGGATTCCACCACGTTTGTGAATCCTAGACTTGTTGGGATTAAACTAAATTAATGTAAAGCATACATACGGGGACAGAGTTTTATTTCGTCCATGATAACCACTTGTTTCTCTTGGAAACGGCATGTATGATTTGAAAAATTAGTTATTTAGAGGAGTCACGACCCGAAAAGATAGGCTCTATTTTATTAGTAATTAAATGATTTTTATTTAATTATTTGCTTATTTAATTATTTAAATTATTATTTATTTAAATATTTATGTGTGCATTTTATGTGTTATAATATTTATGCCTAGCATTTTATTTGGGTCATTTGGGCTAGTGTAGAAGTATTGGGTCTTAATTGTTAGTAGGGAGTGTAGTGTTTGTGTGTAGTGTAGTGGAGGGGGCCTAAGTGCAACATTTTGAATTATTTCCCTACTCCCTCCCTACTCCTCCCCTTCTCCCTCATACACTCCACCTCCCATCCTTCTCTCCCTCACCCTTCTCCACCCCATTTTCCAGCAATCTCTCTCTCTCTCCTCCAAGTTTGGTAAGTTTTTCTTCATCTTCCTTCTCTCTTCTTTTTCTCCATCTTCCTCTCATCTTCTCTCATTTCTTAAAACATGAACCATGTTTAGATCGTCGATAGGATCGTAGGAAGCCAAAAAGAATCGAAATCCATCAACTTTGAGAATTTGCAAGTAAGTTACTTTTCCCCCATTTTGATGCTAAAATGTTCATATTATGTTTAGATAATGCTTTATGTGTTATAATTGAAGTTTGGTTGGGTTTGAATTTATTAGGAATTTTATTTGAGTTTTGGGTAAAAATGGTGAAACTTGAATGTTGGTTTTGATTCTTGGTTTTGGTTTGTAAATGGTGTATTTGGATTCCATTTTTGTTATAAATGATGTTTGGGTACCTTAGAAATCTTGTAGGGAGTGTTGATTTTGAGTGTTTATGGATTTGGTATGAATGGTAAGGAAATTTGGGAAACCCAGGCTGAATTCTTCTCAGTCCGTAGACCAGGCGCCCGCTCGACCCCCTCCAGGCGCCCGCCTACATGCCATTTTCTGATGACCAGACCTTCTGGTCATTCAGGCGCCCGCCTGCCCTATTCCAGGCGCCCGCCCGCCCCCTGTTCCAGGAATTTGACCTTTTTGCTTGTTTAAACTAAATGGCTTAACTAGTTTAGGTTTAATCCTTCTAATTAACTTAAGATAACACCGTGGAACACTTTATTGATTGGATTTGATTCGTTTGTGAATAAATATGATATGGAATTTGATTTGGTATCATTTTGGGAATGTGGTTCATCTTTGATGTGCTGTTTATATTGGTTTACCTTTGTGGTGATTTAATTGGATTGGTTCCCTACTTAGGAACCTTAAGTTGTTTATTTAAGCGAGTATTTATTACTTAGCATTTATTGAAAGTCCAGCTGGTATTTTGTGTGTGTTTGGGCGATGGGAAAGATTATAATGGCAAAGCCAAGTCCATTATAATGTTGACCATTGTTTTGCCGCCTTCTTTACCCCTTCTCCAGATTGGCCTTGGAAAGGATAAGTCAGCGTTCCTCTGTGAAGTATCTGGCTATCGGGCATGACTTTGTGTTGGTCCTTGTCCTTTGTGACACTCTTATGTTATTGGTTCCGGTACCGGGGTTTTTCTCTCGGCTTTCATGCTATTATGAAGAGATTGATGCTCTCTTCTTGAGATTGAAGCTGCGCAGCGATCCTTTATTTGGATGTTCCGGTTTGGAAAACCTTGGCTATATCCTTTGTTATGTGTTTATTTCCGCTGCTATCTGTTATGTGATAATGCTATGTGATATGTGATAATTATTATTGCTTATTGTATATTGCATCATAGCATGTCATGTAGTTGCATTAGTAACTTATTGAGATTTATCTCACCCCCTTTTCTTTTATCTTGTTTTTCCTTACCCCCCCCCCCCAGGTGCTAAGGATTAGTCTCGCTGATCACGAGAAAGAGGACGTCGAGGGTGGATACATTCTTTTGGGGAAAGTTGTATAGGTTGGTTTACATTATATAAATGTGTAACCTTTTGGGATAATTGTACCAAAACATTGACGTCATTAGGATTTGTGTATTTTGTAACCTTGGTGTATAAACTTATGGAGTTTATACTAGTTTCATCTTGTCGTTCAAATGATTGGTAAAACTTGGGATCATCATCTTTTGGTATTAAATGAAATTTTTATCTTCAGTATTTCTCAGTTTTGGTTTTAGAGTCGACGTCCAGCTCGCGGTCTCGGGTCCCGCGGGGTCCGGGGTCGCGACAAGGGAAATCTCGGCACATGAAAACCGACTTGGTCACGGAGTGTTAGACCCTAACTAGAATTGTGTTGGCTTGTGCTCGACTAAAAAGAGGCTTAAGGTCACCCCCGGCATGTAGTCATGAACTACGCCACGGGCTGAGGTTTACCGCTCGAGAGAGTCAAGGTCGGGTGGAGCTTGAAACTCTATAGGACGGGCCTCGAAGGGTTTGGGGTTTATGAGCTTGTACGACTCGATAGTGAGCAATTGATAACAATTTTGTGCACGTAGTGTGAGGTCCAACAAGTGAAAACATTTTTTTTTTACTTTTTTTTTTAACAAAAGAAAAGCAAATAAGCACGTAATTTACAAATCTCGAATCACCCATGTGACCGATAAAAAGACACAAAATAAAAGAGTCTGTTTGCGCGCGAGGTTTTCACGGCTTCCGATTGGTATTTCGAGGGCGGTTTTCGTCCTTCGATTTACCTTTTAATTGATTGAGAGTCTCCACCATGTTGTTGTCGGACACGGGACCGAGATTTCTGGATTCGGGGGGTAAGTTATGAATTGGGAAGGTCAAGGAGCACCCAATTCACCCAATCTAGGATTGGTCTTGCTAAGAAAATCATCATCATTGTCTTAAAATTGTGCAAACGTATGTACAAAGAAAACAAGCAAATAAATAAATAATTATTTATTTGGGATGTCAGACCATGTGCTTCAAGACCATCTCCATGAATAGAGAGGCTCTAGGCTGATCCTTTAATGAAATCACACTACTTCAAAGCAAGGAAGGAGATGAGAGATAGAAAACAACGAGTTTTTACCTAAGCGTTCTTCAAGAATCCTATGGATGGCCTTGACTAAAGGCCTTTGATCTTCCAAATTTCGTGGGTATCAGAGAGGGACTAATTATGAGAGCTTGATTGTGATTTAACGCCTTGGGGCTGTCTAGAAATTATCCTCCTCTCCTTTGAGTGAAAGAAACCATTTTCTTTTTATAGGTTTTTGATGACCTAGGGTTTAAGTTGGAGAGTTTTTATGGTTGGGAATCAAAGACTTAATCTCAAGAGGTTATTTTAGGACTTAGGATAGGCATGGGGTTTTCCCCGGATTGTATGAGTGTTTGCCAAGAAAAGGGGTTAAGATAAACAAGGAAACTGACAAAAAACCGACTGTCAAGGGGGATACCTCGTACGAGGACATCAATGTCTCGTACGAGGCATATAAGTGCTGGAATCACTTATTTGCCCTCTGCGATAGTTTTAATGTTCAGTTTGGCCCTTAACTACGGAACCAGTCAGAAACTTACAAAACATGTCCAACTTAACGAGTTTTGACCCAAATCAAAGGCGAGACAGGAAGTAGTGTGATTATAAATGAACGTCCAAAATGGGGTGTCTACAGAGCCTCGGCGACGATACTTATGGATGAAGTACCGTCGTCGATAGAAAAAGACGCCATTTTGAACTAGGGGTATGGTCGTGCTAAAAAGCTGCCTACGTTATTCCTCAGAAGGAAATCATAACAAACGTAGTTCGACTCTGAAAATATGCAAAAACTGAAGTTTAAGGTATTTGAAAATCATTTTTGAAAACAATACTTGCGATAAGTAAAGCTTAGAGTTGGAGAGTACCATACTAAGGAATCAATCTCTTTGACCCAATTCTGAATATACCCTTTTGTTGATGACGAACCGTCTCCAAGTTGCAATCCATACTGAGGAATCAATCTCTTTGACCCAATTCTGAACATGCCCTGTTGTTGATGATGAAACGTCTTCAATTTTGAGATGCCAGTTACCCGGACCTTGCTTCTCCTTCCAACGAGTTTTGTCCCCTACGTTGGAAAAATGTGAATCCTATGCCATTAACTTATGTCTTGATGACAATTATGGGCACTCTGGGTTTGGAGACGCCAATTACTCGGACCTCGCTTCTCCTTCTGACGCGACTGCCTTTCCGCCAGAAAAGTGAATCCTATACCATTAAATTACGTCTTGATGACAATTATGGGACTCTAAATGGTGGGATCCTGTGTTGTTAACTTACGTCTTGACAACAGTCGTGGGATACCCGGTTTTGGAGACGCTAATTACTCGGACCTTGCTTCTCCTTCCAACGAGGATGCCTTATTCGCCGGAAAAGTGAATCCTATGCATTAACATACGTCTCGTTGGAAATTATGGGATTCTAAATGGTGGGATCGTGTGTTATTAACTTACGTCTTGATAACAG
>JAOWBW010000213.1:765304-917881 GCA_026119855.1 Campanula takesimana | reverse complement strand
TCTCCATCAATGGTTTTGCTGAGTTGTGCTTATTTTGTCGTTTGTACACACCTCAGCTTTTTAATAAGTGTGCATCTTCTAAGCGTTTTCCAAGCTTTCTAGAATGTGAGATCAGGAGATGAGGAACTTGACCAAGGTTGTGTCCGCGCACAAAAGGCATGCGCATTGCCGGCGCGCATGGATTCAGCGCAAGAGCAGCATGCGCACCATGCTTGGTCACAAAGAGATCTCTTGAGTTTAGAAGTAAGATCTTGCAAATTGAGCAGGGTCAAGGTCTGCGCAAAGATATCTATGCGCAGTGGCGACCTGCGCAGAGAACATTCTGAGTAGCGAAATGAATCCTTGCTTAGGTGATCTCGATCTTTAAAGCTTCAAGTCCTATCATCTAAGCCTATACTATAAAAAAGGACTTAGCTAAAAATTGAAGTTCTAAACTTCTTTACATGAGGTCCTAAAGTCCGTAAAAATACTTATAGGTGATGGTATCAATCAATTCTAACAAAAGTAGGAGGGTTAAGTGATAAGCATACCACAATACCAATTATAATTTTAATTATATACAAATGTAAGAAAATTAAATGATTATGTGATTAGATTGAGAATATTCTAAGAGAATATTCTTTTTGAGTAAGGATTTGAGTTTGATGGTTGGGGATAGGGGTGGCAAAATGAGTATCCCGGATACATATGGGTAAAATCCATTTATGTCCATTAGTGTTAATGGATAAATTTGGATGTTACCCAATATATCCATTAATTATTAATGGGTACAAATGGATAATACCCCCAAATTTATCCCATTAGTTAATGGATAATATCCGGGTATACCGTTATTTCTAAACCAATTAAGACCACGACCATATCACATTCCATTCAGCCCCAACCCCACCTCACCTCACCGTCACACCCCATCCTTGCTTTGTTGCCCTCACCTCCAACCCCCACCCATATAGTTAGCAGATCCAATGGTTTTGTTTCACGGTGGAAAAAAAAAAAAAAAAAAACTAGAACAGTTATAAGTTGAAAGTTTTGAGTATACTGCTTTTTGTTTTATGGTGGAAAAAAAAAAATTACATTATGGGGCAACTACCATTTAGTCCCTCAACCAAATGATAATTACCACCTGTCCAAGGCATTTGCAATATTACCACCTAGTCCAAAGGTCATTAAAAGGACACTCATGCCCTTAATAAATAATGAAAAAAATACATTAATGCCACTCCCTCCATCATTTCACATTCTTTCTCCAACCACCATGACCACCTTTGACCACCCATCCCACCACCTCCGGCGACCATTTTCCGGCGACCACCTCCGGCGACCATTTTCCGGCCTCGGCGACCATTTCCCGGCGACCTCTAACCTCCGGTTCTCCGGCGACCATTCTACGGCGACTTCTAACCTCCGGCGACCACCTCCGGCGGCCATTCTCCGTTGACCACCTCCAACGACCATTTTCCGGTGTCCATTTTTTTTTTGAAAAAAAAAAATCATTTTTTATATAAAAAACTTCACATTTTCTACAAGAACAAATTAACAGCTCTTAACAACAAATTCACATTTTTTTTAAAAAAATATAATTTTTTTCAAGAACAAATTCACAGTTGTTCAAGAGCAAGTTCACAGTTGTTCCAGAACAAGTTTACAGTTTTTCCAAGAACAAATTCACAATTTTCAAAAAAAAAAATTACTATTTTTTTCAAGAATAAGTTCACAGTTGTATGTTCACAATTATAATTCGCAATTGTAAGTTCGCAATTGTTCTAATAACAAGTTCGCAATTGTAAGTTCGCACTTGTTCGAACAAGTTCACAGTTGTAAGTTCACAAATGTAAGTTCGCAAATGTAAGTTCGCAATTGTAAGTTCGCAATTGTTTCAATAACAAGTTCGCACTTGTTCCAAAAACAAGTTCGCAATTGTAAGTTCTCACTTGTTCCAAGAACAAATTCGCACTTGTTCGAACAAGTTCACAGTTGTAAGTTCACAATTATAAGTTCACAAATGTAAGTTCGCAATTGTTCCAATAACAAGTTCACAAATATTGGCTTGGACTAGATGCTAGATTCGATTAGGATGAGGGATTAGGTGGTAATTTTCTCTTTTATTTATTTATTTATTTATTTATTGACCTAATAGAACCAAATGCAACATTTGTTATCACCACCACATTGTTAAGTATCCTTCATTTTTGTGTATTGCTTTTCTGATAGATGTACTCAGAATAAGTTTACAGTTATTCCACAAACAAGTTCACAGCCATTACCAAAACAAGTTTCAAAAACAAGTTCACAATTGATCCAAAAACAAGTTTACAATTGTTCTAATATACAACTGAAAAATTCACAGTTGTTATAGTATACTACTGAAAAATTCTCTGATTGCTCGCACTTGTTCCAACAATAACTGTGAACTTAGCAAACCAAATCAATCCATCAACAACAAAATCTCATTTGCATTCAAACCCAACACCAAAACAGAACTGACAACTTTTTGATTTATCAATCCATTAGAACACACAAACAAAAACAAAAACAAAAGTTTTCTGGGCATTTACATTTAGAAAGGAAAATGTTTACAGTTTCTTTACCTTTAAAAATTCACCTTTAATTGATGTTGTATGCATTTCATACTCCCATTACTTAATCACTAGGTAGACTAAAAAATCATATTAATCTGAAAAATAGGATTTTGAGGAGTGCCGGCGCATAACTCACCAGAAAAATAGAAAAATAGGATTTCAAGGAGTGCGGTGCCGGAGACGAAGACGGATGACGAAGATTTTTCGACGAAAATTTGATTTGGGAGAGAGAAAGACAGATTTGTAATGGTCGGAGGTCAGGAAGGGAGGACCAGAGCTGGGAAGGGAGAGCGAGACCGAGGTGGGGAGAGGAAGGGTTGCCGGATCTACAGAAAACAGATCTGTGTCAGATTTGTTATTTTTGTTGGCGCAGAGGAAGAAAACGAGCGGAGGCGGAATATGATGGCCGGATGGGCGATGGAAGGAGGTCGGTGAAAGGAGGTCGCCGGAGGATGGGGATCGGAGGGATCGCCGGAGGATGGGGATCAGAGGGTCACCGGAGGGGGTAAGGGTAGAGAGAGAAAGTAGTGAGAGGAAATAGAGAGAGTTTCTGTATATGGATTGTGGCGTATGAGAGGAGAGGAGATGGGAGGGGGTAGTGTTTTAATAAGGGGTAGTTTTGGGATTTGAAGGTATTAATGGATCTGATGGTAATTTATTTTATCCCTTGGACTAGGTGGTTAATGAAAATAGTGCCTTGGACTAAGTGGTAGTTAGGCTTAGGATGAGGGACCCTATGATAATTTTCTCTTACGTTATAATCCCTCCGTCCCAGAAAGATAGTCCAAATTTACGCTTTTTAGACATTTATTTTGGGACGGAGGTAATAGAAAATTAATGTGATTGTGTACATGCTTCTGCTTCTGTAATGGTATAATGTATATGGTGGCGAGGCTGCTATGGCGAAGGGAGAGAATTAGATTGTAGGTACAACCCATCGGGTACCCGGTTAAAAACTCATTTTGTCCACTTTAGTTAGTGGGCTTTATGGATTTATCCATTTAGTACCCAATAATTTTATTGGGTAAGTAATGGTCAACCCAATAAGTCTTTTTTAATGGGTTATGGATGGATAAATGGGTTTGGATTCAAAATTTCCACCCCTAGTTGGGGATGATTTTACTAATGGGAGGCAAATTTGGTGGCAAATTTGGGGGGTAGGAGGCAATTTGCCTCCTAACCATTGGGAATGCTCTTAGAGTGTGACGGGTCCATTATCGATGCAATCAATAAAATATCGCCACCTCATTTTGTGAGCAAGATTTTATGACTTTATTTTGTGCCCCTAACATTCCTCATTATCATAACAGTGTATAGTAAGAGTGTTGGAATTTGGTGTTACAATTTAGTTAAGGTTTGTCATTTGTTGTTAAAAATAAAGTAAGTTGTTTATTGTGATGTTGTATCTTGTGTGATACTCACTCCGTCCCTCTTTAATCTACAAAATTTGCAGTTTCGGTTGTCCCACTTTAATTTACAAAGTCCCAAAAAGAGATTTTTTTAATACTTTTAAAATAATAGGACCCACTTATCCCACTCACAACAATTATCCACTTACTATTCTCTACCCCACTTTCTCTCTCTCACTCAACTATCTACACTCACAACACATCAACTTTTTCACTTTTTTTTCTTAAATAATGTGCCAAACCCAAAATTGTAAGTTAAAGAGGGACGGAGAGAGTATTAATTAAAGCCTAGCTCGTACTCCATCTGGTCCAAAATAACTGTCACTTTTGGACCAAAATTTTAGTCCAAAATAATTGTCACTTTTGAGCTAAATGTCTCTCTTATCTTTGCATTGAAACTTGTTCTATTTTATTAATTATCTTAGTGTGAGACATTAATGTAAGAAAATTGCACACTTAATAGGGGTAAAAGTTAAAACTTTTGTCACTAATACATTTCTTAAGAGTTGTGCAAATGCAAAAAAAAAGACAGTTATTTTGGACCGGAGGGAGTATTTGTTTACTGGCTCTTAATTTTGTAATATGCAAGCATGTTAGAGCAATTATTTTACATCGGGAATTAACAATCATAATTTTCAAGATATAAAGTCTCAAGACTACTAATTTCGTAGCTAATTATTTTGAGATCGAACTTTAGACTTTATCATGGTATCGAAGTTGATCCTTTAGACGCGCAAGCTCAAAGTTTGTCCACAATGATTTAGATCCGCTTCACCCAAGTTTATGTCCACTTGTAAGCCCGATGTTCGGCTACCCACAATTATTTAAGGGCTAATTGAAATTTGGTTGCAAGCACATTGTTGCAATTGATTATCCAATATGTAAATATAAATTCGTTTTTTAAGTTTGTAAATTCGTTGCAATGTGATGTAAAAATGGATGCATGGAGTGTTAGAAAACTAACGAAATATTTGTCATGTGCAACACACATGACACTTGAGGGGCAAAATTGTCATTCTGCTAAGGCATTTAACGACAACTAACGAATACTCCCTCTGTCCCGCCCGACTTAGGATTCTTGATTAAGCAATTTATACTTTGACCAACAATTTGAACAAAAATAATAACTTAGTGAAAATCTAAAAATAGTTATTTAGTTTATTATTAATCGTGATACAATAACAAGTTTTAAATTTTTATTAGCATCATTATATTTCTTCAAATATTTGGTCAAAGTATAAATTGTTTGACCAAGAATCTTAAATCGGATGGGATGGAGGGAGTATGAAATAATATTTGAAAAATGCTATTATATGTGAGTTTTTTTTTTAATGGGATCTATAACCCCCTCTAACATCATCACCATTACCATCTCCATCTCCAGTGACACCACAATCACCTCCACTTACAACCCAACACCACTGTTGCTATTCTCCACCACCACCCACCAACAGTGGCGAATCTAGGATTCTAAGTCAGGGTATGCATTTTCTTCGGGGGCGGAGGCCCCGGAAAAAAATGTTGGGGTCCGAACCGGTTCAAAACTTAATGCATAAACTATAAAAAAAATCCAAAACAAAATAATATGCATCATTTTTATAAATAAAAATAAAGATTACAACGATATACGACGCACTGACATTATCATGTACTTGGGGTTGAGAAGAAGTACCTTGTTGTGCGATTCCTTGTTGAACTTGAACCCTTTCAATATTGACAATATTAGGATCAAGATCAAGTGCAGCCGAAGCAGATGGCTCACATCGAGGGCGTTTGGTGAAGAATCCATAAAGCTTAGATTGCTTACCTATCATGAATTATAACAACAATTGCTAAATAAATCCCCAAATCATCAATTTTCAATTTTTAAAACCCTAAATTGAATCACAAAAAATACCGTTTTGAGACATTGCCGGATCTAGAGGAAGGAGATGCGTCAGTGTCGGCAGCGGCGTGAGAGGGGTCCTTCAAATTCATTAATCGTAAGCCCCAAATCAGTAACAACAGAGAACATCAATTAAAGATTCCACCACAAAGCAAATCAAAATTGTAACCCTAATCATCTACAGAAAAGAGGATTGAGATCGAACCAGAGACGCGAGAGCCGAGAGGGCCGGCAGATGCTTCGGTGACCAGCAGTAGAACCGGCAGGCGGCAGATGCAGCGGCGGATCCAGAGGAAGGAGAAGCCGCAAGACTCTCGCCGTCGCTCTCTCAACTCTCTCCCAAATCCCAATCGATCGACTGAGCAAAATACCCTTCCAGCGGCAAACTAAGCGTAAAACGGAAGGTCTATTTTGAAATTCATAACTTTACAAAATTTAACTTAACTCATATTAACACTTTGCACCTCTATTCTTTCAAAAATAACACTTTGCACCCCTATAGTTTTTTTTTTTTTTTTTTTTTATAAATACTCAGTAAAAATTTCAGAAAAACCCAGGGTATGCAGCTGCGTACCCTGGCGATACACTGGATTCGCCACTGCCCACCAACCACTAATACCACACCATTCCACCATCCTCAACTTCTTCATCATTCACAACCAACCCTCATCCCATCACCACCATTATAACCACCACCAATGTTATTTATACCACCATCAAAAAAAAAAAAGTGCAGAAAACAGGGTGTAGATTCAAGATTCATAAATTTGGTTTAAATCATTAATCAGAAAAAATCAAAGATGAAGAAGGGTTGCATTTCAAAATAAAAAATTTAAAAATCAACCAAGGCCCAGTTACTCCCTCCATAAATTTCAGAACTGTAAATTGAAATAAAGTCCCAAATCTTTAAATTTTCTCATGGCCGATGATCGGACAACTCCAATTCTTGCTTTTGGTGCCATTCGCCAAGATTGAATAAGAACCCAGAGAAAATAGAGAAACTACAGCTTCCTTTTTATGGTATAAGCTTGTGAAATCCATTTGTCTGCCTAAAGTCTTCTTCACTGCCAGCCTTTTAAGTCACCAGGTGCTGCGATGATAACAGAGGGGTGGCACAAGGTGGAGAAGAGGGTGAGGGGCGGACAAAATTAAAGGCTTGGGGAAAAAGTAAATGCGAGAAGGAGTGCAGGGTAGGGGTACGGAGAAGAGGGGGAAGGAAGTAGCGGCGGCTGTCAGTGGGGGTAGTGGGTGGCGTTGAACGACAGAAAGAGAAGGAGAGCCGGAACAGAAGATGGTGGGAAGGGGATCAGGAAGTGTGTGACATGAGAGAGAGAAAGAGCGCGATAGAGTAAGGGTTTGTGAGGGATTTTTTCTTTTTACTTTGCATATGCCGTAAATAAATGACCTTTTTACTCGCTCAATGCAAAGCGAAATGAGATATATGCTCGTTAAAACGTCTAAGCCCACAATTCATTATTATGGGTATACTCCATCAGTCTCATCATAAACTTAAAAAAAAGTAGAATTAAGATGAGAATCTTTGTATTATAAAATATAGATAGTGGGGTAGAGTGTTGTTGATGAGACCGAGCCTTCTAGGCCGGATGTTCTGCGGTCCAAACCGATGCGACCTAATCAGCCCGAACCGGACCTGAACTCTTGGGGCCGAACCGGCGAAGACTGCGGGCAAGCAAGCCCGAGGGGTCCGATCTCCCTGATATATATGCCCGAGATGACTCTGCCTCCCGCTATCCTGAGGAGCCCGTAGTGCCCAGCTGGCACAAACGTACACAAGACGTCGCCTATTCGTACCTGACACGCCATAACGGTTGGTGATGGAACCATGCTTCCCTGACAAACACGCCACCTTCCAGCCACTCTCCTGACCGATCCACTGGGGACTCGCCACGTGTCCATCCAGTACCAGGGCAGTTAGTACCTTGTGCAGGTTTCTTTCTCCTGGTCATATATATACTTCTTTTTGCTCCCATGGGCAAGGTACCTGCTCTATCCTATTCACACATACAAGGTCTTCATTGAACCTTCTACTTAGGTTTTCCTCAGAGATCTTACTCTCACACCCGAGTGCCTAAGCCGGATTCCAACCCGGCCTTGGTCTTAACGGTGTTCTTGTCTGTGTTGTGATCAGGATCAAGAGACAGCTAAATTGGAGTTCTATCTCCGTGACCCCAGAAGTATAGGGCGTCATCAGTGGTTCCATTGCCAACCGTTATGGCGTGTCAGGTACGAATAGGCGACGTCTTGTGTACGTTTGTGCCAGCTGGGCACTACGGGCTTCTCAGGATAGCGGGAGGCAGAGTCATCTCGGGCATATATATCAGGGAGATCGGACCCCTCGGGCTTGCTTGCCCGCAGTCTTCGCCGGTTCGTCCCCAAGAGTTTAGGTCCGGTTCGGGCTGATTAGGTCGCATCGGTTTGGACCGCAGAACATCCGGCCTAGAAGGCTCGGTCTCATCACCGGCGAAGACTGCAGGCAAGCAAGCCCGAGGGGTCCGATCTCCCTGATATATATGCCCGAGATGACTCTGCCTCCCGCTATCCTGAGGAGCCCGTAGTGCCCAGCTGGCACAAACGTACACAAGACGTCGCCTATTCGTACCTGACACGCCATAACGGTTGGTGATGGAACCATGCTTCCCTGACAAACACGCCACATTCCCAGCCACTCTCCTGACCGATCCACTGGGGACTCGCCACGTGTCCATCCAGTCCCCCAGATGTGTTAAGGAAGTACAGAAGCTGAATGGCCGCATCACGGACCTATGGAGGTTCATCGCCAAGTCAGCAGAAAAATGCCTACCTTTCTTTAATACTTTGAAAGGAGGAAGAAAGGAAGGTTTTGAATGGAACGAGGACTGCCGGAATGCTTTTGAGCAAATAAAAGCCTACCTGGGAAAGCCGCCGCTGTTGAGCACCCTGTTTTGGGTGAAGAACTCTATGTTTTCTTGGCCGCAACAGATCGCGCAGTGGCTGCGGTTTTGGTAAGGGAAGAAGGCGACCTTCAGAAGCCCGGTGGGATATACAGGTTCCTGTTGAATGCCTGAAAACGGTTGTCTTTGAATGAATTCACTGCCATAGGTTTAGCATATAGCTGGGAAACCTGGGTCTTACCCCTGTTGTGGGAAACAGGTCCTTCCGTTCATTATGATTCCACGAGGATCAGGGTACTGGGGGGAAAGGATCACTTGAGGATTTTTGTCATGGCCGTTTTAACTCGATTCCCCAATAATGTAGATATGGCAGGTAATGCTAGAAGGTTGGTAAGGTTGTGCGGGGAACGCGTAACCTCAAGTGCTCCTGATCCTCAGAGTTGGATGGATGCTCCTTTCGATGATGAGGAAGGCGAACAAGCGCAATCTCCGGGCCTGGCCCCTGGTATTATTGAGGTCACGAGCAGCACGGAAGCTTCTGATCACGAAATGAGGGTTGATGATGAATCTGCTCCCGAGGTTGGGGCCGGAGTGATCGTTGCCCACGGGTTGGTTGACGAATCTGAGTCATCTGAGACACCAACTGATGCCCGGAATGGTCTAGAGAGAATGGCCCCAGACACCGCGCGTATGGTCAAGCGTATCCGCTCTCCTGTCCAAATTTTGGATTCTTTTCCCGAGGGAGCTGATAATAGGGTTTCGAGTCAGGCTGGAGCCTCCAGTTCTGGCGCGGGCAACGAAGAGCAAGATTCCGATGATGAGTTTCTAGCCGTGTACCATATTGACCGCAAAATTTACCTCGTCGGCGGTCAAGCGTATCCGCTATCCTAATGAAAAAAAAACTGAAACTTGTTATCAATAACTAGTTTTAATTTATTATTAAGATAATTAAATCATCGTAAAATTATTGTTTAAAAATCTTTTGTGATAAAAAAGAAAGAAAAGAAAAGTGAATACTATCATTTTAATTAAGACGGAGAAAGTATTTATGTTGTACTTCCACAGTTCATTACGGGTAGTATTTGATATTGTGTCATTTTTGAAAATAAAATATCTTTATACGACACAAGTAACGATCGAAACAAAAACCCTAAACCCTTTTCGGCTCCAACGTTTCTCCATCGTCTAACCACAGTCGCAGCAACCATGGCGGAGCTGAAGCTCTCAGAAAGTCGAGACCTTACCCGAATAGAGCGCATAGGAGCCCACTCCCACATCCGGGGTCTCGGTCTCGACTCCGTCCTTGAGCCCCGCTTAGTCTCCGAAGGTATGGTCGGCCAGACCGCCGCCCGGAAGGCTGCCGGCGTCATCGTCCAGATGGTCAAGGAAGGTAAAATCGCAGGCCGCGCTGTTCTTCTAGCTGGTCAGCCAGGCACTGGTAAGACCGCTATTGCCATGGGAATGGCCAAGTCAATTGGCCTAGAGACTCCGTTTGCAATGTTAGCCGGAAGCGAACTCTTCTCCCTCGAGATGTCCAAGACTGAAGCCCTATTGCAAGCTTTCCGGAAAGCGATTGGCGTCAGAATTAAGGAGGAAACAGAGGTAATTGAAGGTGAAGTTGTGGAGATTCAAATTGACCGTCCGGCAGTGTCTGGTGCGGCTTCAAAAACGGGGAAGTTGACGTTAAAGACTACGGAGATGGAGACGGTTTATGATTTGGGTGCGAAGATGATTGAGTCGTTGGCCAAGGATAAGGTCCAAAGTGGTGATGTGATTGCTATTGACAAGGCGTCAGGGAAGATCACAAAGCTTGGGAGGTCATTTTCTAGGTCTAGGGATTATGATGCCATGGGTCCGCACACAAAGTTTGTGCAATGTCCTGATGGAGAGTTGCAGAAGCGGAAAGAGGTTGTGCATTGTGTCACTCTACATGAAATTGATGTTATTAACAGCAGGTATGTTCAAGATTTTACGGTTTAACAGGCATGTTCAATGAATTTTATTTTTCTATCTTGCTGTGGAAATTTGATACGAACATGCTATATATAATCTTCATTGCATCCAGGGTCCTACTAATTTGTGTAGCATTATATTGCTACTGAATCATGATTTTCGAGGATCTTTCCAATTAATTTTAGTTCTCCCTTGCTGCGTTTTGCTCAATGGTTGTTGTGTTCATTTGCAATTGAAATGAAGTTTTCGCTGATTAGAAAAGCACGAGTCTTGATATCAGTAGGTTTAAGATTTTGTAAGCACGCAGTAGGACCTGAAATAATCATGTAACATACTTTTCTTAGCTGCTACTTTACCTAATTACTAAGGACCAAGGTTTAAAAAGCACACCAATAGTTTGGTAACTACAGTTGCCCCAAAGTGTCTCTCATATTTCAAACTAAAGCTCTTACAGCAGCCACCTTATGATCTGGACATAAGTTAAACAGACACCAACGTGGAGAGAGTTTTGCTTTGTTTCATACGGGGGTCATACTAGCTCTACTTTCTTATCAACTTTATTACCACAGATTGTATCACTCTTCGACTCCAATCCTTTACCGTGTTCTGACAGTACCCATTGCATTGATCTAAACTATTTGTTTATCTAATTCAGAGGTCAGTCCTTCTGATCCTTGAGAAAACATCTTTTTTGTTATCTACTTATTTCCATACTAATCCAGTTGCATTATTACACAGCACTTAATAAACGTTGCAGTTTCTGGCTGATGTTCAATTTGTGTTCATATTCATGCATTGTTCGTTGGACTTCATGTATAAAATTGAAGTTCTTATTGTATCCAGGACCCACCTAGTTTTGGACAAGAAGCTTACAACTCTAGATGTAGCCAGTCAATACTCATGAATTATGTGGGTCGGTGGATCGGAGCTATGAGTATACTATTGCGTCTATATTGCTATAGTGATTTGTTACTGCCGGAGCCACCCTATGGCCCAAGGGGGCAGCATCCAACATTTCCTTTCTGGGGCATTTACCATATAGTCCCTTAACATAACCTTATTTACCTCTTAGTTCAAGGAATATTTTGACTAACCATATAGTCCCTTGCTTACCTCTTCCTTAACATATTACTAACTACACCCTCTTAACATTTTACTTTCACCCCAACCACTATCACCTTAGGCTACCCCTCATCACCTTCTCCATTCAACAACTCCGACGACCACCATTTCCGGCGACCACCAACTCCGGCGACCACCCCGGCGATTTTTTTTTTTATAGCTTCAGTGACCTTCCAGCAACCAAACAGTTGAGAACTTATCAGTAAGTTCTCAGTTGTCAACTAAACTACTAATAACACGAACAACTCCGGCGACCACCAACTCCGGCGACCAAACAACTGAGAACTTATCAGTAAGTTCTCAGTTGTCAACTAAACTACTAAGAACACGAACAACTCCGACAACCACGAACTCCGGCGACCAAACAGTTGAGAACTTATCAGTAAATTCTCAATTGTCAACTAAACTACTAAAAACACGAACAACTCCGGTGACCAAACAACTGAGAACTTATCAGTAAGTTCTTAGTTGTCAACTAAACTACTAAGAACACGATCAATTGCGGCGACCACAAACTCCGGCAACCAAATAACTGAGAACTTACTTATAAGTTCTCAGTTGTCAAAACTACTAATAACACGATCAACTCCGACGACCACCAACTCCGACGACCAAATAACTGAGAAGTTATCAATAAGTTCTCAGTTGTCAACTAAATTAAAGAGCAAGATCAACTCAGGCGACCACTAACTCCGGCGACCAACAATTAAGAATTTTTGAGTTGTTCTCAGCTGTTCTATAGAGAAATTTCTTAGTTGTTCTCAATTGTTAATGGTCCTAAGTTGTCAACCACTAAGAACACGACCAACTCTGACCGGCCACTAACAACTGAGAACTTAGTTTAGTTTAATCATCCTAATGAAAATATAAGACTTATTATTGATATACCGTTGTAAGTATTATTAATAATAAGTTCTATATTTTTATTATGATTATTTTTTTAAAGTAAAAATATTGCTCAAAGTTCCTTTGTGCTAACGTTAAAAAGTGGAAATAAGGGACGGGGGAGTAAAACTTAACAATAAAATAGGTATTAAATAGTGTTAAATGAAGGTAAGAAGGAAGGCAGTAGAATTGTTGTAATCATGAATTACCATTACAATAATTAATCTAAATCATTGGCTAAATCAACAATTAAGTTTTATATCAAAAGAAAACAGAAGAAACAAAATTTAAAATATTATTGAAATGAAAAACAATGGTCTTGTAGAGTAGATTTGATTGTCCAACACAAAATGATTAAAACATATGCTTGTCTTTACTATAGTATTTAATCATAGGCCCTAACTACAACAAAAAATCATAACACAAAAGTAAAATAAATCAATCAAATAAAAATCAAACTAAATGAAACTACTTTACTGGGAAAAGAAAAAGAAAAAAAAAACTTGAACAAGTTAGTAAGACTGTAAGGGTTTCTCTGAATTTGAAAGTTATCACTCTTTTAGTTGCGTTAATAGGCGCAATTGCAGTCCTGCCATCTTCTAGGTGTGAACATTCAAAATCTCCACTCAAATTCAACGAAAGCATCCACAGAATCTCGGAATCTGGAGATTGATACAGATCTAGGAAAAAATATGAGGAAAAAGTCGTATTAAAAGAATCATGGCTCGCCGGAGTCAATTTTCATTCGCCGGAGTCGGAGGGATGCCGGAAGAACTCAAAGCACCGCCACCAAATCTGCAAGCAATAATCGGGGGCGGAAGGTAGCAGCAACGTCAACAAAAATTCAGATCTGGTAGAGAATTTGGTCGAAACTGTAGAAGTGAATGGAAGTGAACAAGGAGAGGGATTGTGGTACTTGGCCGGAGGTGGGAGATGGGAGAGGGTTGCTGGTGTGGAGAGGTCATCGGAATTGCATATCTGTCACGGCAGATTGGCTCGGAGATCTGGTCACCGGCGTTGCTCGCAGCACAGACGGTGCGCAGGAGACGCCGCCGGAAAACTTGGTCAGATCTGGTCGGAGGTCGGGGAAGGGAGATGGTCCCTAGGGTTTGGAGAGGGGAACGGTCGCCGGATGTGGAGAGGAAGGGTCTCCGGAGGTGGGGAAGGGAAGGGTTGCCGGAGAAAGGTTGTCGGAGGGAGACGAAAGGAGTAGCCGGAGAGGAAGGGTGGTCGCCGGAGTTAGGAGGTATGAGAGAGAGAAAGTATAGAGAGAGAGAGAGAGAGAGAGAGAAATGTCTGTGGGTGTTGGGGTGGGGAGGGGTGTACTTATTTTATTTTAAACTGTTGAGGGACTATATGGTTGGATAAAATATTTCTTTGGACTAGGACGTAAATAAAAAATATGCTTGTCCTAATCCGTAGATTCGTTATTAAGCAGGGATTAGGAGGTAATTTTCTCTTCCTTTCTAGATTGTACCAATTTTGTACTAGCGAATTTTGGTTAAATTACTTTTTAACCTTCAAAAATTATTGTTTTGCCCCTTGCACCAAGAAAAACAACACTATTGTATTATACTAAGAAAAACTTATGTAGTAATTTTACCCACCCCTAAACCATATTTAGGTATTACATCATATTATATCATATTCGAAATAGTCCCCGTTTTAGACAAATTAAGCCTTTTGTTTGTCAAAATTGCAATTTCCGTTGAATTGTTGAATGTTATTGCTTACTCATTGATCCTTTAAGATGGGATTTTTTTTTTTTTTTTTTTGTACTTATTTCGTGGAGTTCAAACCAATGCAATAGCAACGTTGAGACTTGACTGTACAATTTAGGAAGATTTGAAGAAAAAAACCACATTATGCAAGTTTAATTCCTGCTTAATGGCTTTTGAACTGAATTCTTTTTGTCTATCTATATTTGTGTTCGAGGTTCTCAAAGCTAGAGGAGTTATGAATATATTTGGGGGGAGTGTGTTTGGGGGGAAACTAGTTCCTCCATAAGTTATAAAAAGTCTTGTTTTTAACCCTTAAACCTGAAACCCTAAACCCTAAAACTGAAACCCTAAACCCTAAACCTTAAACCCTATAAAAACAAGACTTTTTATAACTTATGGAGAAACTAGTTTCCCCCAAAATTTTCTCTATTTGGGGGGTCAAATATCAGAGATAACTATATGTTTGATGAAGCTATTTGGAATTGAGTTTCTGTAATGGTCAATAAGATACTTGATATAGGGGGCGATATTATCATTTATGTTAATTTTTCCCGTTGATGTTGCTATTATAGAGGAAATTTGAACACAACCAAATCATTTGAAGAAGTAAGACATACTAAAGTATTGAATATTATGAACATAACTGGACATAATCGGGGCTGTATGATTAATATCAACATCATTCATTCAGAATTAGAGAGTGATGCTTGTTTTTAATTTATATCTGAAGATTTTACCTTATGCTTCATGAGATTTTTTGTACTTTTTGAACAATTAATGTCTTTCCTTAAACTATATACAAACCCATGAATAACTTTCTTGGTAAAAAGTTTATAGATGTGCAACTTTAATTTTCAATTCTAAATCTTAGGACACAGGGGTTTCTAGCTCTCTTCACAGGCGATACCGGTGAAATCCGTGCTGAAGTTAGAGAACAAATCGACACAAAGGTGGCGGAGTGGAGGGAGGAAGGGAAGGCCGAGATCGTGCCAGGTGTGCTCTTCATCGATGAAGTGCACATGCTCGACATCGAGTGCTTCTCATTCTTGAACCGTGCTCTGGAAAATGACATGGCACCAATTCTCGTTGTTGCTACAAACAGAGGGATCACCACAATCCGAGGCACAAACTACAAATCCCCACACGGGATTCCAATCGACTTCCTCGATCGTCTGCTCATCATCTCAACACAACCATACACAGAAGAAGATATACGCAAGATCCTTGATATAAGGTGCCAAGAAGAAGATGTGGACATGTCTGAAGATGCAAAAGTTCTGTTGACAAAGATTGGGGTTACTACGTCCCTAAGATATGCCATCCACCTCATCACTTCAGCTGCATTAGCTTGCCAGAAGCGGAAAGGAAATGCTGTGGAGATGGAAGATATTAGCAGAGTTTATGACTTGTTTTTGGATGTGAAGAGATCGACACAGTATTTGATGGAGTATCAGAGCGAATACATGTTTAGTGAAGTGGCAATGGGTGGAGGAGATACTGATGGAGATGACGCCAATGCCATGAGTTCATGATAATTGTAGTTTGTTATTCTTGTGTTAAAAGGGTTACAAGTATTTGGAATTTTCTCATTTTGACAACAATGTTCATCCCCACTGTTGATGCAATTTCTTATGGAAATGTAGGATACAGTTTTATTCGGTTCTATTGAAATGCTTTTTAGTAACGAGATTTCGCTATAAAGAAAAGTGTCACATTTGCGTTTGTCTATCGCATGCTAGGATAATCAAGGCGGGAGATGTCGTTAAGAGTTCAACATCGGTGATTCTGGGATGTAATGTAGGAAAGCATAGTTGCAGAGCAGCTGATTATCTGCATTTTGGGTGGTCAAAGAATGTTTCCTCAGCTGGATATGGTAGAATAATGAATATAGAGCACAGTTAGAAGCCTGAAAAGCCCAACGATATGAAAAGAACCAAAATGCGTTCCCCTGCTGCAGAAGGTAACTTATCTCTAATTTGCAACATTGTTTTGCTTGTGTTAAATCAAATATCTGTCGCATTTTGACTTATACTCCCTCTATCCCTAAATGAGTGTCCATTTTCAAAAAATCTTTGTCCCAAAATGTGTGTTTTTTTTTTAATATAATTTTGTCCCTAAATAATTTTTTTCGATTTTTTTTTCACCGGTCTCTTTATACGTGCAAAACTAAATGTTAGAAAGGAGATTACAAGATTATATATGAATCTTTGCCCCCAAATCATACAAAGAGTTGAGATTTTTAGTTGTCTCTTAAAATGAAATTTGGACACTCATTTAGGGACAGAGGTAATATCATTTTTTTAAGAAAGGCGCTTTACTAATTTGTCATGCTATTGCACTTGGTCTATTTCTTTGTTAAGAAACACAATTTTTATTTTCAAAGTCAAAATAGAAAAGCACGGAATTTATTAAGGGAAGGAAACTCAGGGAATGAGTAGATCCTTCAATTGTATTTTTAATGTCAAACATAAAAAACGAAATCAAAACATATGGCAAAATTGAAGTAAGAAAATGTGAAGGCCGGCTTTTTAAAAAGGGAGTTGTGACAGTAAGACAAAGAGCTTCTTTGAACTGGTGGGAAAGGACAGAAAAATTGCCGGAGAAGTTGGAGTTTTTTTGCAAAAGTGACATGCGTACTATGTGCAATATATCAACTTGACTCGCGTACTTAATAAACATCAAATGTGACATGCGTACTTATGATTGGCAATATTTTTAGACTAATTTTTAACCCCCGTTAAAAAGTTAACGGGGATGCTAATAACTTAACAAAAAGTATGACTTTTATTGTAACTTACCAACTCCGGTGACCCCCCTCAACTCCGGCAACCCCTCCCTCAACTCCGGCGACCACTCGCCTCCCCAACTCCGGTCAAACCCTCCGCTTATCAAACCTCACCGAAGGAGTATAAACGATCTCCAGTTTCAAGTAAAAGTTCCACTAATCAAGAACAATCTCCGTCAATGAGGGGTTCCATTATGAATAATACTAGGGGCACAAAAAGTTCACAAAATCTCACTCACAAAATCCTAGGTGTAGTGATTTTATTGGTGTTTTTAATTAGAGTGTGGCGGATCCACTATCGCTACAACAAATAAAATATCGCCACCTCATTGTGTGAGCATGATTTTGTGACTTTGTTTTGTGCCCCTAGCATTGCTCTTCCATTATTCCACTCAAAATTCAGATTGGGGATAGATATTATTCCAATTTCAAATTCAATTCCAGTCTGTCTCCAGCTAAATACCTGCAACAAACCGGAAAAAAAAATAATCAAACTGTTAGAATAAAAATCAAATCAAACTGTTAGAATAAAAATCGAATTATACAAAAATAATTTAAACGCATAACAGATCACATGAAAAAAGTTCACCTTACCAGGAAATGCCCCTTCCCTCTAAATACTCAGCCTTCTCAAATTCGCTAGCTGCCGGAACGGGGAAGGGGTGATGGTCGCCGGAGTTGGGTGGAAGAGAGATGACTGGAGATAATGGGGTAGACTGGAGATGTCGCCGAAAAAGGGGGTCTTCGGTGAGGTTTGATAAGCGGAGGGTTTGACCGGAGTTGGGAGGCGAGTGGTCGCCGGAGTTGAGGGAGGGGGGTCGCCGGAGTTGAGGGGGGTCGCCGGAGTTGGTAAGTTAGAAAGAGAAAGGAGAGAGGGAGAGGGAGTTTAGAGAGAGAGAAAGAGAGAGAGAGCTGGGTGTGATTTAGAGAGAGAGAGAGAGAGAGCTGGGTGTGATCGTCGGAGTTGGTAAGTTACAATAAAAGTCATACTTTTTGTTAAGTTATTAGCATCCCCGTTAACTTTTTAACGGGGGTTAAAAATTAGTGTAAAAATATTGCCAATCATTAGTACGTATATCACATTTGATGTTTATTAAGTACGCGGGTCAAATTGATATATTGCACAAAGTACGCATGTCACTTTTGCAAAAAACTCGGAGAAGGAGTGTTTTATTTATATACTACCTCCAAAAATGAATGTCCCAAATCACTCAGCAATTTCAAACATTTATTTGAGGAGAGTATCAAATTTCAAAGTCATAAACAGTTGTAATTCTAGTTATTGGAATTATATTTCTGAAAATACTAGTAAAATGTGTTAAACATGTTGAGTTGAGATTACAGAAACTTGACTCATTTATCAAAAAAGTACTCCCTCCGTTCCGGAGTAAGAGACTAAGAGTCATACCTCCCATTTGCATTGAGATTAAGAAATGGTGGAAGTAAAGTATGTGAAGAATGAGTGGGAATGAATAGTAAGTTGATTGGTGTTGTGAGTATAAAAGTAAAGTAGGAGAGAGAATGAGTGGGATGATTAGTAAAGATTCTTTGCCATTTTAGAAAATAGACTTTTACTCTGAGACGTACCAAAATAGAAAGTATGACTCTTACTTTGGGGACGGAGGAGTATCGATTATGAACATAATATCTTTTAAATATTCATATATGAAAGTTAATACTATGAGATTACAACAGATCAAATTCTAACAGTTACTACTATATTATACTAGGAAATAAAATCTCATTCACTAAATGTTGCATTAGCCATTAAGAGCCAATAATAACTGGGATTATTACGCCATTGTAGAAAGATTACTTTTTGTAGAACTCTGGTCAAACTTTATAAGTTGACTTGTAAAAATCAAAAGTAGTTTCTTTAATCAGACTATAAGGTTTATATTATATATATATATATATATATATTTTTTTCTTTTATTCCGTTCTTGTTTGGATCCGAGCTCTTGACTTGAGCCACCTCCCAATAAGATCTCCTTGGTTCATGTTACTGCATTACTTCGATGCAGCAACTTTGAGTGCTTTTGCTGCCATGGATAGCCAATTTGTAGGATTACAATTTTGATAATATTGGTGAATCACGGCTTACTTAAAGTGATTTTTATTTTGTCCGTCCGACCGGCCACCGGCAACCGGAGTTAAAATCATCCGAAATTTGGATTATTATTATCATTCAATCACGGTTCAGTAATGGTGAAAGATGATGAAAATGATCGGAAAATCTTTGCAGGGGTGGTCTTGAAATGTCCTACCGAGCTCAAGCTTGTATTCGTTGCTCTTCTCGCCTTGTTTTCCATCCTCACTCTTTCCCAGTTCTTTCATTTTAGTCTCTCCTATTCTGTGTCGGATCCCCGCCACTGTATCTCCACCGCCGCCAAGTCCCTAGCGGCGGTGGAGAAAAATACTCCACCACCACCAAGCCGACAAGTTGTGGTACAAGATGAATTCTCGGAAGGAGGTAAGGTTATTAAGCGTGCCTTTAACCCTTTTGGTACCGCCGCATTCAACTTCATTCTGATGAGCGGTTATAGGGGGGGACACAACACCTTTGCCGTCATTGGTCTAGCATCTAAACCCCTTCACGTGTTCGGAAAACCGTCCTTCCAATGCGAGTGGGTCCCACATCCCAACACCACCATCCCCACCCACCAGCAGCAGCAGCAGCAGCAAACCATCACAGTTACCGGTCAAAAGTACCTCCCCGATTGGAACATGGGTCATGTCTACACCGTAGTTGTAATCAACTGCACATTCCCCGCCTCAGTAGGCAACGACTCTTCCGGTGGTAAACTACTCCTCCACGCCTCCACCAACGGGGGCGGTGACAGTAATTTCAACCTAACCGACACCATTGAAGCTTTAACCGAAGCTCCAGGAAGCTTAAACCTAATTCAATTCACGGACCCGCCTAAATACGACTACCTCTACTGTGGCTCGTGTTTGTACGGGAACTTGAGTCCACAAAGACTAAGAGAATGGTTAGCTTATCACATCAAACTATTCGGTCCGAGGTCACATTTTATCATACACGATGCAGGCGGCGTGCATCCTGAAGCTATGGAGGTGTTAAAGCCATGGATCGAGAAGGGTTACGTAACATTAGAAGACATAAAAGAGCAAGAAAGATTTGACGGGTATTACCACAACCAGTTCCTGGTACTGAATGATTGTTTGCATAGGTATCGTTTCATGGCCAAATGGATGTTCTTTTTTGATGTCGACGAGTATATTTTCATCCCCAAGAACACTACCCTCATATCCGTTATGGATTCTCTGTCAAACTATACCCATTTCACGTTTGAGCAAATGCCCATGTCTAATAAGCTTTGCCACTCTGACGAAGGCATCTCTGATTCTAACAGGTACTCATTTCCTTTTTCTGAATCTGTTTATGTTCTATATAAAGAAACATAAAACCGAGCGTTATGATTTTGCAGAAAATGGGGATTTGAGAAATTAGTATACAAGGATGTGAAACAAGGGATTCAGAGAGACAGGAAATATGCAGTGCAACCGCGATATTGTTTAGCAAACGGGGTGCATAGGTCAGATAACATGGAGGGTATGACAACAGATGGAACGAGTGGTCTTATAATGTATTACCATTATCATGGAACAATCTCAGAGCGAAATGAGCCGTGTCAGAAACTGATCAATACAACAGAAATTGAAATTGATGGCACCCCTTATGTTCTGGATACAAGAATGCGTGAGGCAGCTGAATCAGTCAAGAGATTTGAACTCCAAATGATAGCGTCTGTTTTACAAAAGACGCTACAATGACTAGGTTTATAGTTCTTGTTCGATCTATACATCAAAGATACTGTTTTTTTACGATTCGTTTTGTACAAGGTTGATGATTTCGCCTATCTTGAGCTTGTTATTATAAAATTTGCTGTGAAATATTGGTTCTTAAATAAGCACACTGCATTTTAGTGTGTCTCCCTAATTGTAATGTGGTAGATTTTCAGATATGCTATCGGGTTAAGAAAATTATTTCGATCGTGTTGGGCTCACGGGCAATCGGGACACAAGAATATACGCACGAATGGTTGCAGAGTCGACAGTAAAGAAATCATTGTTTCTCTCAAGTTTGGAAGCATTATCCAATTGGGGTCTAAACTTTGAGGAAGTTTGCGAATAGGGGTCTATGTTATGTAGGACTTTGTCAATTTAGGGTCTGAGAATTAGGGATATATTGGTAACTATAATCTTAAATAACCGCAGTTAAGTCGCATGAGCAAAGCACGTGATGACTTAATGAATTTCTCTAGCGATTCCGTCAAAAAAACCATGACAAAATTTATCAACATTGGACCCTCAATTGATCAAAGTGGAACATCAAAGCTCAAAATGTGAATTGCCCTCAAAACTTTGAACCTTAAATTGCAATGCTGTTTGCCCTTATTAAATTGAGAATTCATGTGTCCATGCCCTCTGCTGCTGAGATAAGCTTTGAAATGAAAGTATGCGACCAATGTACTTAAGTTTACATTTTTTGTGAAAATTTTAAAAATAAAAATAAAAAAAATTGCTACATCTAAAACTATCCAAGTATCACACTCCAGGAGAATCAAATGGTAAAACTGAAACAGACATGAAATTCCTCAAGTCAGAACGCCCGAACCCAAAGTTTCTGAGCACCTGATTATCTGCAAAATTTAAAGCCCTCTCCATCCCATCCGCGCAAGAATTCCCTTTGTACATCGGGTTGTGGTCCCCACTACACGGCTGACATCCGGTGAAATGTGTAATAAACGGCCTCCTCCCCGTCCCTTTCCCATATCCGGCCTCTTTCAAATACTCCTCCCTCAAAACACCGTATCTCTCATTGACAACCTCTGCATGTCTCCTCCTCAATTCCGGCACCTTCTTCTCCATGTCGACGTACTTTTCTGTGACATTATCGAATTCAGACACAACGGCTGCCCAATAAGCTTGGAAGCAATACTCGTTCTCTATATATGTCTTCTCGCCCCATTTCGCTTTCTGCTCGAGTAACATATAAACCAAAGCAGACTGATCATCTAATGTCGCAGATGACTTGTCAATGAGTACTGATTTTACTATTTGGTCCCATTTCTGGTGGTACGGACTCTGTGGGCCCATACTGGCCCACACATCCAAGAAGTCCATTGACCATTGGCTGTTTCGGAACAGCAGCACCCCTGCGTTAAGCGCAATCCAACTCCGTTCCTTGTAGATCATATCGGGCCATCCGTCCACAACCAAATTGTGATTCTTGTACTTTTTCAGAGGCAGCTTGAATTCCATGTCGGTGAAAACGGCGTCCGAGTCGACCCACCAGACCCACTCGGTCTCCGGGTGGGCCACCATTGCGGCCTTGATGATGGATACTTTGGCCCAGTAAGATTCCATCTTTGGATGGAGGTTTACATTGTTGTAGAAGATATCATAGCCGTGAATTCTACAGTAGTCAACCTTGTTCTTGAAAAGCCTCAAGAGAAGAAAATCACCGGTCGGGTTATGACAATTGGACGGCTGTGAACCTGTCAGAATGAGTATACGATCGTCTACTCCGGCTGCAAATGAAGGGTGATGCTTAAGCCACTCTGCTCGCTTACTATCCCAACCGGTCACACGTGTTTCTATAGAGTAACTGAGGTTTGGGTCGTCGTAGAATGTTTCCTCAGGTGGGTCATGGCGGCGACCAGGAGGAGATGCAGTGGTTGTGGAGGTCAAACTCGCCGGTGATACGATGGTGGCAGAGGTCAACGGGATCGTGGCATTGATCATTAGAACAGGGGAAAGATCAAACTGAGAATTGGAAAAAGCCCAAAGGACAAATCCCATGAAAATAAGCATACACAGTGACCAAACTGGAGAACGTAATCTTTCACCAAAACTAGACATGTTTTTGCATTGACCTGTGGTACGGTTGGCCATGTTTTGGCCGGAATTAATAGCTCCGGCGTCTACGTTACCGGAATTTATTTAATTTGAGAAATGGTTATTCCAGGAAGCAATCATAATATACCAAAAATTATGAAGATTGGTTGATAATGACAAAGAGATAATCTAAAAGCCGGCCTTTTCATATGGTCATTAGTCACAAGCAGTTTTTATTTTTATTCCCATATTAGTCAAACTTTTGGAAGTCAATTACGTAAAATATTAAAGATTACAATAATTTTCTATAAATATCTTTAATCAGCAGAATCAAAATTTGCTATCTCATTCTTAAGTGTGAATAGAAGTTTATTACGTGAGATTTAGTTCTTTATAATGACTTTTAAGTGGAATGTATATAATTAATAGTAATAGAGTTTATCAGGCTTATTGAGTTTTTTTTTTTTTTCTTTCTGAAATAGCTTATTGAGTTGAGTATTACATTATATCACTCCATCACAAAAATTATATAAAGTCTTGTTTTAATATCGACGGTCAACTTGATTGAAATTTGATAGATATTAAAATCCAATTGTTTCATTTAAATTTTATAAAGTATTATTACTGTACCACTACTATTAATTATATTTTCTACAACTTCATTAAGATAATCAAATGAATGTATTTTTACAAAAATTTAATCAAGCTATTCGCCAAAATTAAATGAGACTATTCTTTCGCAGAAGATGAGAGTTTTTCTAACAAAACTCGTAAATTTGATAGAAAAAAACTATTATTTTAAGATAAAAATAATACTCCCTCCGTCTCAGCACAAGTAGGATTAGAGGAGTGAGTACAGTAATTAAGAGAAAGTAGTGTATGTGTGGTAGAAAATGAAGAGAGAGAGAATGAGTGAGGTAAATAGTAGTGTTGGCTGAATAAATTGAGCGGTGAAAAAATGAAGAGAAAATGAGTGGGTTAAATAGTTGAGTTGGTTGAATACAAATATATTGAAATATTTTTATTTTGGGCAATCTCAATTATTTTGAGACGGCCTAAAAAAGCGAAAGGAGTCCTACTTATTTGGGGAGGGAGGAAGTGTTATATTAGGATCTGTCACTAGGATGACAAATGGAATAATTTTGACAGTACGTAAACCTGAATTAACAAACCAAAACAACCTCCAAATGGACTAATCCCCAATCCTTTAGGCATCTGACTATTATATTTATGTTGATTTTCAGTCACTTATTTTTATTACTTAATTGATCTCAATTTTCAATGGCTTAACACGCAAATGATATGACTATACTTCTTGTTTGCTCATTATTTGTACAATGTTAAACTTACACCAATATACATTCTTTTTATTTAAAGTTGAAACAAATATTCCAAAACGGAGGGAGTAATTAGGAGAGAGAGCGGTGCAAAAGGTGTTAAAATAATACTCCCTCCGTCTCAAAATGATTTTCTCGTTTGTCATTTTTCATTGTCCCTAAAAGTTCTTCTCATTTCTACAATTTAGGCTTAAATGTTCATAAACACAACATGGCTAGTGAATCAAGTGTTCCTATCCTTAAAAAAAGTTTGAATATGCTTGGGAATGCTACTATATTCTCAATCCCTATACGGAGTAAAGGAATTTTGGTGTTCATTATTACTCAATCCCTCCTGAGTTTATGCTAAAAAAGTTTGACATGTTACCAAGCTAGGTTTCTTTCCAGCGGTGTAGAATTACTCCCTCCGTTACCATATTTGTTTGTCACATATATAGTCATAAGGATATTCTCCATAATTGAAGGTTAAATACATTAAACTTTCATAATTGTTTGTGATAACTAAGGATGAAAAGTGAAAAACAAGAGTGTGAGGGAGATGAAAGAAAAGAAAAATATAGGAGGATAGTGATAAAAATGAAAGACAAGAAAAATATAGGAGGATAGTGATAAAAATAAAATTATATTATTACAGTCAGAAAGGGACGATCATTCTGGGACGGATATTCTCCCACTTTTCTTTTTTGGTTTTGATTATCCATTCTATTTTACAATTGATCTCTTACAATTGAATTGTTTGTAATCTCAATTTTGAGATTACAAACAATTGTTTGTTGAACTCATTTGCATTTAATTTAATTTTTATTTTCGTATGTTTCTAATAAATAAATTAATTTCATCTCGTTGAGACCCTTTGTTTTGTCTCCTTTGTTGAGACCCATGTGTTTATTGTGTTGATATGTTTTATGTTTAAATTGATTTTTCATTGACTTATCTCACTTTGTTGTTCATCTTAACAATTCTCGGGAAGTTTACTTGGCGACTTGTTGTCGATCCTGATGCTTCAAGAAGTCATGTGTTCAAAGCAATATTTTTTCATAAGGGGAATTTGTTGAATGCCCAGATCGGGCAATGTCCAAATTTTATTTGGAGGAGCATCTGCACATCCCAAGATATTGTTCAGTATGATCATGGCGTGCTTATTACTGCGCGTTCGAGTTTAATCCAAGGATGCATTGGTGGACATAGGTCTTTGTCCTCATCACCATCACAGGCTATGAACGATTTCAGAGATATCATTTTCAATTGTAAGATTTTATTAGTCTTGAACTCTTACTTTTATATAGTTTGTGTTAATCAAATCGCAAATGAAGCGGTTGATTGCGTTTCATGGTTGTATAATCTTCGTGTGTGGAATGAGTCCCCAGCATTTGTGGAGGACCATCTCCTTTTCATTTATTAATGCAATTGATTCTCTTGTCGTGTCTGATTATTGGGCTTTAGAAGTACTCCAACTACTTGGAAAAACAAACTAACTAGTCACAAGACAATACCCGGTAGTTTAAGCCAAGGTACTGAGCCTGCATACTTTCAACTTTCAACATAATAATAAGCCCACATTATCTACAACGCTGAATTTCATCACCAAACTACTACATTTACATTACAAGAAATGTGCCTTCTCATTTAATTTAACCATTACAACAGCAATAAATAAAGGATCTTTTCTGGACTAGTGGTTCAGTTGGAGAATAAGATGGAGCGGGTCGTGTGGAACGGACCGAGACTGAATAGAATGGACCGAGCTTGACCAAGTCAACCAAGTGAGATCAAGATCAAGCCAAATAAAGATAGAATCAAGAGATTATATTTTACCTTATTTAGAGATATAGTTTACTTTATTTAGTTGATGTATTTTAGGAAGAGGAGTATTCATCAAGAATAGGGTTTAGGCTTTAGTATAAATATAGGGTTAAATTATTATAAATCTTTGAGAGAGTGAATAAACACAAATATTATTATCATACTCCTCTCCACCGGTTTTGATATGGTATCAGAGCCTCCGGTATGGGGGCCTGATGACCGACTACGCTTCCGCGACGAAGCCATCGTTGCCATGGCGGGCAACATGGCGAAGAATAAAAATGACGGGAGGAGCCCATGGAAGCACCTTCGTGGCACGGATTGTGCAAGACAAACACGATGGAGCACAATGGAAAACAAGAAATCACCTGCCGTTGTAGTAGCGGCGGCGGTGGTGTTGTGGCTGGCGGCTAATCCACCGAAGAAAACCGAACCACCCGGCGATTCCGGTGGTTTTGGCGGTGGTCCATGACTAAATTCTGACATGTTCGAAAAGAATGGCGTTCCTGGCAGCTATCGACTGGCGAGTTACGCACTTGATTGGTCTGGCGAGTCCTATACGCATTGATGAAGATGAAGAAATTTTCTGACGATCTATATTATCAACTGAGATCAGGTTAAATATGATGCAGCCAAGGACGCCGACGCCGACTGATTGACAAAAGGACAGATCGAAAAAAAAATCTAGGCTGCTGGACGTAGCAGCTTGACTGTCGAGTTGTTAAGTCACTTGTGCTATCAACGTTGCACACAAGTGGACTGGCGATTGAAAAACTGATTTTTTTTTTTTCTCTCCCCGTTTTGATTGTCGTATTGGCAAGTTGGGTATCTACGTTGTAGATCCTCCAACTTGAGGGGGGGGGGAGTTGGAGAATAAGATGGAGTGGGCCGTGTGGAGCGGACCGAGACTGAATAGAATGGACCGAGCTTGACCAAGTCAACCAAGTGAGATCAAGATCAAGCCAAATAAAGATAGAATCAAGAGATTATATTTTACCTTATTTAGAGATATAGTTTACTTTATTTAGATGATGTATTTTAGGAAAAGGAGTATTCCTCACGAATAGGGTTTAGACTTTAGTATAAATATAGGGTTAAGTTATTGTAAATCTTTGAGAGACTGAATAAACAAAGATATTATTATCATACTCCTCTCCACCGGTTTTAACATGTTCTTTGGCACAGTAATAATAAATGAACAAAGAACCAAAAAGATTGAACCACAAAATGAACAACGAATTTAAACATTAAAAAAAGATATTTTCTGGACCAGTGTTTAGAATATTTAAATCTGGGACCACTCTTCATGTCAATTAACCATCCAGTTATCTGAGCTATGTAAAATATTTATGCTATGGTAGTTTCAGAAAGGACCCACCAACTAGACCTTAACTTGTAGACATTGAAAAAGGAGGATACAACCAACTCCAGATAAAGAAAGAAAGAAAGTAAAACCCTAAATGGAACAAACCACCTTCCTCGTCACATTTACTCTATACGTCCATCATACCCACGACATGAGGCGATACAAAAGACGATGATCAACAATAAAGACAAGTTTTAGATTACCATTGCATCGGCATCGCACCCTTGAGTTGATGACCGAAAACTGGGTAGACGGCAGGAAAGAGCGTTGCGAAGATCATATGCTCATACACAAGTTACTACTAGGGTGAGCCCGAACCCCCTCTCTTCCTGTTCCTTATACAGAAAAAGCACCAGGTATAATAATACTCCATCCGTCCTCAAAATGATATTCACATTTGACTATTCAAACTTTTTAAATAAGGTTATGAACACTTGCTTTACTAGCCATGTTGTGTTAATGCACATATAAGCCTATATTGTAGAAATGTGAAGATCATTTCTAAACAATGAAAAATAACTAATGAAAAGATCATTTTGGGACAAAGGGAGTATCAAATTCTCCGGGTCGCAATAAGAGAATTAACAGGTATCAATACCACTTAGAATCGTCACATAAGACAATTTAATACTTGTGAATTCTTTTTTGTAGGTCACACATGAATAGTATTCAACCTATGACAGACAAGAATCCAGTAGAATTGGAACTGACGTAAATCTGAAGGATACCGGACGTAGATCATACATTTGTATAAATGTGCAACAATTAATAAATAGAAAGACTACCTATGAAATTAAAGTTAATCTACGAATGGTAATGATGCAAGAGTTGCAACATTGTTCGTGGAGTACTTATGAAGGGACTTTAATCATTGAGTAGACAATGTTATTTTGTTATAAGATAATGAAGGATATTTATTTCTTATTATTGAGAATAAGAAAAGTGTTTTATTTATAATGATTTACTTTATTGTACTGTTAAATCATATAAATAAATCTTATATCCTAAATCTTGAAGAACAAAATAATAAATAAATTTATAACATAAATAATTAAATTCTTAAAACATTATTGTTTTGGTCAAATAAATAAGAAAAACATATCTAAATGTTGCATTAAGAGCCAATAATAATTGGGATTATTACGCCAAGATTACTTTTTGTAGAACTCTAGTCAAACTTTGATAAGTTGACTTGTACTCCCTCTGACTTAGACTAAGGTTCTTACATTCTTTTTTGGTTTGCTCCAGACTAAGGTTCTTAGTTGCTTTATTACCTAAAATGGACTGTGAGACCCACTTGTCATTCTCACAACAAAAATTCCTACCCACTTTATCTCTCCTACTTTCTCTTACTTACTTTTTCATACTCACAACATTTATTTTTTCTTAATCTCCGAGTAAAATCAAACTAAGAAACTTAGTCAGGGACGGAGGGAGTAAAAATCAAAAGTAGACTCTTTAATCAGACTATAAGGATTATATTCTATTGTTCTTTTTTTTTTTTTTTTTTTTTATTCCATTCTTGTTTAGATCCGAGCTCTTGACTTGAGCCAGCTCCCAATAAATCTCCTTGGTTCATGTTACTGCATTACTTCGATGCAGCAACTTTGAGTGCTTTTGCTGCTATGGCTAATCAGTTTGTAGCATTACAATTTTGATAATATTAGTGATTCTTTATTTTGTCCGACCGACCGGCAACCGGAGTCAAAACCATCAGAAATTTGGATTATTATCAATCAGTAATGGTGAAAGATGATGAAAATGATCGGAAAATCTTTGCAGGGGTAGTCTTGAAATGTCCTACCGAGCTCAAGCTTGTATTCGTTGCCCTTCTCGCCTTGTTTTCCATCCTCACTCTTTCCCAGTTCTTTCACTTTAGTCTCTCCTATTCTGTGCCGGATCCCCGCCATTGTATCTCCACCGCCGCCAAGTCCCTAGCGGCGGTGGAGAAAAATACTCCACCACCACCACCGCCACCACCAAGCCGACAAGTTGTGGTACAAGATGAATTCTCGGAAGGAGGTAAGGTTATTAAGCGTGCCTTTAACCCTTTTGGTACCGCCGCATACAACTTCATTCTGATGAGCGGTTATAGGGGGGGACACAACACCTTTGCCGTCATTGGTCTAGCATCTAAACCCCTTCACGTGTTTGGAAAACCGTCCTTCCAATGCGAGTGGGTCCCACATCCCAACACCTCCATCCCCACCCACCACCACCAGCAGCAGCAGCAAACCATCACAGTTACCGGTCAAAAGTACCTCCCCGATTGGAACATGGGTCATGTCTACACCGTAGTTGTAATCAACTGCACATTCCCAGCCTCAGTAGGCAACGACTCTTCCGGTGGTAAACTACTCCTCCACGCCTCCACCAACGGGGGCGGTGACAGTAATTTCAACCTAACCGACACCATTGAAGCTTTAACCGAAGCTCCAGGAAGCTTAAACCTAATTCAATTCACGGACCCGCCTAAATACGACTACCTCTACTGTGGCTCGTGTTTGTACGGGAACTTGAGTCCACAAAGACTAAGAGAATGGTTAGCTTATCACATCAAACTATTCGGTCCGAGGTCACATTTTATCATACACGATGCAGGCGGCGTGCATCCTGAAGCTATGGAGGTGTTAAAGCCATGGATCGAGAAGGGTTACGTAACATTAGAAGACATAAAAGAGCAAGAAAGATTTGACGGGTATTACCACAACCAGTTCCTGGTACTGAATGATTGTTTGCATAGGTATCGTTTCATGGCCAAATGGATGTTCTTTTTTGATGTCGACGAGTATATTTTCATCCCCAAGAACACTACCCTCATATCCGTTATGGATTCTTTGTCAAACTATACCCATTTCACGTTTGAGCAAATGCCCATGTCTAATAAGCTTTGCCTCTCTGACGAAAATATCCCTGAATCTGACAGGTACTCTTTCACTTTCCCTTTTCTGAATCTGTTTATGTTCTATGTAAAGAAACATAAAACCGAGCGTTATGATTTTGCAGAAAATGGGGATTTGAGAAATTAGTATACAAGGATGTGAAACAAGGATTCAGAGAGACAGGAAATATGCAGTGCAACCGCGATATTGTTTTGCAAACGGGGTGCATAGGTCAGATAACATGGAGGGTATGACAACAGATGAAACGAGTGGTCTTATATTGTATTACCATTATCATGGAACAATCTCAGAGCGAAATGAGCCGTGTCAGAAACTGATCAATACAACAGAAATTGAACTTGATGGCACCCCTTATGTTCTGGATACAAGAATGCGTGAGGCAGCTGAATCAGTCAAGAGATTCGAACTCCAAATGATAGGGTCTGTTTTACAAAATACGCGACAATGACTAGGTTTATAGTTCTTGTTCGATCTATACATCAAAGATACTGGTTTTTTTTACGATTCTTTTTGTACAAGGTTGATGATTTCGCCTATCTTGAGCTTGTGATTATAAAAATTGCTGTGAAATATTGGTTCTTAAATGAGCACACTGCATTTTAGTGTGTCTCCCTAATTGTAATGTGGTAGATTTTCAGATATGCTATCGGGTTAAGAAAATTATTTCGATCATGTTGATGAGCCCACGGGCAATCGGGACACAAGAATATACAAACGAATTGGGGTCTCCCTAATTGTTTCTCCTAAGTTTGGAAGTATTATCAAATTGGGGTCTAAATAACTTTGAGGAAGTTTGCGAATTGGGGTCTATGTTATGTAGGACTTTGTCGATTTAGGGTCTGAGAATTAGGGCTATATTGGTAATTATAATCTTAAATAACCGCAGTTAAGTCGCATGAGCAAAGCACGTGTCGACTTAGTGAATTTTTCTAGCGATTCCGTCAAAAAGCCATGACAAAATTTATCAACGTTGGACCCTCAATAGATCAAAGTGGAACATCAGAGCTCAAATTGTGAATTGCCCTCAAAACTTTGAACCTTAAAATGCTGTTTACACTTATTAAATTGAGAATTCATGTGTCCATGCCCTCTGCTGCTGAGATATGCTTTGAAATGAAAGTATGCGACCAATGTACTTGAGTTTACATTTTTTGTGAAGAAAAAAAAAAAAATTGCTACATCTTTTGTGTGAATAGAAGTTTATTACGTGAGATTTAGTTCTTAAGTGTGAATAGAAGTTTAGTACGATTTAGTTCTTTATAATGAACTAGTAGGTAACCGTGCTCTGAACGGGAGACTAATTTACCAGTTTTAGTATCTTTTGTTTCTTTTATATTTTTATTTTAACAGTATTAGACTATTTAAATCTGGGACTACTCTTCATGTCAATTAACCATCCATTTATATGAGCTATGTAAAATATTTATGCTATGGTAGTTTCAGAAAGGACCCACCAACTAGACCTTAACTTGTAGACATTGAAAAAGGAGGATACAACCAACTCCAGATTAAGAAAGAAAGTAAAACCATAAATGGAAGAAACCACCTTCCTCCTCACATTTACTCTATACGTCCATCATACCCACGACATGAGGCGATACAAAAGACGATGAACAATAAAGATAAGTTTTACATTACCATTGCATCGGCATCACACCCTTGAGTTGATGACCGAAAACTGGGTAGACGGCAGGAAAGAGCGTTGCGAAGCAGTGGCGAAGCCAGAAATTTTTAGGAAGGGGGTCAAGTTTATTTTTTTTCGAGATAACCAATACAATTGATGCATCAAAATTTAGTACACAAGAGGGTCAAAATAATAATGTAGTGCAATTTTTTCTCAAAACTAAGGGGGCCAAAACGTATAAATTCTTGATTTTTAGTGGTAAAAAAACATTTTTTAAAAATTTAAAGGGGTAAAATTTGACACATTTCAAAATTGAAGGGGGTTGACCGACCCCCTTGCCTTCTATGTGGCTTCGCCACTGTTGCGAAGATCATATGCTCATAGACAAGTTACTACGAGCCCGAGCCCCCTCTCTTCCTGTTCCTTATACAGAAAAATTACCAGGTTTAATAATACTCCATCCGTCCTCAAAATGATATTCACATTTGACTATTCAAACTTTTTAAGGTTATGAACACTTGCTTTACTAGCCATGTTGTGTTTATGCACATATAAGCCTATATTGCAGAAATGTGAAGATCATTTTTGAACAATGAAAAATAACAAATGAGAAGATCATTTCGGGACAAATGGAGTATCAAATTCTCCAGGTCGCAATAAGAGAATTAACAGGTATCAATACCACTTAGAATCGTCACATAAGACAATTTAATACTTGTGAATTCTTTTTTGTAGGTCACACATGAATAGTATTCAACCTATGACAGACAAGAATCCAATAGAATTGGAACTGACGTAAATCTGAGAAGTAATATATTCCCACGTCCCCCCCCCCCCCCCCGGGAAGATTGTCTCACTACTACTACTTTCATGGTCAACTCAATTTTGAACTTTAACCATTATTTAATGAAAATCCAATTATCCCTACGTAATTCTAAAAATTGTTATTGATAGTATACCTAATGCTGAAACGCTAAAAAAAATATTAAAATTGCACAAACATAATTGGATTTTCATTAAAAAAACGGTCAAAGTTCAAGCTTACTTGACCATAAAAGTCAAAGCAATACTATTTTTCAGAAACAATAGAAATAAACATAAGAAATGAACTTTGAGGACACAGTCCAAAGTTCAAACATATATGCATATCATTCAGACATAATGTTGATGTATTTATCTATGCCATATAAACTAACATAATCAAAAATAGTTGGCCTAACCATGGAACTTGAAGCATGGAGCAAAATGGCCTACACGACCCAATAAAAGAATGAAGGCGAACAAGAAAGCATATTGAAAGATGGATAAATTAATCACTTTTTGGGTGTCGGCAGTCACATACTCTCTCTGTTCTCATTTGACTTTTTATGGTCGACACAAATGAATTTTGACCGAACATTGATATCAATTTAATGATCCTATTGAAATTCAAAAAACTGTAATTGACAACTCATTAAGTGATATATCAATAACAGTTTTAAAATTTCATTGTGATCATTAGACTGACATCAACGTACGGTTAAAGTTAACGTGAGTTGATCATAAAAATTTAAATTGGACAAACTTTCCGGTACGGAGGGAGTATCAGTTATGTTCACTTTAAGTAGTAGCACAAGATAAGTGTGATTAGCAAAAGTTAATGGAGTGTTACAAGAATATGCTTTACGTGATGCATGTGCAGGAACCAAAAGCTTAAACCTTTAAAAAAAGAGGTAATGAGTTTTGCCAGAATGGTCAAAAAGGGAACTATCAATAGGTTATTTACAATAAGTAAAAAAACAGAGTTTTTTTTTTTTTCTGCCATCAAAATTTGATCTAAACAAGACGGAATCTAAGCCCCGAAAAGTGGAATCATATATTAAAACCCCAGGTGCCTCACGGAAAGGAGAACATCATCATATCACGTGAGTGAGCCACTGCGAGCAATTCCAATAAAATTTGATTTATGTGCTCGACTTCACTTCATCATGAAACGCTGTGGAATTACAGTTACTCTAAGTCCGAGAATCATCCGGCAATCATGCAATTATCAGGTCCCAACAAAGTAAACACAATGATCATTCTACATGTAAATTTAGCTAAAGCTTTAAAAAAGCACATAATCAAAAGAAAATACACTTAGATTGATCAACAAAATCATGAATTCTGTAATAACCCATCTCCAAATGTGTAGAAGTACTGCCCGTGACCTCTTTCAATATGTCACATTCCTATATTATACTCTTTCCGTCCCAAAAAGATAGTCTTTTTTTTTTTTTTTACTTTTTATGGTCAACACGTGAATTTTGACCAAATAAACAATGATGTCAATCTAATGATCTCAATGAAATTTTGAAAATTGAATTAATAAATCACTTAATGATCTAGCAAATACAATTTTTAGAATTTCACTAAGGTGATTAAATTGATATTAATGTTTGGTCAAAATTCACTTGTGTTGACCATCAAAACAGATCAAATGAGACTAATTTTTCAGGACTGAGGGAGTATCATCACCCAACTTAAAAACATTGACATATATTCTCATAACATCGATCCGAGTGTGCACCAACCATTATAGAATACTACTTTTCTTGGTGCATTTTCCATCCCAAAACCATTACTAGTATAAAATACTACTTTTCTTGGTGCATTTTCCATCCCAAAACATCGGTCCGAATGTCGAGCGAGTATCAACCATTATACAACACTACTACTTTTCTCACACATTTTAATATGGACCAAATAGCATTAGCCTATTTGTTGTTTTCATTGAATTAACTTAACATGGTTTCTTTTTTTCTTTTTTTTTTTTGAACCCAATTTAACATGGTTCCATTAAAAAACAGATTTAACACTCCACAACCAAGAAAACCACATTTTATACAATCACAAAAAGACAATGCAGGTCTATTAAGACTATTACCATGCTGTATCACGCCGGGAAATCAAACGGCAGCTACCATGCTCTATCATGCCGGGAAATCGAACGGCAGAGGCTTCACCGACGCCGAATCACCAAGATCCTTATGCATAAACCCAAAGTTCCGAAGCACCTGATTATCCGCGAAATTCAAAGCCTTGATCATAGAATTTACACAATTCTCCTCAGAATACATCTGATTATGCTGCCCGCTACACGGCTGACACCCAGTAAAATGTGTAATAAACGGCCGCCTCCACCTCCCCTCACCGTACTGTCCATACCCAACGTCTTTCAGGTACTCCTCCTTAAGCCCAGCGTACAAGTCATTCACCTTCTCGGCATGCCGCCTCCTTAAACTGCGCACCCCTTTCTCCATCCCCAAATACTTGTCCGAGATATTATCCAGTGTGCCCACAATTTCTTCCCAGTACCCTTCAAAGTAATAATCACTCTCCACGTACACTTTGTTCCCCCATTTTTCTTTTTCTTCTATTAGTAAATAAACCAGCCCCGTCTGATCATCGGACTCCGGGAAGAACTTGTCCTTGCAGGTTGACCGGAGAATTTCTCCCCATTTTTCGTAGTTTGGGGTTTGTGGGCCCATGCTGGACCACACGTCCATGAAATCTAACGACCACTGGCAGTTTCTGATCAGGAAAACGCCGGCGTTTAAGCTCGTCCAGCTCTTCTTCTCGAAAATCAATTTGGGCCAGCCGTGGACGACGAAGTTATGGTCTTTGTAACGGTCTAATGGGAGCTTGAAATCCATGTCGGTGAATGCGGCGTCGGAGTCGACCCACCAAATCCACTCGGCTTCCGGGTGGGCCAACATTGCCGCCCGAACCGCCGGAACTTTGGCCCAGTAGGTGAACATTTCCGGGTGGAGCAACACGTTGTTGTAGAAAATGTCGTACCCGTGGATACGACAGTAGTCTACCTTGTTCTTGAAAAACCGTAGCAGCAAATGGTCGCCTATTGGGTTCTTACACGGGTTGGATTGTGACCCGGAGAGCAGTAAAACCCGTTTTTCTAACCCGGATGTGAATGACGGGTGGTGCTTTAGCCATTCCCGTCTCTTCTCGTCCCAGTTCGTGATGGGCTTCTCAATTGAGTAGGTTAGGTTTGGGTCGTCGTAAAAAGTCGGGTCCGGCGGGTCAAAACGGGTGTTAAACCCCTGAGAACCGGCCGCGCAATCATTTCTTTCGCCGACGGCGGCGGCGGCGGCAACAACGGATTGGGTTTTAGTGTTTACAGTAGCGAAATTAGGGGTAGGGTTAGGGGAAGGGTTAAAGAAAGACCAACAAGACCAAACGACTAAGAAAGCCACCATAGCTCCGGCGAAGAAGAAAACCCCATACGACGACGGCTTCCGACCATTATACTTATTATTAGCCATGAATGAGGAGGAAGGAACTTGAAACTGAGAAAACTCAGACGACACCATTTTTAAAGGCAAAAAACCTCAAGCCTTCATTCAACAAAATGACGTCTCTACAAGCAAAGACCAATCGACATGTGTACAAATCCAAACCCCTTTTTGTACGCTTGTACAATTACAACACAGAAATGGTGGTGGGTTAGATTTATCAGAAAGAAAAAGCGAAACGGAAAGGAAGAAAGGGGTGAAGAGTTTTAATGGAAGAAGAATCCAAATAAGGCGGACGGGAAATTTGAGAAGGAAAGGAAACAAAATTAATGGTGGCTGGCGTCGGTGGTGGTGGAAATGCAATGAACGGCGAAAACCAACAGAGAAAGTGAAGCTGTACTTGGTAAATATTTTGGTTGGGGCATCTTCGAAAGGGTTTTAATGGCGTAAAGTACGGTTGTCGATGGCGACGATGGGGTCCACAAGTTTCACCATTTTTGTGTTTGTTTCCTTCGATGATAAACACGTGGTAGTGGTTAGTACTTTTGGCCGTTTGATGTCCAACAATATTTGCCTTGTGTGGGGGATCAATGTTTTGCCTTTAGGCGTCGTTTGCCTTTAGTTTTCATTTTAAAATTAGAGTAATTGCTAGTACTAACACTTAATTATAGTAATTTTTATTAACAAAGTGGGAATATTGCATTCTAAAAAAAAGATTTTATGAATTATGAATTGAATATAGCAAATTATTACATCCTTTATCCATTTCCTATGAGAAATTGACTTACAAATCTGTACTATAGTATTTTAAAGTTAGTTGGTGAAATTTACTTTGAGAATGACACGTAAGCTAAAAATGGGTTTATCTTAATTTAGAGGATGCCATGTAATATGACTTTTGGAATCATGGAGGCTTTTGGCATTCTCCTACCTAGGTAAAAATAATAGGTAATATCCATAAATATGATAGTAGGTAATTTAGTGATTATATAAGAAGATAAGAAGAGATTCATATCTAATAGAATATGTACTCTTATATATAGAGTATTAGACTAGGTAGACATATACTCTTACATGTAGAGTATTAGACTAGGTAGGGTTTTGATGCATTAAAGAACAATTCATTAAGAAGTGACTTTTTAGTTTTTGACTATTCAAATTTTCATAATTCATTGGCTTTGATCCTTTCATGTATTCCAAGAGACAACATATTATTCAAAACCATTGAATTATGATGGAATTCTTAAAGTTTAAAGTATCAAGTGAACTTGAAATCATAGAAAACGAAAAGATAAGATGAACCATTGTAATAAATAATGCTAAAATCTAAAAAGTCTCTAACTTACATTTTATTAATATGACTTGCATTTATGCTAACATATAAAAAGTCTCTAACTTACATATTATTAATATGACTTGCATTCATGATCTCATAAGTTATAAGACTCTTACAAAAATATAAAAACCAAACATTTATTTATCAAATAGTACTTTTAAGCTCTCAACTCTACCAAAAAGACACCCTTCTCATTTTAGATGCAAGGATAATTTCATTATTCATACTTTTCTATACATAAATGAAGCCAGAGGGAAGAAGATGACGAAATGATTTATCAACCTTCCATATCGGTAATATAATATTCTATTTCAATATTTCATGCATTATATACCAAACTATTGTATTTGTTGGTATATTAATTTTTGTAGGTATTCCTTCAAAAGAAATTGCTAAAAAAAATCAAGTTATGAAGAGTGCTTATTTGATGAGTAAAAAAAATAAAAAATGAAGTTCAAATTTACAAGCGAAAGAGAAGAAAGGAACAAGCATGTCGAAAGATGGACGAGAAACTTTTTTCGTCCAATCAGGTTTGAAGTCAGGTTTCTTCCATATAACTAAAGTCTCTTGCAGAGTTTAAGAATAATATTCGTAATAAAATTTGGGAAATTTGGGTAGTTAACCTATACACACAAGCGGCACACACAACACACACACACACACACACACACACACACACACACACACACACACATATATATATATACACACACACTAAACACACATGCAATTTTTCATATCCTCAAACTTTTATTTTGTTTACAGATTCATCAATGCGTACATCACAACGGACGAATAGTTCAAGGAAAAGAAATTTACTATTGGATAATGAAATTGATACCACATCCAATTACAATGTTAGGACATCAGGTATGTTGAATTTGTTAATTTAATAGAGTATGTAAAATTGTTGCAGTTAATTACTAAGATTTAGTTAATTACAAAGATTTAGAGAAAACTACAATAGCTATTGTATCTAACATATCAATTCGGACGGAAGGATTATATAGGTAGTTAGGGCTAAGTAGTAAGCAACGGGTCTTCATTTCATAACTTTTCATAGCTTCTCACATATGTGACTGGGTGCATATATTAAATATTTTACAAAGACATACCCGCATTCCTATGTGTTGGTTATGCTTATTATAAACCACTCCTATTACCTAGATTTGATTGATCCCATAACCTAATTTTATCTTTTTGTGAACTTTAGGATATATTGTAAAAAGTGTTAAACTTCATTTTTAGAATAGTTCACTTTGATAGTATAGGCTTTAGATTGATAGGCTGAAAATTTTCTAAGTCTGGAAGTTTAGTGGTCAAGACCTTGACCGTGAATTCACTTGACCGTGGTAGACCACCTGACCGTGGAAGACCACTTGACCGTGAATCACTTGACCGGAAGTCAGTGACCGTGAGCTTTGTGGCATATCTTAACAGGTCACATCTGACCCCCCGACCGCAAGCCACTCGACCGTGAGGCCTTGACCGCAAATGATGAAGTTGTCCAAGAACCCAAGTTTGTTAAAACTTAACCATGGTCAAACTATGGTTAGTTTAGAACGTTGCAGAACTTGGATCCCAAGTAATTCAAATTTGAATTCATCTAAGTGGGACCACCTCTTATCTGCAAAAAGGACAAACTCAGATTGAGCTCCAATCAGAATTCAACAGCTCACTGTCCTTCAACTTGGAGCCCAAGTAAATCCAACAGCTATTTTCTCTTTCAAGGCTATAAATAGCCTTAAGTTCTTCATTGAAAATGCTGAGAGTCTAAGAGAGAAATTGCTGTTGAAATACTTGGTGATTGAAGATCATACTCAAGATTTCCAGAATCCTTTGAATCTTCAAAGAACTCACCTTCAAACCTTCAACGATCTCCAGCAACAAACAAGTCATCTCAAGCTTTGTAACACTTAAGATTCATTAGGCTCTACAATCACTTAGATTTTAAAGAGCTTCTGATTCTTACACACACACTCACCCCAATTGATCAATCACTTAGATTGAATCAAAAAGGATACACTGGTCTAAGTCTAGGATTTGTTCTTCATAGAAAATAGGTGTTGATTCAATACTTCATCTCTGTAATCTGTACACTCAAGAATCAATATATACCTCCATTCAAAATCCAAGACTGACCATCTTGGTAAAGGACGTAGATCTTTTAACAGATCGAACCTTTCCAAATACTTGTGTCATTTTACTTTCTGCAAATTTACTTTCAAGTATTGTTCATCTTGTTCTTTATTGTTCATATTAACTTTGTTTGTCGTTTAGTGATTGATCTTTCAGATTTAAGAACTTGCTGTGAATTGTGTTTGTTTTGTTCTCCTTATTGCCTAAGTTAAAATCTGACTAACTTATCTTTTGCCAAAACTTCTAAGACAACAACTTTCAATCTCAACCTCTTGACCGCAATCTCTTGACCGCACTTCACCCTCGACCGGGCTCACTCGACCGCAACCTGGTTGACCGTGAGTGCTGGTATTCCTACTTAGAGATTTTAGTCAAAACCAACCTTTCCCATTTCTAACGAAAACTTCCGCTGTGCATATTACCCCTTGACCGTGTGGTTTTAACTTGACCGCATATTCAAGAGTAAGCACTTGGTTGAATTTGAAAAAGGGTTGAAATTTTAATAGGCTATTCACCCCCCCCCCTCTAGCCTCTTTTCATACCCTTGTTGTGTCTTTGGGACCAACACTATGACTATTCAGCAATTTAGGAGAGAAAATTACTTTCATCAGTAATTAAACTTAGGAGAAATTCAAAACGAAAATTATTAACAAAAAGTTTGGGATAGAATGAGTATAACTAACAAATCCAGTTTAACCTTCAAATAAATTATTTAAATTTCATTATTAATTTTAGCAATAACATGATCTTTTAAAAAAGTAAAAAAAATGAGACAATTTAAAGTCACCATAATGTCATTAGGTGTTCTAGCTCCCGTGCGGAGCACGTGTTTATTTTCTAGTGTTATTTTTACTTTTAGTAACTTGGAAAATACGTCATTTGTTACTATACGAAAAATATACTCCTGCTGTCCCAAAATAATCTTTCTATTTGCTATTTCTCATTGTCCCAAAAAGTTCTTTCCATTTCTACAATTTGGGCTAAAAAGTGTACAAACAAAACATAGCTAGTGAAGCATGTGTTCATATCTTTAAAAAAATTGAATGGTCAAACGCGAAAATCATTTTGGGATGGAGGGAGTATTAATTACAATAAAACTTAGGGGCAAGAGTATTTTTGTTGGGTATGCATATTATAAACCACTCCTACTACCTAGATTTGATTGATCACATAACCTTATTTTACTTTTTATGGACTTTAGGTTTTATTGTAAGAAGTTTTACAACTTCATTAGTTAAGTCCATTTTTAGTTTAGTTAGGCTTAGAAGATCAGCCCCTCAAATTTTGAAGAATTGCGATGCTGCTGATATTGTGAAAATAGCTAAGTCTGCCTACCTACCGCTTATTGAGCGACCGCATGGGGTAGGCGACTGCATACTCTATGATGGTTGCAAAGGTTTAGGCGACCATTTGCTTCTTGCTGTTGCAAGAATCTAGCGACCGCAAGACCAACCTACCGCAGACCTAGGCTACCGCACAACCATATCAAAGCCAAAAAAAAGACAAGTTTGATTTAAACGTTGCAAAATTCAAATTTGAATTTGGTCGTTATGTCTGGTACAAGATAGTGCATCTTGCCCACTAACTTCTTGTTGGTGTTGGTGCCCTAGGCACGTTTAATAAACGTTGTAATTGTTATCATTTATTTCATATTAATAAAGAGATGTTTTGATTATTATTGTTGTTCATGTTTACTTATAATAATCTCTGTCCCTAGTACTTGTTTGGTATTAGTATAAAGGCTGAATGATCATGGGATGATCATGTTAGATTTATGGGTACTTGTTTAGTACTGGACATGACCCGCTTTATAAGATTTATATCATGGTCAATGTCATATATATATCTCATATTAGTTATGTCATTTGAATCCTTAGACATGTAGTTATTATAGTCTTCCACTTGATGAACATTATGTTTGACATATTCAAACGCTACCTTTAACCGGGTAGTTATAAAGGGTATGATTGTCATAATCGGATTCATGTAGGGAAGAATAATAAGCTATGATGGATTTGTCCCTCTTCGGAGAGATATCAAGCTTGGGCCTCTCGTAGGAATGATGTTGATGAAAATGTTCGGCCGGACTCAAATGAATTGATTGGATCAATGTCATTTGGATTATCAACATATTCGGAATCGAGAAAGTATTGAACAAAGACAAGTTGACTTGTTGACCATGACTTGTGTTCAATGACATCGTGGACAAAAGAATTATGACATATTCTAAATGGAATGCGAACTTGTATCTAGTTATACTATTTAGCTAGGTATGACGGTTTGCTAGAACATAATCATATCTTATGGTTTCATGTTTGAACCCATTGCCAACTTAGTATAATCCTAGAGGGTCACACACAAATAGAACGAATCCTAAAAGGACTACATTGGAATATTGGGTCGAAGGACCATTGAGGGATTTAAAGAATTAGAAGAATAAAAGTGGAAATAGGGGAGGTCCGGTCGGACCAGGCAATAGACCTGGGCGGACCATGATAGGTCCGGTCGGACCCTATGCTATACCCGGCCGGACCAGTCGGTTTCGGGAGGAACCTTCCTTAATCCGTTTTCTTGCGGGTTTAGACATAAGTTACCTATTTGGAATAGGTCTAACTTGTATATAAACAGCCCTAATTCGGCCAAAATCACTACGTATGTTTTGTGCAAGTTTTCCAAAGAGTTTTTGAGAGAATTATTTTGTTCTAAGATATCCTAGATTGAGGAACAAAATTATACACAAATAATATTCCATATAGTTCATAATAATTGTGAAAACGTGTTTCACAATTTTGGTCTAGCAACCAAGATCAAGAAGCTCCTTGATATTCGTTCGTGGTGTGGATACCGCTAGAGGGTGAAGCTCATCATCTTCAAAGTTCGTGTTCTTACTTGTTCGTGATCAAGCTTCAAATTCTCCACCAAGTTCAAGGTTGAAAATCAAAGTCATTAAGGGTTAGTTTTCAAGTATTCATATTGTATGTATTTGATATAATCATATGAACGGATCTATGGCTTTGGGTTTCATTAAAATTTTAAATGCTATTTTTCGCTGCGCATGTTACTACGAAACCCAACACTTCTGCAACTAGAAGACAAAGATATGAGCTCCAATCAAAATGCTTCAGCTCATCATCTTCCAAACCTGTCCTCTAAGAATTCTAACAGCTATTTCTCACCAAAGGCTAGCCCTTGCTTTCTTCATTGAAAGTGTGCAGAGATTCAAAGAGAGAAATTGTTGTTGAAATACTTGGTGATTGAAGATCATACTCAAGATTTCCAGAATCATTTGAATCTTCAAGTCTTCGCCTTCAAATCTTCAAAGATCCTCAGCAACCTTCAAGCATCAAATCTCAAACCCAGCAACACTTAAAGATTCATTAGGCTCTCAATCATATAGATTATATAGAGCTCTTGATTCTTACACACACACACCCCGATTGATCAATCACATAGATTGCATCATTAGGGATACACATGTCTAAGTCTAGGATTTGTTCTTCATAGATAGTAGGTATTGATTCATACTCCATCCTTGTAATTTGTAATCAAGAGAATCAATATATCCTCCATTCAAAATCCAAGACTAACCATCGTGGTAAATGACGTAGATCTTTTAACAGATCGAACATTTCCAAATCATCGTGTCATTTACTTATTGCACTTTAATTTCTGCAAATTTAATTTCAGCAATTGTTCTTATTGTTCTTATTAATCTTGTTTGTCGTTTAGTGTTTTGATCTTTCCAGATATTCAAACTATTGTGAATTGTGTTTGTTGCTTGCCTACTGCCTTAGTTACTACTTCTGACTACTTATCTATTTGCCAAAACTCTCAGACACAAATCTTCATTTTCAACCTACCTTGTCTGCTCTTTTGCCTACCGCAATATTGCTTGCCGCAATAGAGCCGACCGTTTAGCTTACCGCAGTTGAAATCTTCTAGTTGGTGATTTTATCTATCTCTTGGCTGCCGCAATATTGCTTGCCGCACCATTTGCCTACCTAGTCGTTTTAACTTCAAAACCAACTCTACCTCGTTTTCATCGAAAACTTCCGCTGTGCATTTTACTTTGAATTAGTGGTTTTTACTTGATCGCAAAACTAAATAGTAAGCATAAGGTTGAATTTTAAAAAGGGTTGATAATTTTAAATAGGTTATTCACCCCCCCCCTCTAACCTCTTTTCATACCATTGTTGTGTCTTTGGGACCAACAGTTTTATTTAAATATCCAAACCAAAATCTTCTACTCCCTCCGTCCCAAAGAAAGAGTCATACTTTCTATTTTGGTACGTCCTAGAGTAAGAGTCAATTTCCTAAAATAGCAAAAAAAAATTACTATCCATCTCACTCATTCTCTCTCCACCTTTACTTTTATACTCACAACACTAATTAACTTACTATTCCCTCCCACTCATTTTCTTTCATAATTTACTTTTACACTCACAACACTTTCATCACTTCCATCATTTCTTAATCTCCGTGCAAATGTGAGGTAGCACTCTTACTCCGGGACGGAGGGAGTACGTATTTACTTACTCTCTCTGTCCCATTTTAAGAGTCAAAAAATGGGTGGGTTCAAGAATTAGGGAAAAAATGATGTGTTGTGAGTGTTGATAGTTGTGTAAGAGAGAAAAAGTGGGGTAGAGAAAGGTTAGTGGATAATTTTTGTGAGTATGACATGTAGGACCCACTTTCTATTTTAAGATTTGACTCTTAAAATATGATGTCATTTTAAGAATTTTTTGACTTTTAAAATGGGTCGGAGGGAGTATGCCGTATGGGTTGCCAACTCTAGATGAGTAAATTAGCAGGAAACAAAATATTTATTAATTACATTAAAGTAGTTAAACAAGCATGACAAGACAAGTGATTTAGGGTCTGCCAATTACGGTTTCGAACCGGAACCGGCTGTTTCAGTTGGTAGAATCTTTGAACTTTAATTGGTCTGTGTTCATCCGGTTTATGGTTTCGGTTAAGAACCTTCGGTTCTGATTACGGTTCCAATGGTTCACGGTTTTGGTGTTTTTCTTTTCTTTCTTTTTTTTTTTTTGATAAGAAAAAATGTTTTAAAATTATTTTATTACTGTTTTTGTTAAGAAAAAAGTTATAAAAAATTGTTGAAATTCAGTCAAAACGGCTCTTTTTTGGTCAACTTTATGTTATTAACGGCAAATTCTTACAAAATTGTTAGAAATCTAAGGGGTTTGATGATTTTTCTTATGATTTTAACGGTTTTTTGATGGTTTTAACGGTTTTTCTGACAGTTCTAACGATTTCGGTTTGGTCTATCCAGTTCGGAACCGTCGGTTCGACGGTTTTTGGAGCCTTAAAACTTAACCGGCCCTTATCATTTACGGTTATGGTTTTTAGCACGGTTTGTGGCGGTTCCGGTTCGGGCGGTTTCGGTCCGGTTGCGGTTCTGATTTGGTCATCCCTAGTTTCACATATAAGTTTTAAAATAAACATTCCTTTTTTATACGAGCAATGTTAGAGACACAAAATAAAGTCACAATGTCTTGCTCACAAATAAATAATTGGTAAAAATGCAAAACAAGTACCTCAGTTGGTCACTTTGTGCAGGTTCGGTACCTAATGTCATTTTGTTGCAGGTATAATACCTCAAATGGTCACTTTGTGTAGTCAATGTCACTTTGGCTAACGCCGTTAGTATTTAGACGTTAAATATCCACGTGCTTGGTCATGTGCCATTTATTGAGGGGTAAAATAGGAAACCTATGCAAAGAGAATATCCCCAACCTTTCTTCCTTCTCTCTCTACACACACACACACAGACAGTCACATACACACATAATCTCCGGCCAGATTTTGCCAATCTTCGGACAACCGCAGCCGTCTCCACCCCGCCGCCTCCCCCAGCCTCTTACCTCATTCGTTAACGTCAATCTCTCCCCACCTCTAACGCTTCATCTTCTTCCCCTTCGTCTATAGACCTCCTTCGTCGTCTTCAATGGCCATCGCTCCCTCTACTCCACTTTTTATTCATTCTTTCTGTCAAGAAAACCAATTGTTTTCACACCCCCACCACCAGTTACTGTCCCAAGCTCCGCCCCCACTCCATCGGCCAAAACCCACCCCCAGCCTCCTAGATCTAGATCTAGATTTCATTCCATATTTGTTTTAATGGCCACCTCTCTCTCTCTCTCTCTAGATCTAGATTTCATTCCAGATTAGATTTCATTCCAACCATCATTGAGCAATCCTGGGTTCATAAAACTCAAAGAAGATGAAATTTAGGTTTTTGATTTAGGGGTGAAGAAGGTCAAGTGCGATTTTGAGAAGCTCCGCTTGTGTGGTGGTCGGCGGCGACAAAGCTGCCCAGCTTCATCGGAAAACCAAAGAGCAAGATGATTGATTCTTCTTTTAATGTTTTATTTTATTTTATTTTAAATTAGGTGGTTGTGGGTGGTTGATTTGGTGAGTGAAAAAAAGAAATTGTTTTGAATCTATTAAAAAAAATTGATGTTGATGTGTTATGAAAGGGAAATAAATGTAATGGGTAAAGGGAATGACCATTAAAGAAGATGAAGGAGGAGGGAAGAAGATGAAGGGAAAGGGTGGGGTTATTTTCCTTTACACACAGATTTCCTATTTTACCCTTAAATAAATGACATATGACCAAGCACATGTCTATTTAACGCCCAAATGTTGACAGTGTTAGCCACATTGACTTTGGTTGCACAAAATGACCATTTGAGGTATTACACTTGCAACAAAAATGATATTAGGCACCGAACCTGCACAAAGTGACTGTTGGAATAGAGATCCCTCAAAGAAACGAAGAGAAGGAAAAACTGGCGGACAAGCGAGCGGGCGCTTGGTCTTGACCAGGCGGGTGCCCGAGGTCGACAGAAAGAATCAGTCGTTTAGCGCAAGGAGTAAGCGGGCGCTTGGGCCTCACCAAGCGGGCGCTCGGGTGCCGCGACACTGAATTCGGGAATAGTAGTTTTTTTGGGATTTCTCTTGTGTTTAGGTTTAGGTCTTATTCTAGGTTGTGTATTTAAGCTATGTTCCGCGCCCATTCTCATTGTAACTCCATATTACATATAATAGTGCAAGATCCTGGCTTGGTAGTGCCCCCAGACGTAGTCAAATATATTGACGAACTGGGTAAACAATTTCTTGTGTTCTTTTGTCTTTTGCTTTGGGTTTCTTATTTCTTGTGCTTGTTTGTGGTGCTGTGATTTCTTGCGATTTGCTTGGGTGTTGGGTTGGGAAGGGCTTATTCCACAACAACTGGTATCAGAGCTCCGGTTTAACGATCCGGGTTTATCAAGCAATCAAGAATGGGCAAGGATAAACAAGCGGTGGAGAAATTCGATGGCTCTGACTATGGATATTGGAGGATGCAAATAGAGGATGTCTTATATGGTAAGGATCTCTATAAGCCTCTAAGTGGAGTCAAGCCGGAAAGCGAAAAACAGGAAGACTGGGATCTCATGGATCGGAAAGCCTTAGGGGTGGTTCGATCTACTTTGTCGAAGTGGATCACGAAGACTACCAAGAAGGCGAAAACCACCAAGGAGCTATTGGATTATCTTATTGAGAGATTTGAAAATCCATCTGCTGCAAATAAGGTTGATTTGATACGCAAGATGGGTAATCTCAAGATGCAAGAGGGAGGATCCATAGCTAAACACATCGATGAGTTTATGGATGTTATAGACTCATTGGCTGTGTTGGAGATTACTTTTGGTGACGAGGTTTATGCTTGTCAATTGCTAGCATCCTTACCAGGAAGTTAGAGCGGAACGGTGACGGCGTTAAATGCTTCAGCGGGTAAGAACAAATTGAAGTATGATGATGTTAAGGACTTTCTTTTAGGCGAGGAAAATTGCATAAAGAAGTTAGGGACACCGTCTACTTCAGAATCGGTCTTGGCTACAACTAGTAGGGGAAGGCCGGGTTCTAGCAATAAAGGGAGAACATGGTCAAGAGAAAGTGTAATCGGGGGTGGGGATCAGTCCGTGGAGAACAAAGAAAGACCAAGGGTTGCAAGAGGATCGGTAGAGTGCTATCATTGTAAGGAGTTAGGACACTACAAGAGGGATTGTCCCATGCGAGGGGATAAATCGGCGAATGTGATAATCGAAGGTGACGATGTACTGATTCTGAGCGATAGTAGTGCGCTAGAATCATGTGTGCTGGATTCGGGGGCATCATTCCACTCATGCGGGCATGGAGGGGCATGGGAAAATTACACTTCCGGTGATTTCGGAAAGGTCTATCTAGCGGATGGCGAGCTTTTGGAATCAAGGGGGGGTATCAGAATAGGAGCATCGAACGGGAAGGTCTTACATCTACACGGGGACAGACACATTTCGGGTTTGAAAAAAAACCTATTATCAGTTGGGCAGCTGGGTGAAGAAGGTTACATGGTAACTTTTAGCTGCAGGAACTGGGTTATTACCAAGAGGATTGTGAGATCGCACGGGGTAATAAGGAAGGAAAATTGTATTTGATGAACAACACCAAGGATAGTATCGCGGTGGCGTCAGCCAAGGGTGATACGGATTTGTGGCACTATCGATTGGGTCACATGGGTGAGAAGGGGGTATCCCCGGTAACTTCTCGGGGTGGTGTGTCAAATTACATGACCTTCATTGATAATGGTGGGGAGTATGAGCTCAAAGAGTTTGAGGAATACTGTGATGCGAGTGAGATTCGCATGGATATTCCAGACTCGGGTGGGAGCAAGACGGTTCATGATGACCACGGTCAAGGGGTCACTGAAGATGAACCAAATACTCCAGGATCGGATATTCCGCTGCGCAGATCTAACAGAGAGTGTAGATCGGATGCAAAGGCTCCAGGTTTCTCAAGCAAGGTGAAGTTGAAGCTGGGTATAGCTTCAACGGGGCTTGGAGAATAGGAGAGGAGGAAGGCACTACCATGATCGAGGTGAGCACTATGGCACTAAAGATGAGTTGAAGACGGATACGGGGCTGATATACACGGATTGATCTCTAGGTGGGAGATTGTTGGAATAGAGATCCCTCAAAGAAACGAAGAGAAGGAAAAAACTGGCGGACAAAGACCAGGCGGGCGCCCGAGGTCGACAGAAAGAATCAGTCGTTTAGCACAATGAGTAAGCGGGCGCTTGGGCCTCACCAAGCGGGCGCTCGGGTGCCGCGATACTGAATTCGGGAATAGCAGTTTTTTCGGGATTTCTCTTGTGTTTAGGTTTAGGTCTTATTCTAGGTTGTGTAAGCAATGTTCCGCCCCCATACTCATTGTAACTCCATATTTACATATTATAGTGCAAGATCCTAGCTTGGTAGTGCCCCAGACGTAGTAAAACATATTGACCAACTGGGTAAACAATTTCTTGTGTTCTTTTGTCTTTTGCTTTGAGTTTCTTATTTCTTGTGCTTGTTTGTGGTGCTGTGGTTTCTTGCGATTTGCTTGGGTGTTGGGTTGGGAAGGGCTTATTCCACAACAATGACCAATTGAGGTAGTCCCTCCGTCCCAGAGTAAGAGTCATACTTTCCATTTTGGTACGTCCCAGAGTAAGAGTCCTATTCCTAAAATGACAAAGAATCTTTACTATTCACCCCACTCATTCTCTCTCCTATTTTACTTTTATACTCACAACACCAATCAATTCACTATTCTCTCACACTCATTATCTCTCCTACTTTACTTTTACACTCACAACATTTATATCACTTCCAATATTTATTAATAAGCGTGCAAATGAGAGGTATGACTCTTATTCCGGGACAAAGGGAGTATTTTTTTTTTTTTTTTTTTTGCATTTTTACCTAAATAATTCTTATATTCTTCATGTTTTCTAATATTATCCATTTTCTATATATACTTTTTCAAAAGAAGAATACGATAATTGCATTCATATATAAAATCAACACAAATGTCAGAGCCTCATCTCAAGCAGTCACTCAAAAGCAATTTGTCACACTGTTCTAAGACCAATTAACACACAAAACAGAGTAATAATATGAGCTTGAGTCCAATATTAATTGTTTCACATTATCGATAATAGAACCAAATTTTCAGACAAATCCATGAAGAGGTTGACGTAGACTTTTTTTTTTGATAAAACTGAAAATTAATCTCTGAAAATATAGAGCTGAAATTGTAGAGCTAAAATCATTAAGTTGCTGAATATTGTAAACGAACAATAAAAAATAGTCTCATTTCTTTTCATTTGATTTGTTATCAGTTTATTCTCAAACAAATAGTCATATTTCTTAAAATTAAATAATTATTGTTAGTGTAAACAGAGGTGTTACCTCAGATGTTATCGCTGGCAGTCATGTGCTACCCGGCGAAAAATGTGTTATAGTTTTACATTTCTTTCCATAATAATTTTTATACTAATGTCCTAATATTATTGTCTAGATGGCTGTATTTTTGGTCCATATTTCAGGTTATATTAAGGTGGAAATTAAAGAGAATGGATTAAAGAAGAGTTATTCATAAATGGTGATTTATGGATAACTTTCAACATCTTTAACATGTGGATAAATGATAAAAACGTGGGAAGACTTATTCCAAGAAGTTGTTGCTGATTAAAATGAAGAGTACAAGCATGATGAAGCTCGGAGTGCAACTAGGCGAAGCATGGACTTGGGCTTCAAGTTTGTGGTTGAGAAAAACAAGGAAAGATGACTAAGTCTTCCACAAAAATAGGGAAGCATACTCAACAACACTCTCCCACTCTCCTCACACGTTTACAACAGCCCATGGCTGTTTCTTTGTGTAGCCCCCAAGTATTTGTGGCTATATAAAGTGCTTGGATGAAGACATTGAAGACAAGCCAAATTTTACACACATTCATAGCACAAAGAGCAAAGTACTTCTTGGCTCATTAGATCCTCCCTCCCATACACTCTTTTCCACACTCAAATACTTCGGGTTTGAGTGTGTTTTGGCTAGGATAGGATCATTGTACTTTGTTCTACTTTTGGTTCCATAGATCGTATATTGTACTAGCTATAGGGAACCTTTTGACTTTGTAATTGATATTGATTATAAAGTTTTCGCCATTTAGGCATCTCAAGTTATATTTATATAACTTGAGAAAAATATATCTCTTGTGCTATTTATTTTTCCGCTGCAAAACTCTTATATTTTCGGGTGTGTGTATTCTGTCCTTCAGCGTGTGTTACCTGGGGTGTTACCTAACACTTGAGGTAACATCTGTTCTCAGAAAGCTTTTGACAAACATTTTCAATTGGCACCAGAGCCCGGTCACTTGACGTTACTAAGTGGTTCGGTCCTTTGTCATGGCTTTCGATCTCCAGGAGGGAGAACCTGATCAAACAAACATGTTTGTCACAATAAGTGACTCGGAGACTGAACATGTTACCACAGATGTTATACACACTGAGATAACATCTGAGACCACACCTGTCAGGTATAACAATTTCAGTTTAACTAACGATGTTTGTTTCTTGGTTTCCACTAACCTTGATGCAGGAAGTTCAAAAGAGGATGAGCTGAGCAAGGATGAGCTCATTGATGGTTTAAAAAACCTTTGTGATGATTTGCTCAAGGAATGGAATAAAGAGAACAAAATGGTTAAAAAATTAACCAAGATGAACGATGGACTCAAGGCCTACTTAACTCGTTTGGAAGTTCAAGCATCCAAGAGAGATGCCGAGCTAGAGAAAGTCAAGGCCAAATTGACTTTAGCCGAAACCACCTTGAAGAAAATCAACACCGGATCATCCAAACTGGATGAGATTCTCAATTTGAGTAAGCCTCTCAAAGCAGGTATTGGTTTCCGAGAATCATTAGATAAAATTATTTCTTCTTTGAGTTGTGATGAACATGAAATATGTTTTGTGAAAGAACGTGCTTTTGATCAAAATTCTTTCTCTAATGACTCTTCTAACAAAAGAAAAGTGTGTCAATACTGTCACACCTCTGGACATTTTAAAAATAAGTGTAATACTCTTTCAAAGAAACAGTCCAGTTATTCTGTGTTACCTGAAGTGTTACCTAGCACTCCAGATAACACATTCTGTCAGAAGGTCAAAAACACAAAAAAGAAGACATGGAAACCTAAGTCTAAATTGAGATGCGATGTTGTTTACACTTCCTTAAAAACAAATATTGAAGGATCATGCTACTTTGACAGTGGGTGTTCACGTCACATGACGAGAACAAAATTATTTTGAAAGACTATGAATCGCTTCAAGGAGGTTGTGTAACTTATGGTGGTGGAAGTAAAAGCAATATAATAGGAAAAGGGACACAAAATGTGACTGGTTTTCCTGCCTTAAAGAATGTCTTGCATGTAGATGGGCTTGTAGCTAATTTAATTAGTATTAGCCAACTTTGTGATGACAACTTAGAGGTGAAATTCAATAAAAATACTTGTGAAGTCTTTGATTGTACTAACAATTGTGTGATGACAGGAACTAGATCAAGTGACAATTGTTATCTTGTTGAAGACAAACAGGTGTGCCATTTGGCAAAAATAGATGTCACTACATTGTGGCATCAAAAGTTTGGACATGCCCATTATCAAAACTTGAAGAACATTTTCAAGTTTGAGGCTGTCAAAGGAGTCCCCAAACTGAATCTTAATAACAAAATGGTTTGTGGAGACTGCCTTAAAAATGAGGAGACTCGTGTTACCCAGTGTGCTGCCCAACACCAAGAGCAACACTTCGGGATAACACATTGTTTTCAGCTTTTGCACATGGACTTGATGGGTCCAATCGAGGTAGAAAGCCTGGGAGGTAAGAGATATATTTTTGTTGTAGTTGATTTTTTCTCTAGGTTTTCATGGGTATATTTCCTAAGAGAAAAATCTGAAACATTAGATAAATTTAAACTCTTGCACTCCAAAATCAAAAACATGTTTTGCTCACCTATTTTTCGTATAATATCTAATCATGGAAAAGAATTTTCAAATGTTTCCTTTTATACTTTTTGTAAGAAAAAGGGGATAAACCATGATTTTTCGGTATCAAAATCACATCAACGGAATGGGATGGCCGAAAGGAAAAATAGGACATTGTTTTATATGGCCCGTGTCATGTTATTTTCAAAACGTATTTCAAAAAGATTTGGGGCTGAAGCTTTGAGCACAGCTTGTCACATTTCAAATAGAGTCTTTCTAAGACCTGGTTTAACAATGACACCCTATGAGATTTTGAATGGGAAGAAACCACGTGTACATTACTTCCATGTGTTTGGGTGTGTATGTTTCATATTAAAAGACTGGGATTACTTAGCTAAGTTTTACTCTAAGAGTGATAAAGGTATTTTTCTTGGATATTCTCAAGACAATCATGCATATCTAGTGTATAATTTAAGCTTGGGAACTATTCAAGAATCTGTGAACATTGTTTTTGACGATCTGTTAAGTGTTACAGATAAACCAGGTGATTATCCTCTCATGATACAGATGGAACAACCTCAATGTGAATTTGACATTTATGTTGAACCAGATGTTGTCATAAGTGCTGGACCAGATATTGGCCCCAGTGTTACCGCACCTGAGGCAACACCAGAGATAACATCCGAAGTCAGTCCAGTTGCAGAAAATGAAAATAATGAGGACTCCAATAGAGTAGATGATCCCGTCAGAAGAGTTCCCCGTTGAAGATTCAAAAGAATCATCCTATATTGCAAGTGATAGGAAGATTAGACGAAGGGATACAAACTAGAGGTAAGGAACCGGTTAATTATCGAGACATGGTAAACCATTCATGTTTTCTTTCTATGCTTGATTCTAAAAATATTTTTTGAAAGATGAATATTTAATTCAAGTTTTTAACCATAAGAGATTTTCTAACTTGAAGAAGTCTCTTGTTCCGTGTCTTGTTTAAACCCTTTGGATCATCTTTGTTGTTGTATAATATTTTATTTTTTATTAAAAGAATTTTTTTTTTTTTTTATGTTTCTCTGTTTTAAATCTGTCAGTGGGTAGCTTTTTCTATCATTGACGGTGGCACATACTGACCTTTTTGTTATGGTAGGATAACACTCAAGGTAACATCTTTGATAAAATTTCCTTTGTACTCAAAAGTGACAAAGTCACTAACTTTTTGATAAAATCAGAGGCAAAAGGTTAAAAAGCACTTATAATATTTCCTTAGTAGCTCGGGGCACGGCGTTCGCTGCGACGATGCACTCTTGTCAAAGGGAGATGTTATCTTGTGACTTGTACTAAGTATTAGGAACATGGAGCTCGCAGCTACAGTGTATCTTACTTGAAAGGTACAAATCACCTAAGCATATTTACACTTTATAAGGACTCGGGGCACCGAGCTCGCTACTACGATGCTTCCTTGTAGATAAAGAAGTGTTAATATGTTTAAAAAATGCTTAAATTAAAAACAAGCTTGTTATGCTTGAAATACTTGAAAATAAAGAAAAAGCTTGTTAAGCCTCTATTGCTTATTAAAGAAGCATATATCTGCCTCAAGTGTTTTAAAAATGAGGCTTGCCTTAAAATATCTTGTTTTAATTTTATCAATGGATGTTTATCACAAATGATATCTTAAGTGTTACCACCGTTGCCATTAACACATTAGTGTGTGCTACATTAGTTTTTTTTATTTTTTATTTTCGGATTTGTTCATTAAATTTTCAAAGTTTGAAAGTCTTTTATTTTTAAAGAGTTTACAATTTTGAAAAAGTCTTAAACAAATCTTTTTAATTGTGGTAAAATATTCTAGTAACTATTTCCCTAAAATCTTGGATTCTATCTTCATTTTTGTGTGGGAATCGGTTACTCTTTCTTTTACCCGTCCTTTTTTCTTTTTACTTATTAGTTTTATTTTTTTTTTTCGTTTTCTTTTAAACTTAAAAAAAAAAAAAAAAAAAAAAAAACGTGGCCGCCTTTTGTGTAGGCCGGATGTGTAGGGAGTTGGGTATTTTGTGTGCAAGTAAATAGGGGGAGTTTGATTAGGTTTGTTTAAAATGTGAGTAAATGTAGGAGTCTTAGTTAATTTAGATGATAAGAGTTAAATTTAAATTATTTTCTTCTCCTATTCACATTCCTTAACCTCCTAAAATCCTATCCCTATTTACTCTCTCTTTCTCTCTCAAACGCATCTATATACTCCCTACTCTTCATCGCTTTTTCTCTATCTCAGCAACCTTCCCCAAATCAAAAATCCTTCTAAAAAAATTCTCCTTTTCTACCTCTCAAAATTCAACAATGGCTTCACCTTCCCAAAACCCTAACCAATCCGCACCTCAAGAGGAGTCACCGGGTGTTATCTCGGGTGTTACTTCACCCATGGACATATCTCCCATGGTTTCCAATATCTCTCCATCTATGGCCATGTCCATTGATGATCCTTCCATGGTTGCTACTTCAGTCCAACCTACCCCAACCGTGACTGCCTTTCAACCACCTGTTACCGCCACCAAGAAACCCAAAAGAAAAGCCCCTTCTTCCTCCAAATCGGCTGCTAAACCTCCAAGAAGACACCATCGGCTTCATTAATTTGATTTCTTCCCAACCAGGGGGAGATGGTGCTGGTACTAGTGCAGGTACTAGTGCTGCTATTGATGCTGTTGGTGATGCTGGTACAACTCGTGCTGCTGAAGATGTTACTGGAGATGCTGGTACTAGTGGATGATGAATAAGAAGAAGAATAACATTGTTTGAAGGTTTATGTTGCCACAATACTTGGGCAATGGTTTTTCTTGGTACTTTAAAATGGTTTCAAAACAATTTTTGTTTTTGGTTGGTTTGGTTTGGTTTTTAAAACAATTCGTATTTTAGTTCTTAATTTAGAACTTTAATACTTTGGTGGTTATGCTTTGGTTTATGACTTGTGGTTTTGTGGATTTTAAAACTTTGATTTACTTTTTGTTTTAAACTACTAATTGTTTTAAACATGGTTTTTGTTTTACAATTAGTATGTTAAGTAAATCCTTGTTGTTTCGGTTAACTCCATGATTAAAGGGAGTTAATCTTTGGTGAAATGCTTTGTTATACTGTATATGGCTAACATATGTTACATGTACCATCACTTAGGAGGTTGGAAAGAAATGCACAAACTAAGGGGAAGATTGTTAGTGTAAACAGAGGTGTTACCTCAGATGTTATCGCTGGCAGTCATGTGCTACCCGGCGAAAAATGTGTTATAGTTTTACATTTCTTTCCATAATAATTTTTATACTAATGTCCTAATATTATTGTCTAGATGGCTGTATTTTTGGTCCATATTTCAGGTTATATTAAGGTGGAAATTAAAGAGAATGGATTAAAGAAGAGTTATTCATAAATGGTGATTTATGGATAACTTTCAACATCTTTAACATGTGGATAAATGATAAAAACGTGGGAAGACTTATTCCAAGAAGTTGTTGCTGATTAAAATGAAGAGTACAAGCATGATGAAGCTCGGAGTGCAACTAGGCGAAGCATGGACTTGGGCTTCAAGTTTGTGGTTGAGAAAAACAAGGAAAGATGACTAAGTCTTCCACAAAAATAGGGAAGCATACTCAACACACTCTCCCACTCTCCTCACACGTTTACAACAGCCCATGGCTGTTTCTTTGTGTAGCCCCCAAGTATTTGTGGCTATATAAAGTGCTTGGATGAAGACATTGAAGACAAGCCAAATTTTACACACATTCATAGCACAAAGAGCAAAGTACTTCTTGGCTCATTAGATCCTCCCTCCCATACACTCTTTTCCACACTCAAATACTTCGGGTTTGAGTGTGTTTTGGCTAGGATAGGATCATCGTACTTTGTTCTACTTTTGGTTCCATAGATCGTATATTGTACTAGCTATAGGGAACCTTTTGACTTTGTAATTGATATTGATTATAAAGTTTTCGCCATTTAGGCATCTCAAGTTATATTTATATAACTTGAGAAAAATATATCTCTTGTGCTATTTATTTTTCCGCTGCAAAACTCTTATATTTTCGGGTGTGTGTATTCTGTCCGTCAGCGTGTGTTACCTGGGGTGTTACCTAACACTTGAGGTAACATCTGTTCTCAGAAAGCTTTTGACAAACATTTTCAATTATAATTCAAAAAAATAGTATTTGTGAAATTATTTTTTATTTATATCATTAATAATATTATTTGTACATTTTTTTGGTACTCCCATTTGTCCCACATTAATAAATTCCATCTTCACTATTTTAGTCAACTTTATTAAATGTTGACAAAAAAGATTGATAAATTTAATTATGATACTCTATTCGAATTTGAAAATATTACATTTTAATCTAATCAAATTTAATTTGTATGAAAAATGATTTTCGACAAATATTACATTTTAAATCTAAATAAAGTATTGATGAGTGAGTTTGAACCCATTCCCTGTCTTTCCTCCTCTTATTTTGTTTAGATTTTGTCTTACGAACTTAAATCTTAACAATTTAAGCGATTTAATTTTTCGTTACCAAACAAATTAATTTTTTTTAATCTCTTAAAGAGTTCTAAATTAAAAGCTTAATTAGGTTACCAAACGCAAACAATCCACCTCAAAAATCATTTTCCCCAATCCCTTAGCTTAGCCAAGACAATACTTCATAAACTTCACATATGTATCTTCGGCAATGAAGAAGCCATGATCATCCCTTAGAACAAGGTATATAAAGTGGAAATGGTAGTGATGCCATTTCCATTATATAATCATTAAATGTCGTTAATTGCCTTAGTGACATCGATGGAGATGGCATTAAGCTAATGCGACTGGCTAAAAATATGTCACTAAATTACAATTAAATAATTAATGCCTCTAAAGCTTATATTTCTTGTAGAGGCCCACCTCTCGAATATGATAGTTGATGGGAGACGGTAGGAACTATGAAGAGGAACGACCAAAAGTTTTTATTTAAATTCAGTAATTTAAACAATGTGGCACAATTTTAAACATAATAGGTTAAGCAACCAAATAAATAATTAGTAGGCTAAACAATGAGGAATTATTACCAGCTTTATATTCTTGAACGTACGTCCATTTTGTTTTAGTTGTTCCTAAAGAAATTCACATTCTTTGAAGAACAAATTTGACATTTGAAATTAGACAAATTCTTGGGTGCGGCATGCCGCACGGTGCGGTAATCTTGGTTTGTTCCAGTGCTTCGCGCGGCTGGCTGATACGCTACAACCGGCGGTCAGATCCAACCCTCTCTCTTCACAGATCTTGCCACGTGTCGACTTTAAAAAAAAAAAAAACCAAAAACTTTAAAATGCTATATCTTGAGATTTATAAGTCGAAAAAAATATTTAAAAATACCGTTTTGTTCGTCTCGATGAGACGAAAAAAAACTACATAGGTCATGATATGGTTTGATTTTTTTTTAAAAAAAAATACATTTTTTTACACAAAAAAAAGTTTGAACTGCTCACCAGCTAAGAAGTAACACTCTGTTCTAATAAAAGTAACAATTCCGTCTTCAAAAAGTAACACTCTCTACTGTTAAAAGTAACAGCAGTTTTTTACAAAAAAAAAAATGGTTTTGCATTTCAATTGTTACTTTCTCAATAAATAATTGTTACATTTCATATATAATGTTACATTTAAGAATGTAAAATGTTACAATTGAGAAAAAAAATGTTACATTCATTTTTTATAAAATGTAACATTAGTTTAGTTGTCAATCCTAAGTTAATGTTGGGGGGAAAAAGTGTTACATTTGAAAAAAAATAATGTTACATTCTTTTATAAAAGTGTTACATTAATTTAGTCGTTAATTTTTATGTTATCTTTAATCTATTGTATCAAAATTGTGGTACATTTTTGAAAAAAAAAGTGTTACATTTGAAAAACAAAAGTGTTACATTTCGTTATAAGAAGTGTTACTTTTGGTGGGAGGAAAGGTTGTGGGGGCAAAAAAAATAAAAAAATAGGGCATGGCTCGGCTCGGCGCCGCCGCACGCGAGACTGCCTCTTGAAATTATATATTTTATTGTATATTTGCAGACAAAAATCTAATTGTAAACTGTGTAATGTATACCGTATATACATATCCTATATCCATACAATCAAAATTAATTAAAAAGTTGGAGTTTATTAAGCAAACACTTACATATCAAACACGTACATATCAATTCAAATAAGGGTTAATGACAATTTAGACCCTAAAATGATATATCACACTTCCAAACGAACCCTGATGTTTTTACTTTCGTCAGATCAGATCTTGTCGTGTAAAATGTTGGCCAGTTAAGGCCTTTTTGACGGATTTTGTTAGAAAAGTCAGTTAAGTAGCATGTGTAACAGAATTGGTTCGTTTGAACTTTCAAAACTATTAAGGGGTTAAAACACATAATATAAACATGAGGGAGGGTGAACAATTTTTTTACCCCCTTCTTAATTTGGTGGTTAAATAATAAAAAACATTTTTTTTTTTGCAATACATATAAAATACTCCATCCGTCCCAAAATGATCTTCTCATTTGCTATTTTTCGTTGTCTCAAAAAGTTCTTTCCATTTTTACAATTTAGGCTTAAATGTGCATACACACGCATGACTAGTGAAGCAAGTGTTCAATGCACAATTGTACTTTAAGTTCAATGTAATAGTATTTCTTGCACCAACACCAATAGCCTTTTTCAAAATCTCAAACGAAACCTTCAACCCCTTCAAGAAATCCGGCGAAACCCCACCCCTTCTTCAACAATCCCGGTCAAACCCCAACCCCCCTCCCTTCAACAATACTTGCGCATGAAGATGCAAACACCGTGAATAATGAAGGCTGGCGAGAATGGTGCTTCAACGGATGATTGGTGACAATTTGAGATCTCACCGGAGGAAAATCGGCGAACGAAGGGTGCTGCAACTATCAATAAAGTAGGGCTGCCAGCTTGAATCGATCTGAGTTAGGTATTTGAATACTCCAGCGAAGCGTGCAGATTTGTAATGGAGCCCTAACCAAACAGAACGACCGGAGAAGATGGTTTGATGGTCGGCTGGTCGTGGGTTTGTGATGGAGGTGAACGGGAAGGGATTCGCGTTCCAGCTGGAACGCGAATCCCTCCCCGTTCACCTCCAAAGGGGACCGGCGTGAGGGTAGGTGATCAGAGCTATTGAAGATGACTCAATTGAATATTAATAAGGGAAATTTATATTATATTTAATAATGAGGGAATTTATATTTAAACCCAATAATATATATTTTTTGAAACTAACGAAATAATACTTATTGCTTCATAAAATGATGATTTTAAAAAAATATTTATTATCTACTTATAAAATAAAATTACTTATTTGTTTTTGTTCAATTATCTGGAAAAAGAAAATACTCTTTTCACCCCTTTTTAATCGGTGTAAAAAGAAAATAAATAAATCAAGTGTGTGAGTGAGTGAGAAAAAGTAAATATAAAAACATGTTTATTATCTTTATAAAATAAATTTACTTTTTTTTATATTTTTATTATTTAATATTATGAAAATAACTTAAAAACCCTTTTATTTTATATTTTAAAATTTATTTTGATTTTCACCCTTTTTATATTTTGAATTTTCATTAAGCCCCTTGAAAGAAATTTCAACTTCAAACTAACCAATTCTGTTAGGCATGTGCATGACACATGCTTTTTAACTGATTTTTTTAATGAATTCCGTAAAAAAAGCCTTAACTGGCGAGTTTTTTACACGTCAACTTCTGATCTGGCGAAGAAAAATAATCATGTTTCGTTTGGAAGGGTGGTATATCACTTTAAGGTCTAAATTGTCATTAACCCTTCAAATAAATTGTCATTAACCCTTCAAATAAATAGGGATATATGATTCATTAGCAACTTTTATTATTTGGATTCTATTTACATAACTCCATATAACACCCAATTCCGTATTTAGATGTGTATCTATGATATACTCTCTCCGTCCCACCATAAGTGAGACTAATTTTTTTTTTCCAGTCCGTTCCACCACAAGTGAGACTGCCCAAAATAGAAATGTTTTAATATATTTATATTCAACTAACCACACCATTTAATCTCACTAATTCTTTCTTTTCATTTTCCACACAATCAATTTATTCAACAAACACTACTATTTGTGCTCCACAAATAGATCTCACTTGTGATGGGACGGAGAGAATATTTTTACATCCTTAGTTATTAGTCATACAGAGTATTATATAATAGCTACCTGTCTCACATCTAAGTTCTAAATAAATACGAGTATTCTCTTCCTCCTTAAACAAACGTCTATTTTCAAAAAAATGTTTTTATTTCAATGTTTTTTTTCTCAATTTTTTTCTATAGTCTTTTTCAATTTGCAAAACTACATGTTTGGACAGTGAATTACAAGAATGTGTATAATCTTTGAATTTAATTGAACATTTTTTTTAATAGAATGTCTCTAAAAATGTAATTTGAACTTATATTTAAGGAAGACCAAAATCTTGGGATAAACGCGTTTTCCTAACTTTCAGGAAAAACGTGTTTTTAAAACGCGCAGTGACATTTTTGAAATATGCGAAACTTCTTTTAAAAACGCGCGGTGGCATTCTGTAAATAATCGGAACTTCTTAAAACCTCCTCCTGACACTCTTCAAAACTGTATCGCATTCTTAAAATGCACTGGCGATACTTTACACTCAAACTGGTTGTGCTAGCGTAAGTATTTTGTTGTGCGAGTTCATGTGTGTTTTATCTCCAATGAGAAAAAAATAAAAATAAAAAAATTAGAGTTTTTTAGTACAAGTGAGAGTGTATTATAGTGTCAGGTGTTTTTGATAGTCAGTTGTAATGTTTTTAATAGCCATTGAGCATTTTGTAAGAACCTTTAAAGCTGAAAAGAACCTTTAAGACTGATAGCCAGAACCTTTGAAAGTGGCAGCCATAAGGTTTTTTCTAAAAAGAAATTTCGAGGTGTTAACGTATAGCCAGTGACAATATTTAAGATGACCAGTTGTTGTGTTATAAAAGTCCAACTAGTGTGCTGACGAGTGCAAGATAGTGTTGAGAAATTTCGATCACAAAAATTTCACTGCGTGTTTTTTTTTAAAACACGTTTTTTTAATTAGTGGGAAAAAAGCATTTTATAGGAGATTAACTGATTCCCCTGAGAAAATAGAAATGTCTTCTACGTTATTCATAATATATGTGGAAGTATTAAAGTACATTTTGTTTTGAAATAATAAAGGTCTACTTTTTGTGAACCCTTTGTTAATTATTACTCCATCCCTCCGTGTTTAAATATATGTTATTTTTATTTTTATAACTATTTTAATATATAAGTTAGATTACCTACTACTTTTCTCTTTGGTTTATACACGTTAACTGTATATTTATTACTTATTCTATTTTCCCATGTTGATCTATTTATTGTTTAGTAGAAAATAAGGTAAAAATGATAAAAAGTCACAACTTAAGAGTGTTTTATTTAACCCAATAATTAATTAAAAGTGTTTAGATTTTTTTATTTTTTTTGAAATCCTAAACTACCTAATTCAATCCTAGCCAGCAAGGCGTATCGAACCCAAGATCTCTATGATGGAGAGACTTAAATCTGCTCAAGATGACGCTTGGGCACAAACCCTTTGGCTAGTGTTTAGATATTTATGCATGGAAAGTGTTTATTTTTTATTCATTAAATTAAAATAATAGTTATAAAAATAAAAAATTAGAATTGCTTTTTTGATTTTTTTTTTCTATAGAGAAAAGTAGTTTAGTGCGTGTTTTTTTTTTTTTTTTTTTATATATATATATATTTTGGCTCTTGGTATTTTTATTGTTTTTGCAGAGTTTGAAACTTTGACTGTTGGTTTGTCTAGGAATATTGGACTTAAGTACTAGGGATGGATGACCAAACCGGCCCGGACCGGACCGGAGAAGCCCGGAACCGGAGCGAACCGGCGAGTTAACCGGAACCGGAGTAACCGGAACCGGTGTAACCAAGGGCCGTTTAAGGTTCACATAAATGGCGAACCGGAACCGGACTGGCGTTTCCATTAAAAAAATAAAAATCCCTTGTTTTTCAATAAATGTTAACATGTTTATTCATTATTGTATGATAAATAAAAAAAATCCATTGTTTTTCAATAAATTTTAATATGTTTATTCATTATTATATGATAAAAAAAATAAAAAAAATGTAGTGTGGAACCGAACCGGAACCGGACCGGAACCGGATTGTGAACCGGAACCAGAACCGGTGTAACCAAGGGCCGGTTAAGGTTCACATAAATGGCAAACCGGAACCGACGGTTCGGAACCGGAACCGGCTTTGGTCATCCCTATTAAGTACTGCCTACTAGGCTACTACTACTGGTAGTATATTCTACTGTACCTTGAAAAGTGCGTATATATGAGTACGTATGTGCTTACTTTATTTATTTAATTATTGGGTTGTGGAGCACTGCCAAAATTTTGGGCAAAACGCGTTTTATAAGACATCCAGGAAAAATGTGTTTTTAAAAAAATGCGGTGATATTTTTGTAAATATGCGAAACTTCTTTAAAAAAACGTGCGGTGGCATTTTTGTAAATAATCAAAACTTCTCAAACGGTTCTGGATATCAATATAAAGTCTCATGCTCGTAATTTTTGAAGCACATTTGAAGAAGATCATTGCCAACAAACCTTCTATATGTCAACATCAAATTATTCTGGATATATATATAAAGTCAGCTGGATATAAGTTTCAAGCACACTTTAAGAAAGTCTTGACCAAGAAAAATTCTAGATATCAACCTTAAAAGGTTCTGGACATCAATAATAAAGCCCTCTGGATTTTAGTGATATTTGAACAAAATAATGGCCAACAATCCTTCTTTGTATAGAAATAATAAATATTATGGATAGTGTTTTTTGTATTGCAACAAAAAAAATATATATGATTTTTTTAGTGCAAGTGAGGGTGTATTTTTTAGTGTCAGTTCTAGTGTTTTTAATAGTCAGTTGTAGTGTTTTTGACAACCAGAGTGCATTTTGAAAGAATCTTTAAAGTTGAAAAGAACATTTGAGACTGATAGCCAGAACCTTTGAAAGTGACATCCAGATGAGTTTTTTTGAAAGAAAATTAGAAGAGAAACATAAGTCATCAGGTTTCGCCCTCTGATTCCGTGTTTAAAATCGCCAAAAGACGTCTTTAGATCCTCAAATTGTCATTTGAAGTTTTTTTCCAGCAAACCGCGTCGTTTTTACAAAACACGTTTTTCTTAATCATTTGGTAAAACGCATTTTACACTAGACGAACCCCTGGGATATGGGATAGGGATATGTTGTCCCTTGACACAGGGTTATATTATTATGTTTATACAATTTTGAAAACTACGCATATTCTTATGTACGTGTAATACTCATTCCCTCTCAAAAGCATTTTTTTATTTTTTATTTTTTATTTTTTAAATGTTTCAGAAGTAAGTCTCATCTTTTATAATGTTCAACTTCCCCTCCTCCCAACTTGTCATACCCACGCGTTTAAATTGTTAGTTTCACTCTCAATACTTTCATTCACTTTATCACTCACAATACTTTTGTTTTGAATAGTTAGGCAAAACTGTTATTTTGGTTATCTCACTATACGTGTTTTTTTAAATGTGCTCACTATTGTTTTTTTATTTTGGAATGTTCTCACTCAAGTACAGAATTTTTGCAATATCCTTACTCCATTAATAGAGACATCAACTACTTACACATGTCATCACATGACTAACTACAGTTAAATATTTAACATATCCGTCATAACCCAAACCTAACAAAAGACTTCAAGATGAGAATGACTAATCGACCTTAGTATGTTCACCCACTAGTTCAAATAATAGAACATTGATTTTAGTAACTACACCCACTCGCATTCAAATCTTGCCCATGTCAACAAATTTCTAGTACACAATTTCAATAACCCACTGAACCCTTTCACTGGTACATTCAGATTATAGCAAATACATCCACTTAATCCTTTTGAAAGAGCCGTAAAAATATCATCCAACTGTTAAAGAGAAAAATCTTTAAGACTAGGCTTCACTTCTTCAGAAAATATTTTTTTTTCCTAACATAGATGATGCATCTTTAGGCCAACATTCGTTGTTTGTTAATTAATCTTATGCGCCAAAAGAAAATGATGGAAGAAAACATGAGGGTATTCTCTCATACCTCTTAGAATTATTGGGTGGCGAGTGTTAGCATGGGCTGGACTGAGCCGGCAATGCACTATGTTGGAGGTTCCACCTTAAAACCAATTGGTGATAAGGGGAGTAACTCCTCAAGTCTATATACCGGTCTATGTTTTCTCTCTTTAGAAGATGTGTGATAATTGTCTCTTACAATACCCTTCCTCTCTCTGTTCCAAGGACTTTGGGTCATGCTAATGTGTTCTTGCAAAATCGCCTTTGTATTTTTATTCTTGGTGAACTGCTACAATGGGGGGGGGGGGGGGTGTCTCTGGTGAGAGGCTATGATTGATCGGATGATCTCCGAAAGTGTTATATTGAAGTGCTCTTTTTGTAGAAAAAGAAATGGAACTTGAAGCTCAAAAAATTCCACCCGTTGGCGCCGCTTGCTCCTGCTGCCCGAGCGGCAGTCAAACGGGGGTGTGAATGCGAGATGTTAAAAGGGATGAACCGTAATGAATCAAAAGAAATAATATAGGTGTTCTAACCAATTAAGAACTCTGAGTATAATTTTAGTTATAAGAATGAAATTGTCATTTAATATGTTGTTATTTTGTAATTAAAAAGATGGTGGGTGTATAAACCAATTTGGTGGGTGAGTATATCACCACTCAAATATTAATTGCGACTTCATTCATTAATTGTACATAGCACTCGACCTAGAAAGCACAAGACTTGGGGGGGGGGGGGTGTTTGAGAATTCCGGTGTGGTGAACCAGAAGGTTGCAGTTGTTTTTAGTATTGGGGGAGGGGGGGGGGTTAACTTAGGCTTGATGTCAATGGTATCGGGACTGGCTCTGCCGGAGTTGGAGATGGTGAGTTGAAGGCAGCAATTGAGATCATTCAGCTGTGGCGGTGAAAGAAGTCGCGGAAGAGGTTGGTGGTTGGAGGTGGCAGGTATTTGATAGGCTATCACATACCTGGTGGGCGATGGGAAGACTGAAGAGACAATTGAGATCATTCAGCAATTGAGATCATTCAGTTGTTAGTTGTATTGTTTTCTTTATGAGACAATTATTTTGAACTTATGTACTTAATTATGTACTTGAATATAATTGCGTTTTGAATTTTTTTTAGTATGAAGTTATTTAGTGTAAATTGTGCATCCGGTGGTTGGAAATCCTAGATCCGCCACTAGTGATAGCGCATTATGAGTGTTTCGGTGGTGAATTTGAAAGCAAGGGTTTAAATGAAGAAAACGAGGTACTCAATCTTCGTACATCGTACTTTAATTCGACTATTTGAACTCTAAAATCTCATACACCAATTAATCATTTCCATGTACTCCCTGTCTCCCTCTGTCCCAAAATGATCTTCTCATTTGTCATTTTTTATTGTCTCAAAAAGTTCTTCCAATTTCTACCAATTTAAGCTTAAATGTGGATAAACACAAGATAGCTAATGAAGCAAGTGTTCATATCCTTAAAAAGTTTGAATAGTCAAATGTGAAGATCATTTTGGGACGGAGGGAGTATTACTCTGGTTCAATTGATTGAACACTTTATTTCAGAATTGTGTTTCAAATGTATCATTAATATCTTCTTAATTTTATTGGTGAGATGCAAATTATGAAATGATTATCGACAAAAGTTTATTAATCGATTCATTATAATTAGAGTGTTGCTATTCACACACTTAAAATAGTACACCCGTATATACTCCTGTTACACCCATGCGGGCAATGTTAGCACAAAAGAAGGCCAAAATACGTTTACCCCCAAAGTATACACCGAATCCCACTTTGTACTCCCGCGCAAAATTCGTCCCACTTTGGTACCTCGTGTTAAATTTATCTCACTTTGCACCCTAGCTCCTAACAGATGTTAGAAATTTAACGAAACTAGTCATGTGCGTGTCATGTGATGGGTGTTTAGGTCTTTTAACTCCTAAATTCAAGGGCTCAAGTGTCATTTGACCATTAAAACCAATCATGCCTTATTCATTATGCAACCACCATGATGACCACCACAAAACTACCACCATGCCGCCACTGTGCCACCGGCATCGGCACAAATGACCACCACCGTTCACCACCATAATCAAAATAAAACATCAATTTCAGTATTTCTAATTGAATTGTTCTCAATCCAGGCAAAAACAGCACGAAAAGAATCCACTTTCAACATCAAACTACAATAATATCCCAAATGAACGATCAAAATTCATAAAAAAGGGCAAAAAACCCAGATTTGGGTTTGATAAAAATCATTAATCTAGGAGTGGGCGATGGGAAGACTGAAGAGAGCGGGCAACGATAAGATGAGGGAGAAGAGGAAACGGTAAATCTAGATCAAAATTCAACAAAAGAAAAAGCCAAGAAGCAAAAAAACCCAGATTTGGTATCATCAAAATTGTCAATCTGGGAAGGGAATGGGGCAACGGGAAAGAGAAAAGGAAAGAGAGAGGGAGACACTGAGATTAGGGAGAACGGGAAAAGCTAGGCCTTAAGCTTCTTGTCATTGTTGATGAAGCTTTTGACATTATTGTTTGAGGTGGTGATGATGGGAGTAAATGGAAGGGAAGAGCAAGGGAAGTGAAAGGGGTGGAGGAGAGGGGAAAGGGCGGCAGAGATGGAAGCTTGGTGGGTTGTTACGGGAATGGATTGGGGGAGGGGGTTACGGGGAAGAAGAAAGGGGATTGTGGACTGGGAATTGGGAAGAAGAACATTGTTCAAATTTTCTTTTCCTTTTTCCTTTCTCTTTTTCTTTTCTTTCCTTTTCTATTTCTTTCTTGCTTTGCTGTTAATTAAGGAGTACTAGGTTATATTTACTCTCTATTGTACTAATTTACTTTAATTATTTATTCTTTTTTTAATGTAATAAAAATGTTTTTTTTTCCTAATTTAAGTACATTTAAAGAGAGAGAAATAAACTAGAGAAAAAATAAAAAATCAATTGAGACTGACCAAAATACCCATCACATGACACGCACATGACTAATTTCGTTAAATTTCCAACATCCGTTAGGAGCTAGGGTGCAAAGTGAGATAATTTTAACATGGGGTACCAAAGTGGGACGAATTTGGCGCGGGGGGTGCAAAGTGGGATTCAGTGTATACTTTGGGGGGATAAACGCATTTTGGCCCACAAAAGAAGCACACTTTCACAATAAAAAGATGGATACAAAATGAGGTGACAATATTTTATTGGTTGAATCTATTGTAAACGCTTTAATTGAAAGTACCAACAAAATCATGACACATTATTTTGTGGACCTTTTGTGACTTTATTGTTACCCCATGCAATAACTACTTACATGCAGTAACTAGGAGACACATTATATTTCGTGATAAATTAATAACAAAGTTTGATTAAAACCAGTTAATTTTGGGATAATTTCTTGTTTTACCTTTTTTTGTGTCATTTAAAATAGAGTGTTGCATCTTAAAAATATAATATAACAGTGTGTTGCTATTCACACACGTAAATCAGTAGGAGTATACGCAATATATGTATTTGCTACTAAAATTATTTGAAATTAAACTTGTTTATTTGTGTAAGTGCAGAATGTGGTGATACCACAAGTGCTTCCCACACTTTCCCAGTGATACCGACGGACTGTCTGGGTTATATTTGTATATTTGCTTCATAAATAATTGCTGGACTAATATTTAATATTTGTGCAAGTTTATTGTCTATGTTGGTCCATTTTCAGGTATAACCTATGCTAGGATAATGCAAGGAAGTTAAAGAGGAGTTATGGATAAAATGAGATTTTATCCATAAACATGTGGGATATTCTCAACAACAATCACATGGGTATTTGACCCATTCAACGACTGAGTTATGGAGGAGAAAGTACAAGGCGCTGAAGCTAGGAAGTACAACAAGTCGAAGCACAAAACTTGGGCACAAAGAATTTGTTCCTACAAATTAGGAAATGTGGGAATTATCCTCCCCAAGGCTCGGCCAACTAACTCCACTCTCTCCCCACGTTTTTGATCAACAACTACCCATTATTGGAGAATTCCCTAAGTCCAAGAAGTTTATAAATAGTGAAGGAGGTGAAGCATTGAAGATACAACACTTGAAGCAAATACACACACTCCTCACACAAGAAAGGCTATACACTCCTTGGTTCCGATAAACCCCGTCTTCCCAAACCCTTTTCCATTCTTGTAATCAAGTGTTATAAGTTTGTCTTGGCTAGGATAGGGTTTCGTGTATAGTTCTTAGTCGTTCCACAAAGCTTTCATTGTAATAGCATTAGGGAACTCTCGGCCTTGTAGTCAATTCATATTATTAGTAAAGGTCTCACCTTTTGAGGCATCCCTCAAGATATATACATTTATATATCTTGAGAAAAATAATTCTTGTGTGATTTTTTCGCTGCAAACTCTTTTCAGAAACAGTTTTCTGTTCGTGTGTGTTAAGTGTTGCCGGAAGTGATATCGTTGCACTGTCAACACCTTTGATAACACTTCCTATAAAATCAAGGCCATTGACATTTTCAATTGGCACCAGAGCTGGTTACTTGACATACTAAGTATTTGATCCAGTTTGTCATGACCTTGAATCTTGCTAATCCATATCTTGAGAGACTTTCTATTCTTCTTGGCTCGAATCATACTTCCCTTAGGAATAGTGAGGAAAGAGAGCTAGAAAACATTAAAGAACATGATCAATCAGCCATGTTGACCATGGCTTTGGAGCACTCAAAGTCAGATTCAGAAAGTGTTGCTATGGTGTTACCCAGAGTGCGATAACACCAAGCTCAACACCCAGCAGGTATAATCCTTTTAAATTTTCTGACGATTTTTGCTTTCATGGTTCAATTAATGTTGATGTCGGAAGTCCAGATGAGGAGGATTTAAGCAAGGATGAGCTCATTGATGGGTTAAAAGATCTCTACAAGGCATTGTTCAAAGAATGGAAGAAAGAGAACAAGATGGTAGCGATCTTAACCAAGGAAAATCATGAGCTAAAAGCCTCTTTGACTCGGTTGGCGGTGCAATTCACAAAGTTGGATGTTGAACTTGTCAAAGTCAAGTCCAAGTTGAAGCTAGCCGATACTACCTTCAAAAAGTTCAACACGACGTTCTCAAAATTTGATGAAATACTCGACTTGAGTAAGTCACTCAAAGCAGGTATTGGGTTCCAAGACTCTCTTGACAAAATCACTTCTACTATAATGAATGAAAATAATGAAACATGTTTGTAAAAGAACATGAAAAAGTAAAAAGTAGTTCATCAAGTGATATTTCTGATCAACCGTGTGTGTGTGAATATTGTCACACAACTGGACAAAGTAAATTTGATTGTTTTACACTCAAAAAGAAAAATTCAAGTTCACATGTGTTATCTCAAGTGTTACCTAACACTCAAGACAACACTGGTGATCAGAAAATTAAAAAGTCTAAAAAGAAAGTCTGGTTTTTAAAATCTAATCATAAATGCAATGTTGTATTTGCTTCTTTGAAGACTAACATTTCAGGTTCATGGTACTTTGATAGTGGTTGTTCACATCATATGACGGGAACAAAAGTGTTCTTGAAAGACTATGAATCTATCCAAGGGGAAACGGTGAAATATGGAGGTGGAGGAAAGAGCAATATAATAGGGAAAGGGACACTTGACGTTTCCGGATTCCCTGCCTTAAAGAATGTCTTGCACGTTGATGGATTGGTTGCTAATTTAATTAGTATTGGCCAATTGTGCGATGACAACTTGGAGGTAAAATTTAATAAAAATACTTGTGAAGTTTTTTATAACACTAACACTTGTGTAATGTCAGGAACTAGATCAAGTGACAATTGCTATCTTGTTGATAAACAAGTATGCAATTTAGTCAATATGGATGACACAATTTTGTGGCATCAAAAGTTGGGACATGCCCCTTATGAAAACTTGAAGAAAATTTTCCAGTTTGAGGCTGTCAAAGGAGTCCCCAATCTGAATCTGAAGAACAAAATTGTGTGTGGGGACTGCCTTAAAAGTAAGGAGACTCGTGTTACCCGCAGTGTTACCCAACACCAGGAGCAACACTTTGGGACAACACATTGTTTTCATCTTTTGCACATGGACTTGATGGGTCCAATTGAGGTAGAAAGCCTGAGAGGTAAGAGGTATGTTTTTGTTATAGTTGATGATTTCTCTAGGTTTTCTTGGGTATATTTCCTAAGAGAAAAATCTGAAACTTTAGATAAATTTAAACTCTTGCATTTCAAAATCAAAAACATGTTTTGCTTACCTATTTTTTGTATAAGATCCAATCATGGAAAAGAATTTGCAAATGTTTCCTTTTATACTTTTTGTAAGAAAAATGGGATACACCATGATTTTTCGATCTCTAAACCACATGGTGTGGCTGAAAAGAAAAATAGGACATTGCTTGATATGGCCCGTGTTATGTTATTCTCAAAAAGAATTTCAAAAAGATTTTGGGCTGAAGCTTTGAGCACGGCTTGTCATATTTCTAATAGAGTCTTTCTAAGACCTGGTTTAACAATGACACCCTATGAGATTTTGAATGGGAAGAAACCTCATGTACATTACTTCCATGTGTTTGGGTGTGTATGTTATATATTAAAAATCTGGGATCGCTTAGCTAAATTTTACTCTAAGAATGATAAAGCCATTTTTCTTGGATATTCACATGACAATCTTGCATATCGAGTGTATAATTTGAGAATGGGAACTATTCAAGAATCTGTAAACATTGTTTTTGATGATCTGTCAAGTGTTGCAGATGAACCAGGTGTTTATCCTCGTTTGATACTGCTGGAACAACCTCAAAGTGAATTTGACATTTATGTTGGACCAAGTGTTGACATAAGTGTTGGACCAGATGTCGGCCCCAGTGTTACCACACCTGAGGCAACACCAGAGATAACACCAGAAGTCAAACCAGTTGCAGAAAATGAAAATAATGAGGACTCCATTAGAGTCGATGATCCCGTCAGAAGAGATCTCCCTTTGAGAATTCAAAAGAATCATCCTATATCCCAAGTGATAGGGAGATTAGACGAAGGTGATACAAACTAGACATAAAGAACCGGTTAATTATCGAGACATGGTGAGATATGCTAAGGTAAACCATTCATGTTTTCTTTCTAAGCTTGAAGCTGAAAATACTTTGAAAGATGAATATTTGATTCAAGTTTTTAACCATAAGAGATTTTCTAACTTGAAGAAGTCTTTTGTTCCATTTCTTGTTTAAACCCCTTGGATCATCTTTGTTGTTGTACAATATTTTATTTTAAAAAAAATATTTTTTAGTTTTTTTTGTTTAAAACCTTTTTAATGGAGGCACATGCTGACCTTTTTGTTTTGGTAGGTCTATTCTTGGTTAACATGTTTGTCAAATCCCCTTTGTACTTAAAAGTGATAAAATCACAAATTTTTGTGATAAAAATAAAGGCAAAAGGCAAAAAGCACTAATAATATCTCCTTATAACTCGGGGCACGACGCTCGCTACGACGATGCACTCTTGCCAAAGGGATATATTATCTAGTGATTTTGTACTAAGTATTGGGAACATGGAGTTCGCTACTACAGTGTTTCCCACTTGAAAGGTACAAATCACTAAAGTATTTTTTTTACACTTTATAAAGACTCGGAGCACGGAGCTCGTTACTACGATGCTTCCCTGTAAATAAAGAAGTGTAAATTATACTTATTTTAAAGTGCTTAAAAATGAAGAACAAGCGTATTTATGTTATTAACTTCAAACTTGCAATTAAGGCTTGCTATGCCTCAAGTGTTTGAATATAAAAAGCTTGTTTCTGCCTCAAATGCTTAGTATAAAGAAGCTTAACAATGTACCTCAAGTGTTAATAATGAGGATTGTTTTGCCTTATGTTCTTTTAAGTGAAAAGTTTTATCAAGGGGATATTTGACTTATATGTTTTCCTAAGTGTTACCATCATTGCCGATAACACATTAGTATGTGCCACATTATTTTTTATTTATTTTCGGAATTAATAATTAAATTTGGGAAGTCCGAAAGTCCCTTAATTTTTTGGAGTTTATTGATTTCCAAAAAGTCTTTATTAAATTCTTTTTATTTTTGGTAAATCTAATTAGGTAACTTTATCCCTACTGTTTTTGGAGTCTTAATTTACTTTGAATTTCAAAATATTTGGGAGCCTTACCTATGCCGAATTTACCTATTTTTTCTTTCTTTTATTAAAAAAAAATATTTTTGGGGATAATGGCCGGTTGTTTTATCAAAAAAAATGAGGGTGAGAGTTTGAGTTAAACTAACTAGCTAGAAAATAGGGGGAGTTGAGTGTTTTTAGGAATAGGGAGAGTTATCCAAAATTAATTTTGGGTATTTATGTTTCTCTTTAATTCTTCCTAATCAGTTTCTAAATAAACCCTCATCCCTCCTCACTCGCCGATCTCTCTCTCCCTCGTCTGTCTCTCTCTCTCATTCCATCAATCCCTAAAAATCCCTCTTCAAAATTTCTTCTTTCTCTTCTCAACTTCCATCAATGGCTTCCCCATCCAAAACCTCAAATGAGCCCTTGAAAATATCGCCATTGTTGTCTCCGGACCTCCACCTGTTTCGGTCGCACAGGCTCCTCCTACGTCGGCTCTTTCCCAACCTATAGTGACTACCATCAAGAAAAAGAAAAAGAAGAGAAAATTCTCATCTTCTTCACGCCAACCGACTGCCCAAGCTCCATCAATGCGGACTTCAAGCCAGATACAGATTCATACAGACTTGTAGAAATTCTTTGCACAGTATTCTTCACAAATAGGGGGAGATATAATGCTGTCAAAAGTGATGTTCTGCATGCTTGCATGCTGCCACAAGTGTTGATGCTGCCACAAGTGATGTTCTGCATGCTGCCACAAGTGTTGTTCTGCTAACACAAGTGATCTAACTGCTAATGCACGTGTGCGGGCTAGTGATACTCAAACAGGTTTGGTAGTTGGTGTGTTTCTATTCTTGATAGCTTTTAAAAACAATTTTTATGTTAGTTGTTTTAAAACTATTAGGTTGCACTTAACATTTGTTTTACATTTGTTTTTTGGTTGGTTTATTTGTGTGAAGTGTGTTAAACACTTCATGGTTTTTGGAATTTATAACTTTGGTTTTGTTTTGGATAATTAGTTTTTAATCATGTTTAGTTTACTTGGTTTAAAACTATTTCAAAATCATTGTTTTTAGGTTGACTTTTCTCATTTTCTACCTATTGAGATTTGCTACTCGATGGAGAGGCTTGCAACTTTATATATAAATGAGATTGTGAGATTGCATGGTGTCCCGGTGAGCATTGTGTCTGATCGTGACCCTAGATTTACATCTCGGTTTTGGCAAGCATTTCAGAAGGCTTTGGGTTCAGAGTTGAAATTTAGTACAGCTTTTCATCCCCAGACAGATGGGCAGTCAGAGAGGACTATTCAGATTCTCGAGGATATGTTGCGAGCTTGCTCAGTTGATTTTTCAGATTCTTGGGATTCTCATTTACCTCTCGTGGAATTTGCCTATAACAACAGTTTTCAGTCAAGTATTGGGATTGCCCCGTATGAAGCTTTGTATGTGAGGAAATTCCAGTCTCTGATTTGTTGGGATGAAGTGGGAGAAGCAAAAATTTGGGGTATTGACATGGTGAACAAATCGGTTGAGGAAGTTAAACTTATTCAGGATCGTTTGAGTACTGCTCAGAGTAGATAGAAAGGCTATGCCGATCACCGAAGGCGAGATCTTGAGTTTCATTCGGGTGACTTTGTGTTTCTGAAAGTTTCACCTAAAGTGGGGATTCGAAGGTACGGTAAGAAAGGCAAGCTAGCACCGAGGTATATTGGCCCATTCGAGATTTTGAGTAGAGTTGGAGATAGAGCGTATCGTCTTGCGTTACCTCATTCTCTTGACAAGATCCATAATGTTTTTCATGTCTCGATGCTTCGGAAGTATGTGTATGATCCTTCTCATGTCTTGTCAGAGGTTCCCGAAGATATTGAACCAATTATGTCTTACGAGGAGCATCCAGTCCAAGTTATTAATTCAAAGGTTCAATAATTGCGAACTAAGAGTATTCCCCTTGTACGAGTTGTGTGGAGGAATTATAATGTGGAAGAGTCAACTTGGGAGCTTCGGGAGGAGATCGAGCGGAAGTATCCTTGGTTGTTTGAGGGTTGAGGTAAGTAATCTTAAAAATTCGGGTCGAATTTTCTTTAAGGGGGAGTGAGTGTAACGACCCCAAAATCCGTCTTTATTTATTTTATATTTTATTTTATATTTTGAGAATTTTTAATTTGAACTTATATGTGCATTTTATGTGTTAGAAAATATTTTTAGGACTTGCATAAATTATTTGATTACTTGTGATAGTTAAAGTGTTAGTAGTAATTATTGTTTTGGGAGTTAAATATTGTTAGTAGAACTTGTTGGGGGCCTTATTGAGAATAGTGGATAAGGGGGTTTAAGTAATTTAAGTTAGTTAGAAGGGTTTTAAAGGAAAAAGGAGAAAGGATTAGTATGATCACATTACCTCTCCCTCTCTCAGTCGACATTTTTAACCAAGAAGTGGTAACTTTCCCAAATTTCCTCCATTGTTGATGAAGGTAAGGTTTTGTTCTTGTTGATTTAATTTCTTTTAATTTGCTACTCCATTTTCAAATCTAATTACATATAAATGATCAGGGTGTTGAATAGAGTATTTCTACCGATCAATATTATTTTTCTTGACACTTTTTCCAGAAAAGAGGTAAGTTACTAATCCCCCTTTTAATGTTAAAATGGTCATAAACATGTTTTATATGCTTTATATGTTATAAAATGATGTTTTGGTATACTTTTAATATACTTGTAAATTTGGGACAGAGGGAGTCGTAAGAACTTGTTGCATAGCTTGTTATTGTTGGGAATGCTATAGAAGTTGGTGTTAGTATTGTTCTTAGGCTGAGTTTGTAGCCTTTGTGAAAGTTGCAAATGTTGAGTGTTACTAATGTTAGTACTTTTGGGTCGGTGAACCGAAGGGAGTACAATTTAGTTAAGTTTGGTCTGCCGGGTGATGTGGGCGGCCGCCCAAAAAGGGCGTGCGGCCGCACATCTATTTGAAAGATTTTACTCTTGGGACAGAGTGTTTTGGGCGGCCGCACAGCCCAGTTTGGGCGACCGCCCAGGTCATCTGAAAAGTTCAGAGTTTTCAACCAAGTGATTTATAGGTCAATCTTGGTCTAGTTTTTGGGTAATGTCCTAAAGTACTTAGATGATTGTTGTGGATTACTAAAGTGGTAGAATTGGTTCCTTTGTGAACGTGTGCGTTGTGAAACTTGATTGAGTGATTAAGTGGGCATGGTTGAACATCTTGTGATGTGTTTTGAGATTTGGTTCATCTTGTTGGTGTGTTTGGCTTGATTCCCTACTTTGGAATCATTGCCCTGGTTGTTGTTTAAGCAAGTATTCTTTGCTTCGTTTTGTGTAAAGTCCAGCTGGTACTTTTTGTGTGTGTTCGGGCAATGGTAGGGATTATAATGGCACACGAGCCAAGTTCATTGTAAGGCTTCTACCATTGGTTTCCCATTTTTAACCCCCTTCCTTAGGCCAAAGGTTGGGCACTTTGGGTTATGACTCTGTGTCATTTTCCCCGTTGTTGTTGTTGTTTGGTTCCGGAACCCGTTTCAGCTCTTCGATGATGCTCAGTTGATGCCTCTCAGATGGCTATTGTTTTCGTTCGAGAACCTTGGCTCAGTATCCACGTATGAGTGTTTATTTCCGCTTTATGTGTAGTATGATGAGTTGGTCGTTATTTCCAACCGGTATGAGACGGTTGGCGATAGGGAGCCTCTCATATTATGTGCTATATGCTATACGATCATTTGTGGCATTGTTCCTTTATGTTTATCATATTAGAATGTAATGTAGTTGCATTTTAGTAACTTACTGAGATTTATTCTCACCCTTTATTTGTTTACCGTTTTAGATAAGAAGGAGCCCAGTGAATAGTTCACACACAGAGAGGACGTCGAGAAGGAGATCTTTGGGTAAGACATTTTGGGAAGTGTTGTGTATGTAAAGGATACATTATGTAAATGTAACACCTTTTGGGGTATTGTACCCGTGACTTATTAGTTGTATCATCTCTTTTGGTAGATGTTAAGTGTTTGTAAATGAGTAAGTAAAGTTAGTAGTTGTAGCCAAGTGGCTAAGTACTTGTTTGTGAAAGTTTGGTTTGTTTGACTTGAAGTCCAGTTTAGTAAATGTGTATTCCGTGTGTGTCCCGGACGTGGGGCCAAGTAGGACCACTAGTCGGGGCGCGACATTGTGCTTCTTCCATTGGCCTCCTTAAACATTTTGTTGGTGATCTCGTCCAAGCATATTAGTTCATTTCACCGGAAGGCTTAAGTGCGAAGCGGTTCCTGTTAATCCGTTTTATCCTGGGAGACTGACGCCCGTGGAAACCTCAAGCACTCGTAGAGAGGAGGACGAATTAGTCTTAAGGAGAGTGTGTTCTCACACGACTCGGATACAAGAGATCAAAGATGGACAAACCCAATGAAGAGATCAAATACGGTTGTATCGTTCCTTTTATGTTTTTTCATAATTGTTGTATATTGTATTTTCAATGTTGTAATTTGTTTTCCTTTCTATTTGTAAGATTTTGTCCAACACCACTTTATCGCATTTTAACCAAAAGTTTGTAGAATATAATTGATTATTCTAACAAAAAAGTATAATTTATTACTGAGACTATAACTAATGGTGAATTGATAACAAGTTTTAGAATGTCATTATAATCGAGTTAACAATTTTTGCATTGACTTTAAAATTTAAAATAAGACGGAGGGAGTATTCTCCAACCCTTTAATAACGAGTTTTAAAGGAATGATTCTCCAATTCTAATATCTATGGACTACCATTGTATGCCATCTCCTCCTCTTCTCAAGTCTTTAAATAATGACCACCAGAATGAATTAAGTGAAAGTTCCCGACTTAGCTACTCCTGATTTTAGGTTCTTACTTTCCTTTTTAGTCTGTCTCAATTTAAGGTTTTTACTTTACTTTATTACCTAAAATAGAAACTGGGACCCACTTGTCATTCTCACAACAAAACTCCTTACCTACTTTCTTTCTTTTACTTTACTTTCCACACTCACAGTTTTTTTTATTTTTTTAATCTCATTGCAAAATCAAAGTAAGAACTTTATAGTGGGAGCGGAGGGAGTACTTTATAGCTGAAAATGGAAATTTTACTACCACTAACAAACACCTAGCCACGTGTATAATCACAGTTGTACATTGTTAACTGACTAACAACTTGGCTAACTAACTAGCTAACTGACAACCCGTTAACAACACACACTTGAGAGAGAGAGAATTACGCTCAATCTGATTGCTTATTCTTATATTTTCCTCTATAATCGTTACTCCTTCCGTCCCAAAATGAATGTTCAAAAACATTCTTGAACGACATAAACCGACCTGGTTAAATAAGGCCCTTCTCATAGGCCGACATCAGTAAGGCCGAGCAGGCAGTCCTTGCCTAGGCCGAGTCCGAGAAAGCCTAATCCCTAGCCGGCCTCTATGACGAGCCGAGTTAGATGACGGGCCGACTTACATCGTAAACTTCCCATTATCGTCGGGAAACCTCTTACAGAGTTATACTACAACTCTAAAATTAAGAGTCCTTATCTGAACCAAGATAACTCTCATATCAGATAACAGGATATCATCCATCCTTATCAGGAGTCTATCTCCAAGGAATATGAGTCCTACATCACCACGGGCTTCCTGGCTTTCCTATCAAGTCAGAACTCATACACCCGCGCCTATAAAAACAGGTCCTCTACACAAGAAACGGGTAATGAACTTTTGGCTCTAAACTAGTCAATCAATTCTCTATTTCTAATCACCCATATCCTTATTCTTACACCGGAGGGCCTTCGCCGGTGAAGCCCCGGTGTAGTTTACGTTTGTTTCGTGTGTGCAGATTCCGTCATCCAGAACTGTTGCTGGGATTATCCGACCCGTTAGACGAAGGCTGATCCAACCAGATTTTGGCATCATCAGTTTGGTTCCATTGCCGGGAAGTCGATTGATCAGTTCTTTAGTCAGACAATTCCAAGATCATGGCCGGAGAATTAGTTGACGGGCGAGAGAACACCCCTTCTAAAGAAACCACAAGGGATGCACCGCCCCCCGACAACACAAACACTGCTGCACAGAACCAGAGGCTCCCACCTACGGCACCCACACAAGGGGGAGGGATGCATACCCGCTCAAAGGTTCCGGCCCCCAATGTTGTTAACCAATACGGGCGTCGCCGACGGACAGGATCCCGCAATAATGGGGCAGGACCATCACAACCGCTGCCACTGGACAAAAGAGCGTTGCTTCAACAGAACGTTCACACACTCCAACAGCTGGCCGAAGCCCAGCGGGCCCTGTTAGATCTTGACCCCGAAAATTCCATGGCTAACCTACTTCAGCCATCTGGAACAAGGGGAACAAATCTGGACGACAGAGTGAGCAGAAGGGAGCCCCTACAAAATTGTAGACGGGATATGCCTCCCCGGAGCCGAGTAAGTCGCCCAGACGGACAGTTAGGAAGACCTAGATGAAGATCTGAGGGACCGCATTAATCGCCGTCGAGAAGAACAAGAAGATGAATCCCCTGGAGTGAGAATTGTAGGGGAAAGACGTCGTGGGGACGCCCGACGTCATTCGCCTCTCAGACTAGATCCACCAAGGCGCACCCCAACCCGGCAGGATCCGCCCCGGCACACTCCACCTCACCGTACTCCTTCAAGGCATCGCCTTGAACCGATCCAAGGTGCAAGAGGACGCCGCGATCGAAGCATAGTAAGTTCCAGTCATACCTCAGCATTCAGCACAAGGGACATTGTTGACCTTAGAGAGAGACTCAACAACATTGAGATGATGAATCAGGGGCACAGGAAACCCAATAATGATTACGATGCCATGCGCCCTTTCGCGCAGAGGATTAAGGATGCACCACCTAATCCGCAGTTAAAGCTCCCACATCTAGACAAATACTCCGGCAACGCCGACGCTCTGGATCACATCCAAGCCTTTGAGGCCACCATGGCCCTAGTATCTAATCAGGATGACGTGTTGTGCAAGGCCTTTGCAAGCACCTTAACAAAGGCAGCTCGGTCCTGGTTCATGGACCTTGAGAAAAGTAGCATCAATTCCTTCGCCAGATTGAAATCACAATTTCTGGAATATTTTGCTACTGCTGGTGCTAGAAAGAAAAGGTTGTCTGACCTAGCCAACATGGTCCAGAGCAAGAATGAGTCCACCCTGAGTTTCTACAACCGGTTTAGGGATCTTGCCGACTCGATAGAGGAACGCCTGACCGACAGGGAGATAATTGTATGCTTCACGAATGGTCACAGATCAGATCAGCTAACTTATGAACTGTCGGTCAGAGAGCCCCTCACCAAGGCCGAGTTGTACCACGTTGCTTATGCCACGGCCATCGCCGAGGAGAAGAAAAAAACGTTATATGGTCATAAGGAACGAGACCGAGATCATGACAAGTCACATAACGGGAACTCTTCCCAGGGGACCAATGGGGGAAACGGCAAAGGCAAAAACAGGACCAGGGGGACCGAGACATTCACCACATTCAATAAACCGATCTCTGAGATCATGAATCTGGTGGATCTCCCCAACCCCAAGCCTCTAAAAGACAACCCGAAATACCCAAGGGATACCACAAAGTATTGCTCCTATCACAAAGATAACGGTCACGACACCGAGAACTGTTTTGCCTTGAAAAAGATTCTGCAGAAATGGGCGGACCAAGGCAAGCTCAATCAGTTCATGACCAAGGACAATAAAAGCCCAAGGGAAGAAGACAAAAACAATGATCAGGTCGACAAGCCACCTCGGGCTAGGTTGATAGGCGTGATCCGAGAGGAAATTCCATCCAACAAGAAACTCAAGGAGCAGATTTACGAGCTAAGTAAAGTCTTCCACATCCCTCCCTGGATCCATGAGAGGGAGGAAGTGATCAGTTTTTCTCCGAATGAATTGGCGGGAAACCGTGCAATGAGAGAACAACCATTAGTCATCACAGGCCGTATTGATAACTGCGAGTCGGACAGACTCCTCATCGACTCCGGAGCGGCCAAGGATGTGCTATATTATCGCACCTTTAAAGAGATGGAACTTCCCGATACAATGCTGACCCCATATAATGGAAGGCTAGAAGGGTTCACTAATCATAAGGCCGATGCCAAAGGAACCGTCGACCTACTCTTGGAAGTCGGCACTCATCCCTACAAGACCTCGGCCACGGTCACCTTCATAGTCATGGATCTAGACAGTGATTACCATGCTATCCTAGGTGCACCCAGTCAAGGAAAGTTGGGTCTGGTTGCCTCCCTCCCTCACCAGAGGGTGAATTTCCCCACCACGGCTGGAATTGGGTGCGTCCCAGGGTCGCCGAGAGATTTTTTGGAGCATGTGATGAAGTCCAGGAAAGCAAAGGCCAAGATGGAGATTGATACTCCTGATAAAAGAATCACGGTTTCAAAATCAACCACAGTTACAACCTCGACGCCACATAACGGTGTTATATTGGCGAATGTTGAAGACGAACCTGAAGAGAGAGCTATTGTTGACAACAACGTCCCAACCAGGGCCGAGGTTACCTACGGCTTAGACGGCTTTGGTTGCATCTCGATGAACACAGCTACGGACAACTTGGCACTCGCCGTCGTCCCTAGCTCGGGGGCCACACAGCCGACTGATATGGAAACCGAGATCGAGAAACTGTTGGACATGGAAAACCTGAGTTTGGAAGGGGAGGACAAAGAGAAGGTCAAGGAGATCATTGTCGAGACCCTATAGTTCAGAGACGGCCCCGAACTCAAACCAGTGGATCAGTTAGATGAGGTCGTCATCAACACAGACTATCCAGATCAAAAAGTAAAGATTGGGAAGCAACTCTCCCAACAAGAACGAGAAGAGCTCATTTCCTTACTCGGAAACAATTTGGACGTATTTGCTTGGAAAGTAGATGACATGGTGGGAGTGAAGGAAGCTCTTGCACTCTACAAACTGGAAGTCGACAAGTTCTTCAAACCGGTCAAGCAGACAAGACGAGTTTTCTCTACCGACAAAGAAAAAGCAATTGAGACCGAAGTCGACAAACTCCTCAAAGCCGGCATCATAAGAGAGGTAACATACCCCGAGTGGCTTGCGAACGTCGGCATGGTAAAGAAGCACAACGGCAAGTGGAGGATGTGCGTGGACTTTACAGACCTAAACAAGGCCTGTCCCAAAGATAGCTATCCCCTCCCCAGAATTGACAAGCTCGTAGACTCCATTGCCGGCCATCAGACCCTCAGTTTCTTGGACGCCTACTCTGGCTATCATCAAGTCAAAATGGCCGAGGACGATATAGAAAGGACGGCTTTTCAAGCCGCAGGCGGTGTATACTGCTACGTCATGATGCCTTTCGGCCTAAAGAATGCAGGAGCCACGTATCAGAGGATGGTGAACAAGGTCTTCAAAACTCAGATAGGCCGGAACATGGAGGCCTACATTGATGACATGGTGATCAAGACCAAATTCGGTAGCCATATACCAGATCTGAAAAAGACCATTAACAACTTGAAAGCTAACGATATGAAGCTCAACCCTAGCAAGTGCGTCTTCGGGGTGACCGCGGGCAAGTTTCTAGGTTTCATGGTCTCTCAGCGAGGCATCGAGGCTAATCCGGAAAAGATCCAAGCCTTGATCGATATGAGGGAGCCGACTAGTATTAAAGAGGTTCAAAGGTTGAATGGGAGAGTAGCAGAACTCGGTAGGTTTATTGCTAAATCAGCAGAAAAGTCCCTCCCCTTCTTCAAAGCCTTGAAGGGAACCAAGGATTTTGCTTGGATGCCAGAGTGTTCGACCTCGTTCCAGCAACTGAAAGACTACCTCGGCTCTCCACCCCTACTCAGTAGCCCGGTCATGGGTGAGACATTGTACGTTTTCTTAGCTGTAACCGACCGAGCCGTAGCAGCCGTGCTAGTCAGAGAAGAAGGCGGCATCCAGAAGCCGGTCTACTACGTCAGCAAAGCACTGTCGGATACCGAGAGCAGGTACTTCAACGCTGAAAAAATTGCTTATGCCTTGGTAATTGCAGCCAGAAAACTACGAGCTTACTTCTCGGCTCATCCCATCCGGTCTATACCAATGCTCCTCTTAGAAAAATACTTCACAAGATGGACAGCTCAGGACGCCTACTTAACTGGTCGATCGAACTGACCGAGTTCGACATAACTTACAAGCCGAGGAAGACTCTTCTGGCCCAACCTCTTGCCGATTTCTTGGTCGAGACCGCCTTCACAAGTGAACATACGGCGACCACCCGAAAAAGGAAGTTCCCTATGGATAGAGAACCCTTGGAAGAACTACCGCCCAACTGTTGGGTCCTATACACCGACGGGTCAACTACCCAAGGAAGAAGCGGCGCCGGGGTCTACTTGACTAGTCCTGCCGGTGAGCATGTTGCACGTGATTTTATCAGGTTCAAGTTCCCTGCCTCAAATAATCAGGCTGAATATGAAGCCCTAATCCTGGGACTTGAAAGAGCCAAGTTCTTTGGCGCAACAAGACTGGTAGCGTACAGCGACTCCCAACTGGTAGTGAACCAAGTTAAAGGGGAATACAACACCGAAAACCACATGCTGACCAAATACAAAGACCTCGTCCTAAACCTGACCAAAAACTTTGAGTTCTGGGACATACGACAAGTCGGTAGAGAATACAACCTGGAAGCCGATCTACTTTCAAAGATGGCAACAGCTGAAGACTCGGATCCCTTGATCATCTACACCGACCAGCCTGCTTATGAGAGACTGGAGATTTTGCTCCTAGATGACGAGGAAAGGACATGGATTGACGATTACAAGGACTATTTGGAGAAGGGAAAACTTCCCGAGGACGAGTTAGAGGCTAAATCGATCAAAAAGAAGACGGCAAGATACATGGTCTAGAATGGCATCCTGTACAGAAGGTCATTCTCTAGACCTCTCCTAAGATGTGTTGCGCCAAAAAGCACCGAGAAACTCCTCGCCGAGGTACATGGGGGAGTCTGTGGGGGACACCCGGGGGCCAGAACCCTTGCCGACAAAATCATCACACTTGGCTACTATTGGCCAAACATGAGGGAGGATTCCCAAGACTACGTAAAAAGGTGCGACAAGTGTCAACGCTACTCCGACTTACCCAGAATGCCTGCCGTAGAGCAAAGCTTGATCATACCGACATGGCCATTCGACATGTGGGGAGTCGACATCATTGGACCATTCCCATTAGCCAAAGGGAGCAACAAATATGTAATTGTGGCGGTCGATTACTTCACCAAGTGGGTAGAGGCGAAACCACTAGCAAAGATCACTGAAGAGAACGCCATCAACTTTATCCATGATTACATATGGTGTCATTTCGGCGTACCACACACTATAGTAACTGACAATGGCCTACAATTCTCTGATGCTTTCACCGAGGAGATGAATAGGTTGGGATTCAAGCACAAGAAGTCGTCAGTCAGCCATCCTCAAGGCAATGGACAAGCCGAAGCCGCCAACAAACTTGTCTTAAGAGCACTCACTAAGAATTTAGAAGGGAGTCAAGGAAAGTGGCTGGACGAACTCCCCCTAGCTCTATGGGCCGTCCGTACAACCACTCGGGGGCCAACTGGGGAGACACCCTTCGCTATGACTTACGGTTCAGAAGCAATGGCACCAGCCGAGATGGCCTTGCCGACTTTCAGAGTAACCAACTATGATGAGGTCGTCAATGAATACAACCGACTGCTGGACCTAGACCTAGTCGACGAAAAAAGGCTAACTGCCCAGCTCAGAATGATCAAGTACAAGCAAAGAACCAAGGCCTACCATGACAGCAAAGTGAAAAAGAGAACCTTTGAAGTCGGTGACTGGGTACTCAGAAAAATTGAGTCGACACACTTGAAGTCACAACAGAAAAAGCTCTCGCCAAACTGGGAAGGCCCTTACGTCATCACCCACATTATACGGGAAGGGACCTACATGCTCAAAACTCCGGAAGGAAAAGAGCTTAAACACCCATGGCATTCCGAGCACTTGAGAAAGTACTATCAGTAGCATCTCGGTTAGCTATTTATTCTTTTTATCAAATTTTCAGTTTTAGATTCTATAGTTGATATCTAGTTGTCTTAGTTTGATTTTATCAATGAAATTTCCTTTATTTCATTTATTTTCCAACTTTGATTATAGTGCATAACACGGTCTTAGCGTTATTTACGACGCCGAGATCATCTAACGAAGTCGATGAGCACACTTAAAGCATGACTTCTAAAGCCTAGTTTCAATCACTAGCACCCTAACGAAGTTGACGAGCACACTTATGCATAACTTCTAAAGCCTAGTTTCAATAACTAGCAACCTAACGAAGTCGATGAGCACACTTAAAGCATGACTTCTAAAGCCTAGTTTCAATAGCTAGCACCCTAACGAAGTTGACGAGCACACTTATGCATAACTTCTAAAAGCCTAGTTCTAATAACTAGCACATAAGACGACTTGAGCTGGTCCTAATGGTCAGACTCAACGTATCAAAATCGGGCATTAGATGTTCGTCAGAGCTCAACGGTAGACCGCCTCGGTCCGAACATATAAGCCTACTTTGGCTTTCCATAATGGCGAGCGATCACGGCCTGTGTCGCAACCTAATTGTCTCATCTCATGACAAGGTCGACGTTTCAAACCGAGATAAAATAACCTGATCAAATGATGAGAACACCTAACTACCTAACTGCTGGGAGAACGGGATTACACCTTGCACCGAGTTGAACAAATCCTTATAAAAGAAAAGTGTTTGCGCCCCCCAGACCACGCTGGGCCCCGGCGTACAGATACTAAACAAAAAACAAATTGTTTCAAGCCAAACCGGCTTACAGTGACAAAACAAACAATGTATCAAGAGACCCCACCGGCCTAAGCACCTCCAAAAACAAATAAAGAGCATCACGGAGCCTGCCGCTCCTCATCACCTTCCTCTTCTTCCTCTTCGTCCGAGCCCAGCTCTTCCTGAAAACGCTCCACCAGAGCATGAAAGTTGTTGGGATCAACAGGAGGAACGTTCCAAACCGGCCTTCCTTCAGCCTCGTCCTGCCGAGCGATCAACTTAAGGGTATTATCAGAATAAGGGATCAGAGAATGTGCTGCGCGAGCTTCTACACCGTAAGCATCATTCAGTAAAAGACGAGCCCACTTCTCAACGGGAACGTTCACTTCGGGATCTATCTGGAATTGGCGAGCTGCGTGTGTATATCCATCAACATATGTAGACTTAACTTGATCATCAATAATCGATGGCATAACGGTGTGTTGAAAGTTCGTTACAGCAGCCTTTTCCTTCGCTGGAATGCTCTCTTCCAGCTGCTGAAACTTAATCTCCGCCTCCTTTTTCTCCCTAGCCAGAAGAGCAGTGTTCTCTCTTTCTCTCTCAAGCTCATCCCGAAGTGACTTAGCCTCCTCTTCAAACCGACCAGCAGCTGCCTTCAGTTTCTCTACCTCGGCCTCGGCATCCTTGACAGCTTTAACCCTCTCGGCATGAGCCAGTTTGGCACTCTCGCGAGCTCTATTAACCAATTCCACGGTTTGGCCTAGCTTTACTTGAGCACGGGATGCCCAACCTTCCAGGTCAGCCATCTTCTTGCCCACTCCAGCCCATTGCGCCGCCTCATGCTTGGCGAGCGTGGCAAGCTGAACGAGAAAATTGAAATCAATCGCGAGAAGGGAGATCAATCAAAAAGTAAACAAGTTAATACAATTACCTCGGCAATGATGAGCCCCTTGCGTTCTGCCATATGGGCGTACGTAGGCGGCATGGAATCTAAACCCCGTAGAAGATCGGCATCAAAAGCTCGCTCCAGAATTGGACGACCAAGTCTCAGCATAGGACCTTGCCGGGCAGTAACATCCAGGCTCTTCAAGGGACGAACGTCTGAAAAATCCGCTATCAAAGCATCAATCTCCTCTGAGTGGAAGGCCTTTTGGGTGAGGGCTCCTTTAACAAGTCGTCACCACCGTCCCTGGCCCTTTTCTCACTAAGGTGATCACCGCCGTCCGCTTCCCCTACCTCTTCGGAAATGGCGGCCTCGGTCTGGATCGGTATGGAAGTACCCGTTGCGGCCGCGGATTCGCCTGCCGGTATAACATCTCGTCCCCCAGCAGCAAAATCAACAGTGGGCAGAGGACCGGCATCTTTGACAGACAAATCCTCCCGCCGAGCGCCCATGTCGGCATGCCTCCTTGTGCGGCCAGAAGCTCTTGACTTCAATCTCCTCCTCTTCAGAAGTCTGTTGGGATCAGACGAGTACGCTTCCGCCAGCTCCCTCTCCTCTTCCATGGTCAAATCTACAACAAAAGAACGGGAACAAGATTATAAGACGAGGGCTAAATGATAAATCAAGATTATAAAAGGGTTAGGAAGCATACATCCTACAACCTCCCTAACTTTCAAGCACAGCTCGTCTTGATTCTGGCACACCCTACAGTCTCGATAAAAGACAAAGTTGGGATGAACAACCCAATCAGGAAATCGGTTACCCCTGTTAACAGTCACCATCGCCTCAACGCCAGCCCACGGCCCCGGCATCACACCAACCTGGACGTAATAGCCATGATTGGATTCCAATGCTGACCATTCCAGTTGCTGAACCGAAGCAAATTCAGTTAACCGATGGACTAAAGTGTCGCTCCAGGGAGCTTTGTAGCAAGATTCCGGCGCTACAGGAGTGTGGTTTGGAATGGGAAATTCCCAGCCAAGACGGCTCTCGACTTTAATGACATGTTTATTCCAGCCTGACACCTTACTCATCGAGCTCGAAATAGGAGCAATAATCTTTGGGCGCCTCTGCCTACTCCTCAGAGTTAAAACCTGGGTGGTCTCGTTAAAGCTGCCCTCAAAGAATTGGTAGAAGGCCCAAGGACACGACTCAAAACACAAGCTACGGCAAAGAACTATGAAAGAGGTGAGATATCTAACGGCGTTAGCACCTAGCATAGCCGGAACAGCCTGCCAGTCCTCCAGGAATTCACAAATAAAGGGATCAAGGGGTAGGCGTAGTCCTAACTCGAACTGCTTAAAAAGAAAGCCACCTCAGTAGGGTTCAGGTAAAAGGCTGCCCTTTCCTCATTAGTGGTCTGGGCGGAAGCACTCTGATACACTAAGTCATACTCCTCACGAGAGATCCTGCAGCTATCATATAAATAAGTTATCATCTCGTCCCCGGCCTTGGGTTGTTTTGATTTAGAAGGGCCCGCAGTATTCCCCCTACGGCCAAGGTTCCTACGGCCTCGACCTCGGCCCCCCTCGCGAACATCGTCTCGGAATTCATCAACTATTCTGGCAGAAGTGCTCTCCCCCGACATAACTGTAGAGGAAAGAGGGAGGTTAACGTCAGAAATCAAGATAGGAGCTGGATTTACCCCCCTCTCCCCATTCATTGAAGCCGAGGGGAGCACCCCGTCCTCACTCAGTATATAATGGGAGGCAATGTGGGTTAGAAGGTCAGGCAAAGATGAAACAATCATTAGGTTGGGATTCATCACTCCTAAATGATCGAAGCGACGACTGTCAACCGGCCATTTCACAATTCCGGCGAACGCCCGATGCACTTCAAGAAAATCTCTAATTTCACTTAATGGCACTAAAAGCCAAGGGCCATCGAGCCTCCGATAAATCCTACGGTTGTTTCGGTGAATGCCCAAGCGAGCCGGCAAAAAGTCATCCATGGACATACCCGCACCGGAATAGCGTGAAGCAAGAATTGTCGGAGCAAAAGGAAAGCAGCAAAGAGAAATAGGACAAAAGAAACAGGGGGATACCTGGTCAAATGCTTCCGGCAAGAAAGGGGAGAAGTGTGAGCGAAAGATGGAAGAAAGTCTGAATCGCCGGTGAGCGTCAACCGAAATCGTACAGTCTCTGGAACGCCGGTTAGTTGTCTGGTGGATAAACCCTAGAGTGAGAGCTTTGACGGTTCGAGTAAAAAGGTAAGAAGGGGGTCTAGGGATTTCAATCGTTTGTAATTCGTGGGTCAATTAATGGTCCGAGAAATTGACTCCCGCTCGCTCAAAATCTCGCGAAAATCCCGTGACAAATGGCGGATTTTACACGTCACCACACTAAACCATCATTGCCTACAATTAAGGCTAGTGGTTATCCCATAAAGAAAATGTCTTGTCACTCACTCTCCGCTGCCCAAAGTCAGTGACATCACCATTGCATGACATCATGAATCTGGGGAATGGTGAGTGGCCGAGAGGTTGCCAGTGTAAGACCGACGTGAGGGCAGTAACACCACGGCTTTTATCAAGACCAGACCAAAGCTTGGGAAAACAAAGGTATCTTACACCGACCTAACCAAGAGGTCGGCACTTGTTAAAGGCCGACACCTAGGGTTGAGTTGTTGATACAGACTTGAAACAAGAAGCACAGTTAGCCAAAAGTCATCAAAGCTTCGCTTAAACAAATATTCTGGAAATTCTGAAAGAAGCAAAGGCTAAGAACGCAAAAGCTGGTTTTCATTGATATAGATATACAAGAAAAGACCCCCACAGTGAGGTCGGGGGATGGACCTATATACAAGAAAAGACCCCCACAGTGAGGTCGGGGGATGGACCTTTACAAAATCAAAAAGAAAAGCTACAAGATTAGGCTAAGTCAAGACTCATGAAAAATCACAATCTTGATCTGGTTCTTCAGTGCCTTCTTCCCACTCGTCATCTCCATCGTACCCATACTCATCAATAATGATGGGTTCGGGTTCATCATCCTCATCATCATCATCCCCGTCCTCATCCTCTGACTCTTCTGCACTAGAGTCATCGGAAAATTCATCGACAGGGTCCGGCTCCGAGTATTCACCATTGCTATCGGACGGTGATTCTTCCACCGGAAAAGATGAACGTATCTTGGTTGGGAACATGGAATCGTCGCTGCTCCAAGAATCATCGTTCTCAGTTCGATTTTCTGAATCCGTACTAACCTCTTCTGGGAAGGCATCGTCATAAACCCTTTTGGGATCCATAAGAAGATTTCTTGAAGGTTTTCAGAGAAGGAAGAAATGTGGAGGAAGGGGATATCAAGAAACAGCCCTTATATAATCCCAGAATATGAGGGGGTGCAAGATTTACTTTGGTAATAAGGGAGGCACAATTAATGTACACCACTTTCCAAGAGGAGTAATGATTTCTCCTGCAATAAATGGTGATGAGATCAGCATATCCAAGTAAGGATTTTGGTGGCTGGCTGCCCAATCAACAATAAATGCAGCACAGAGCCAGTACAAGGGGCATAGTTCCTACTCGGCATGCCGAGATAGAAACTCGGGGGCCACTGAACGACATAAACCGACCTGGTTAAATAAGGCCCTTCTCATAGGCCGACATCAGTAAGGCCGAGCAGGCAATCCTTGCCTAGGCCGAGTCCGAGAAAGCCTAATCCCTAGCCGGCCTCTATGACGAGCCGAGTTAGATGACGGGCCGACTTACATCGTAAACTTCCCATTATCATCGGGAAACCTCTTACAGAGTTATACTACAACTCTAAAATTAAGAGTCCTTATCTGAACCAAGATAACTCTCATATCAGATAACAGGATATCATCCATCCTTATCAGGAGTCTATCTCCAAGGAATATGAGTCCTACATCACCACGGGCTTCCTGGCTTTCCTATCAAGTCAGAACTCATACACCCGCGCCTATAAAAACAGGTCCTCTACACAAGAAATGGGTAATGAACTTTTGGCTCTAAACTAGTCAATCAATTCTCTATTTCTAATCACCCATATCCTTATTCTTACACCGGAGGGCCTTCGCGCGGTGAAGCCCCGGTGTAGTTTACGTTTGTTTCGTGTGTGCAGATTCCGTCATCCAGAACTGTTGCTGGGATTATCCGACCCGTTAGACGAAGGCTGATCCAACCAGATTTTGGCATCATCAATTCTAAATTTAACTCGGATGAATCCTTCTGTCCCGAAATGAATGTCCAAAAACGTTCTAAATTTGACTCGGATGAAGAGCGAATTTGATTTTTTTTTACATTCTTTTTGAGACGTAAGTGGTACATAATTTTTTCAAGTCCATAATCCATACCGTCAACACAAATTTGTTTATGATTTAAACAGTAAATATGAAAATTAAAACAAACATTTTTGTTCATCAACATAAAACGTTCCTTCAAGTAGGAAGGTGTAGATATCAGAAAACGAATTCATTTCGGTTCGTGATAACTTTTCCTAATAACTTTAAAACAACATAATAACCAAACGTAAATGAACGTCAAGATTGATAAATACTCCCTCCGTTCCAAAATGATCTTCATATTTGTCATTTCTCATTGTCCCAAAAAGTTCTTCCCATACTACAATTTAGGCTTAAAAGTGCATAAACAAAACATGGTCAGTAAAGCAAATGTTCATATCCTTAAAAAGTTTGAATAGTCAAACGCGAAGATCATTTTGGGACGGAGGGAGTACTTACATTTGCATTCGCATTAGCGAGTGAACAATTCAGGTTGAACAGCAAAGGTTATCGTCCAACCAAGGATGTCATTGAGGTTGAAGCAGTGCAACGATTTTCCCGTTGTTAGAAATATTACAACAAAGTGAAGAAAACAGAATAAAAGTTACAACAGAATTAAAACTAAAACTGGAAATGGTCTTGATGATTTGTCTGAGTCGTGTAAAACAACACTGTCCTTAAGATAAATTCGCCCCCTCACCGATGTTGTGCTTGTACGTTGGACACCTGTCTCCCAGGATACAACGGACGGATCGGACAGAAACTGCACAATAGCACCTCCGGCGAACTTCGATGTGCTTGGACTGAGTCACCACGGAAAGAAATATAGAGGGCCAAGGAAAACGCTAAGAAAGAAGAGGGTGTGAGACTGCTGGAAGTTTTTGTGTCGAAAATGGCCATTATAAGCTGCTCAGAATATCCCATTTAATTACCTCATTAAACTGGAATCAATGCAGCAATGAAGAATCAAAAGAATTGAATTTGATAAATTAATTCTTTCCGGTTGGGACGGAAAAATAATGCACAAAAAGGTGGATTGTTGAGCTAGGCTATTTCGGAGCCACTTTCGTGTCCAAGGGACGCACACACATGAGTCCAGTGGTCGAGGCACAAATTGTCAAATTTTAAGGCGAAAGAGAGAGCCTCTAACTCACACAATCTTTAACAATACAAATGGTTAATTGTATTTAAACTAGCCCACCTTTTTATTCTAAACCAATGTGGGATAAATTCTTATTCTAAACCAATGTGGGATAAATTCTCAAGACATTACCCACGAATGGTCTTTCAAATTATTTACCTCCTTATCCCATTTGGGATATCCTTTTAAATGGAAAAAGCCTAGGGAATTTTTCCCTTCCCTTTCCATGTGGGATACTTACCCATTCCCAACTTGCCCATTATACTTTGAGCATTCCAACTCCTACCTTCCACTAAATAAATTGGACACACCAATTTATTACTAACATGTAGAAGTTAATTAATCCACATGAAATCGACAAACGATTTTTCTAAGGAAACGCGTGCAATTTCACATTTACACATTTTTCCAACACTTGTTTGTTATCATTCCTTTGTAAACTGTACCTGGCCTCCACGACCAAGAACTCGGTTTTCGTTGTAGTGATCAGTGGCGGTTTCTAGCTCCTTTGAAGAAAACAACTTGGTTTCTCCAACATAATTTTGTTCAGATGAACACAATTGTTTTTGTAACAACAAACCTCCATTTCGCTTGAAGATTTTTTTCTTGGAGTTTTTTCCTTTTCCGTTTCTTGATTATTTTCCTCAACCTCCATGAGCCCATAATCATAAGCCCCCGAGACCAGTGGTAATACCTACATTCACAGCCACAGAAAGGTGATTATGTGATATTGTGTGAGTATCACGTAACAATCGACCTGGGCATCCTTTTTGAAGATATGTATTGCCTTCATCTCTGTACGATTTCTCACAAAAACAAATCTTATCCCATTCACTAGTTTGGTTTTGCATCGTTATTAATTTCACCTTAGTACCAAAGCACTTTTCATCGGTCTTCCAAATCAGGTTAACCGGAACACTTTCCATTTCTTCCACTACATAGGGACTAGTCAAGTAAGACAAAAACCAACTCTGGGTGCCAAAAACCCACACTTTCACACTAGAACTCAAACCAATGCTTGCCAAAGACACATTAACAGCCTTGAGGAAAGGAGGGACATACGTCTGACAGCAGTTGACGCCATAACATATTGGGTCTCTTCTCCAAGTTGTATCAGTACTAGTACGGTTGTTGCATATGGATATGCACTGTGCTATCATTTACTACGTTGTTATGGGACTGAAAATTTGGGCTACCATATTGCAACCAACACTAATGAAGAGATTGGTAGAATGGGAAAGTGAGAATGAATGGCGTCCCTGACAAATTCACGTATGGACGGCTTACCCTTTTTGTAGGACAGTCAACTGCTTTGGTTATGGGGTTGTTGACCATAATCGAAGGTACGATACTACGACTTCTGAAAGAAATTATGCGGCTAGGACTGTTTTCTGGGAACCGAGCAACTGTGAGTACAACTGTGCTCACAGTTGTCAAGACAGTTGTCCTGTCAGTTGACACGACGAACAGAGAATAATGCAGCGGAATTAAAACGAAATAAATTAAACACTTCAGCAAGAAATACCTTGCTGGAAAACTTTCATATATGAAAACGATCTTGCAGAATACAAGATGAATGAAAGAAATAAAACAATAAAAAGATCAAACTATTCTAGATCACTAGAACTCACTAAACACTCAAACACTTAGAAGTCTTTTTTGGAAGAACTTCTAAGAAACAAAGGACTCTTCTAAGCTTCTGACTTTGGAGAATAAAAACACAGAATCCGTGCGAAGAAAAATGAATACAACGTTTGTTTTTATAGGATGTCTTGGCCGGCATTCTCAATCTCACGAGATCTTCAACTTGGCCAATAATCATTTCCTTCTAGAGTCCACCTAAAAATAAAACACCTAAAATACAAAACCACTTACCAAAGATAAATATGAGTATGTTAGTCAAGTAAATCCTAATTATAACTATAAAATAAATAAATAATTACAACTATATCTAAAATATTTACAAGTCAGAATCACAAAGATACCAAAGGAAAAAAGACGAGTATACCCATACTCTTCAATCTCCCCCTATCTTTGTGGTTCTGATCAAAACATCCAAAACACTAATCTCTCCCCCTAAATTTTACAATGGATCCTACTCCCCCTGAATATGAAGACCACATTTTTCTCCCCCTTTTTGAGAAGAACCATCAAACGCAAAGAAAGAAAATTTTGAATATCTTCCACTCCCCCTAAATTTGAATCTCCCCAACAAAAATATCTCTAAGAGCATCATCAATCTCAACTCACATCGCAGCAAACCTTTATTGTTGGGTATGCCTACTTATATCTCAGTTTCAATGTAATAGGATTGATTAGATTTGATTGATCCATCACCTAAGTTTTATTTCATGGACTTTAGACCCGCATGTAAGAAGTATTTATACTTCATTTTTTAGGTTGTCCATTGTAATAGAACAGGCTTAGGAATAGGGCAAGAAGATCAAAGTTGAAGAAAATCACTCCGTGAATTTGAGCTACGCGCCGTGAGCCCCTTCATGCCATGCGCCATGCGCCCTTCAGCGCACGCGCATATAGCCTCGCGCCACAAAGATCCACGCGCTTTGTTACGCGCCTCAAATGGACCATGCACTCTAATGGCTCAACGCGCATCATGAATGTTTTTAACACTCAGTGATTTATTGAAAATTCAAAGACTTGAAGAGATTCAAACTTCGCCAATGATCCAACGGTGGTTAAATAAAAAGTATGCACCCGCATCTAAGGACATCTGTCCATAACGGTCATATTTGTGTTATGTGTCTAACGGCTATAAAAGGACACGTGCTCCACTCAATGAGCGACAGCACATCCGTCCTTTTCTCTGACTCACCAAGGATTTCCAACGGCTAGTTTTTGGGGCTCTACTATAAATACCCCATAACTTCAACCATTTGAAGTTGCTAAAGAATTGCTAAGAATTTCAAGAATTTCTCTCTCAAGCATTTGTTGAAGATTTGAAGATTGCCTTTGTTATTTCCAGAATTCTCAAGAACATCTTCATAACTTCATCCTTAGCCCAGATCCTCAAGCTATAACACTTTAGTTTTCTTGTGCTCTCAATCTCAAAGATCTAAAGAGCCTTGATACTAAAATCACACACGCACCTCTTTAAGTTTGATCACTTAGATCTCTCTTTAAGATATACACCGGTTATTGTTTTGGATTTGTTCGTTCATAGAATATTAGATCTTGAGTTTGTGTATAAGATCAAAAGTTGTAATTTGTAACACTCACTCATTATATAAGATCTCCATTAGAAATCCAAGACTAACCATCTTGGTAGAGGACGTAGATCATTTTCCCGATCGAACCTCTCCAAATAGCTCTTGTTCATATCTTGCTATTTCCTTACAAGTTCATATCATATCTAACTACTTGCTTGTTTATTTATTGTAGATTGATTGATTGAATTGTGTTGTGTTTGTTATATCATTTGCCTTAGTTTCTTATTTCACCCACTTTGAGCCAAAATACTTAGAGTGTGTGTGCGCCCCCTTTATCATACTTTGCGCCTATTTACATTACTAAATTCCACTGTGCATTTCACTCACTCACTTAGGCGCATATCATAACGCTTACTTGATAAAGTGCGCATTTGCAATTGAGTTTATCAAGGGTACGAAAAGAATTTTAAAACAGCTATTCACCCCCCCTCTAGCTATTTTTCATACCCTTGTTGCCCTTTGGGACCAACAAGTGGTATCAGAGCTAACACCTTTATAAAACACTTTCGTTTTTCAAGCTTAACAGCTTGGGTGCCGATTCTAAATGGCAAACTCAAAACCTATGGCAACTGCAAACTACACTCACGTTCCGGTCTTTGATGAAGATCATTTTGATGTGTGGAAATTCAGCATCTTAACTCATCTCAACTCAATCGATGAAAGACTTCATGACACCGTGGTTTATGGACCTTACATTCCTATGAAAGCAAATCCAAATCCGCGCACAAATGCTGTTCAACCAACCGTCAAGAAACCAAAAGAAGAATGGACTGAGGAAGAAACAAGAAGAGTTGCAAATGATGGCAAAGCGAGAAACATACTTCTAAGCACTCTAAGCACGGCTATGAAACAACAAGTCATGCATTGTGCTACCGCTAATGAGCTATGGGATGCTATTGAAGAGCATATAGAAGGAGACACCATATGCAAGGAAAACAAGAAATATGAAGTACAAAAGAGATTCAACAATTTCTCTCAACTCTCCGGTGAAACTTTAAGACAAACTTATGAACGCTACTGTGAAATTATAAATCTATGTATTTCACTTGGCATGAAGTTTTCTAACAAAGATTTGAATGTCAATTTTCTCCAAGCCTTTGGATCAAGATACCTACATAAATCCAGCACTCTTGAAGACGCCGGAACTTTAGATGTATGAACTTTAAGGAACCTTTACGCAAATCTTAAAGTTTATGAGCTCAAACTTCAGCGAATTAGTGAAACTGAAGGAAAATCAAAATCCATAGCAATGGTGGTGCAAAGAGAAGAGGCGCATGTTTCTGCGCCTGCGCCTACTCATGATGAGAAAAGTTCCGATCCCAAAATTTCTACTTCTGAGTTATTGGACATGGACGATGAAGACTTCGCTTTATTTGTGAAGAGATTCCAGAAGTTCAGAAAATTCACCAAGCCCAGCTCAACCAGCAAATTTCAAGGATCTACCAGCAGAGCTCCTCCAAAGTTTACGAGGAGCAGTGACTCAAAAAGAAAAGAAGACCTTGTTTGTTTTAATTGCAGGAAACCAGGACACTTTGCTTCAAGCTGCCCAACTCCAAAATTTGAATATATGCAGAAGAAGAGCAGTCATACTCCCAAGTTCACTCCCAAATTCACTCGACACAAGGGAATGGTTGCTGAAGAAGAAGCACCAGCGAATGAGCAGAACACTTGGATTGAAACAGACTCAGATGAGAGCGATGAAGATTCCGATGATAGACTCGTTTGTTTGATGGCAAATGATGATGAAGTTGATACTTATGATTCTGATGATGACTTCTCCAAGGATGTTCTTGATATGAATGCCTTGAATATTTTCAAGAAGTGAAAAGGAAGAAAGGACCAACCATCAGCGAGCTCGTTGAACAAGGATTTCTCACTCCGGCTCAAAGCGATGGTGGATTGTTATTCTCACGATGTGATCTAAGTGCAAGGAACAAGTTGAGAAAAGGAGCTTACATCAGACCTCAAGTTGAACCAACTGCTCCAATCTCCAAAATCAATGATGATGAAGTGATTGCTGAACAAGAAAAAATGTTCAAAAAGGCTGAAAAGGTAATCACTAGATTTGATAGTATGAAGGAAGCTTTAGCACTATCATGTGATGAAATTTCCCAGCTTAAGACCGAGAAATCTCTACTTAAATCTGAACTCACCCTCCTTAAGGAGCAGATAAAGAGCATGACTCTTCTTACTGTTAAAAACACTTTTCTAATAGAACAGAACTCACTTCTTAAAGTTTAAAACGATGAATTGGTTGCTCAAATTACTGATCTTAAAAGATTACAAATGAGTGGTCCAATTCTCGTGTCACTATGGAGAATATATTTGAGTCCCAAAAAGTCAGTGGTGATAAAAGTGGCTTGGGATTCTCATCAACTAGTGACAACTTTAAATGTGATGACTGTGCTGAAAGAGATAGTGAATTTACAAACCAGCAACCTTTTGAAATTCCCAAAGAAAAACATTCTAATTCAATGGGTAAAGGACAGGAAAAAGTCAAGAGACAAACATTCCATTATGTCTACCCAACGAAGCAATTTGGGAAAGCTAATGGGAAAGATATAGCTACAGATGAATCAGCTCCTAGCAAAATCATTCTTGAAACCAAGAGCGCTCCTTCTTCGAGTTCTCATTATACGTCTAGAAGCCACGCGCCTCATCGCCGTGCGCCTCCTAGCCCTATGCGCCCTCCTAGATCAAGCGCTCCAAAATTTCAAAAGAAGGATTTTGGTAAGGCTAGTCCATCTGACCCAAAGAAGAATGATATCCCAAAGAAAAGTAAAGAGTTTGTGAAAACTCATGTGATTGGTGGCTTTCATCATTGTTCCATTTGGGTTTGTTCTGGACACAAGGCCGTGGAATGCCTTTTGCGATTCACTCCCAATGCCAAAGGACGTAAAAACCCTAAGGTCAAGCAAGAGTGGGTTGTCAAAAGTTGCTAACCCTAGGACCCAAAAAGAATAAAGGGGACCTGCTTAAATGTCTATATTTCAGGTTCTTTGTTTCATGGCTGGATCTTCAAAAGCTAGAAATTATGAATGGATTCTCGATAGTGGGTGTTCAAGACACATGACTGGAGATGAATCCTTATTAGAAGATGTCCATGAAGAAAGAGGTCCCTCAGTAACATTTGGTGATAATAACAAAGGTCAAGTTGTTGCATATGGAAAGCTCAAGAAAGACAAAGTGTGCATTGAAAGAGTCTCTCTCGTCGAAGGGCTCAAGCACAATTTATTATCCATATCTCAATTCTGCGACAAAGGATTAGAATGCCATTTCACCTCAACTCAATGTCTTATCAAGAATGAAAAAACTGGAGCTACATTACTCACGGGATATCGTAAGACAAATATTTACATTATTGATCTCCATAGTATGAACTCTAGTACTAATCTTTGTTTTGTAGCAAAAAGTGTGAACGAAAATAGTTGGCTGTGGCACAAGCGCTTAAGTCACTTGAACTTCAAATATCTATCTAAACTCAGCAGGAATAACCTTGTTAAAGGACTTCCCAAGGTTGCTGATCATCATGACAAGAAGTGCGCCGCGTGTCAAATTGGCAAACAACCGAAGAAATCTTTCTCCAGCAAGACCAATCCTTCAACCTCTAGATGTTTGCAACTGCTTCACATTGATCTATTTGGACCAGTCACCACTGCAAGTATTCGAAAGAACAAGTATACTCTAGTTGTGGTGGATGATTATTCAAGATATACATGAGTGGAAATGATGATCTCAAAAGACGATTGTTACGACATTTTGACCACCTTATTCAGACTGCTCCAAACCCAAAAAGAAGATGACATCGTTAGTGTTCGATCCGACAATGGAACAGAATTCAAGAAAAACGGTGTTGCTCGATATTGCGACGATCATGGGATAGATCACAACTTCTCAACCGCTGGAGTTCCTCAACAAAATGGTGTTGTGGAAAGAAAGAATAGAACGTTGATTGAAGCGGGAAAGACGATGATAGCTGAAGCGAAATTGCCTAAGTACTTTTGGGAAGAAGCTATCAACACAACATGTTTTACTCAAAATCGTTCCCTCATCAACAAACTTCATAACAAGACTCCGTATGAACTTTGGCGTGGTAGAACTCCCAACATTGCATTTCTTCAAGATCTTTGGTTGCAAATGTTATATCCTCTACAACGGAAACGAACATAGAGGTAAATTCGATGCCGAAGCCGACGAAGGTATCTTTGTTGGGTATGCCAAACATTCTAAAGCTTTTCGCGTTTTTAATAGAACTACATTAGTGATAGTTGAATCTGTACATGTTACATTTGATGAACATTCTCTCCTTGAGCCACATTTGGCTCCAAATGTTGCTGATGATTCTGTTGAGCTTAATGATACAGGTGCTCCTATTTATGTTGCGCCTACTCAAAATCAGAATCTATCAACTCAAGGAAATCCATCAACATCAGTTGCTCCAAATTCCTCATATGTCGCGCCCAAGAGTCATCAGTTGCGCCTCACTCACATGTTGCGCCTCTTGATGCCTCTCATGCGCCTATATCTTCAGCTGCATCTGGTGTAAACCCAAGTTTCAACTCTACACCAATTTAACCCCCAAATTTTGATGATTTAGAATCTGGTGAAGATATACCAATTGAAGACCTTCAAATTACTACGACTCAACCTAACTTACCTCCTGAAATTCGTGAAGTTAGAAGTCACCCAATCAATAATATCATTGGTGATCTAAACGTTGGTGTTCGTACAAGGAGAGCTACAAACTTTGATGCTTACACTGCATTCATCTCTCAAATTGAACCGAAGAAGGCTGATGAAGCACTCCAAGATCCTAATTGGGTTGTTGCAATGCAAGAAGAACTCAATCAATTTGAACGATGTAAGGTTTGGACTCTTGGTCCAAGACCAAATGATCAAGGAGTGATTGGTACGAAATGGGTGTTCAGAAACAAGATGGACGAGAATGGAACCATCACAAGAAACAAAGATAGATTGGTTGCACAAGGCTATAGGCAAGAAGAAGGAATTGATTACGATGAAACGTTTGCGCCCGTAGCAAGACTTGAAGCTATCAGATTATTTCTAGCTTACGCAGCTCACAAGGACTTCAAGCTATATCAAATGGATGTGAAGAGCGCGTTTCTTAATGGTGAACTCCAAGAACAAGTCTACGTTGCTCAACCACCTGGGTTTGAAGATTCACAATTTCCAAATCATGTGTACAAACTCCAGAAAGCTTTGTATGGACTCAAACAAGCACCAAGAGCATGGTACGATACACTATCAAAATTTCTCATTGAAAAAGGCTTCACTCGCGGTAAAATCGATACAACTCTTTTCATTACCAAGCATAATGGTCATAAATTACTTGTTCAAATTTATGTTGATGATATTATATTTGGTTCTACTAATGAATTGTTGTGCAAGCGCTTTGAGAAACTAATGAAGAGCAAGTTTGAAATGAGCATGATGGGAGAACTCACATTCTTCCTCGGGCTTCAAATCAAGCAAATGAGTGAAGGCATATTCATCAATCAAGCCAAATATACAAAGGACTTAATCAAGAAATTTGGACTTGAGAACGCCAAAGCATATGATACTCCATTGGCCACCGGCAACAAACTCGACAAAGATTTAAAAGGTAAACGTGTTGATCAAACGCTCTATCGAGGTATGATTGGCTCACTCCTTTATCTTACTGCTAGTAGGCCTGATATTATGTTTAGTGTTTGTGTTTGCGCTCGTTATCAATCTGACCCTAGAGAAGCGCACTTAATTGCTGTGAAACGTATTATAAGATATCTTTCCGGCACTGTTAACCTTGGACTTTGGTACACCAAAGATTCGAACTTTAAACTTGTAGGTTATTCAGATGCGGATTATGCAGCGTGCACAATCGATAGGAAAAGCACAAGTGGCACTTGTCATTTCCTCGGATATCGACTTGTGTCATGGGCGAGTAAGAAACAAGCTTCAGTATCTGTCTCAACAACCGAAGCTGAATATATCGCTGCGGGAAGTTGTTGCTGTCAAATACTATGGATGAAGCAGCAATTGGTGGACTATGATATAATCGAAGAAAATTGTCCAATCTACTGCGACAATACATCAACAATTGCGGTTTCTGAAAAATCCTGTCATGCACTCAAAGACCAAACAAATCGACATCAAATATCACTTCCTCAAAGACCACGTGGAGAAAGGCAATATTCATTTGGAACACGTGGGAACCGACTATCAAATCGCCGACATTCTAACAAAAGCACTTGACGCGAAACGGTTCATATTTTTGAGAGGTGAAATGGGTATGCTTGAACTCAACTAAAATTCATTTCAGTTTTGTCAATACTAATGATTTTATGTTTTGTTGAGTTATATGAGTATATTAGGTTCAAATGATAAATCATTTCAAGTTTCAATCAATCCCTGCGCGCCCAATACCTTGTGCGCCCTACACTCACTGCGCGCTCAACTCTCATGCGCGCTCTGCTCTTTTATGCGCGCTCTGCTCTTTTATGCGCGCCTAGCATCCAATGCAACCTAATATTTATGCGCGCTCAAAGCCTTATGCGCCCTATTATTCATGCGCGCCCATAAGTGTTATGCGCCTCCCTTGCGCACAGTCAATATTACGGCTCAATCAATGCTCAAAATTGATTATTTCAATGATTGAACGTATTCAATTTCTCACAAGTACCAGGTATGATTGTTCTTATTTATTATAGGAATATTTGTCTTTTGACATTCCATTAATTGTTCAAGGGTACTTGTGCAATTAATTTTTCCCTCATTTTACGTTTTTCAAAAATTTTATTTTCTGGGGATTTATTTCTTGCACCCCAAACTTACACCAAAACAGATGTTTTTGGGGTTTGTGCAAAAATTAGTCAAAATTGCTCATACACTTAAAGGGAAAGTGGAGCAGTTTTTCCCTTACCCAAAATGTCACATCAAAGTACTTTGGGTCATTCAGCATTAAATAGCCATCAAATCCTTAAAATCCCTCATTAATGCTTTGTCCTTTTTTGGTCATAATGAGCCGAAATCTCATTTCCCCTCATTAATGCACATCACTTCAACTTCCAATCTTTTTAAAATTTAAACCCTATTAGTTCCATATTGGTGCTATATTTTTTTCCCTAACCTATATATTTGACCCTTCATTTTCTTTTTTCATCATTGCCTACACACTCACACTCTCTACCAACTTCTCTCACCTTCCAGACTCTCTTCTCTCTCTCTGTTCGTCTCTTTCTCTCTCTACCTTCATCACTTTCTCTCATTTTCTTCTCCATTTTCTCTCTATATATAATATTTATGGGTCCTAAACGAACAACAAAACCAACCCAAGATGAAATGGTATGAATTCTTATCCCTTAATCTCCTAAATTTCTGATTTTTTTTTCTTTTTCGTCATTTTCTGGTTCTTCGTTTTTTTTAAACCCGAGATTGCATTTTTCTTGATAAATCTTGTTTCGGTGATCCGTTTTCAAAATCGTTTGTTAGGTTATGTTCGATTTGTGTTTTAGACTCTTTATAACTAAACTTTTCAACGATCAATGCATTATATTTTGCAAATCTGAAAATCTTAGATTTTTTACTTTTCGAATTTTCGGATCTTTGAATACATTTTCTGTTTTTGTTGTTGATTTTTACTTGTTTTGATTTACATATTTGTGATCCTTGTCTTATTGCGGTCATTTTGACATATTGTGTGCTTGATTTGGTGAAGTTTCACGAATTATGTGTTCTTGGTGTTCTTGATGTTCTTCAAGCACTCAAGCATGTTCTTCGTGTTCTTCGTTATTTTTGCATGACTTGGATTTTAAAATTTTCAAAACTTGTTTTTCAAAAGTTTCATACTTTGATTCTTAAAAACTTACATATGCATGTTTGATATGTGTTTGTGTGTTCGTGTGTTTTTATACTTAGTATGAATTTTACATAAATATGCGCTTGAGTGTTGTTTTATGCGCCTAATTGGTTATGCGCCCTATGAATTTATGCGCCTTACTTGATTCATGCACCTAATAATTGTATGCGCCCTATGCAAATACAAATGTTATGCGCCTCAATCAACTCATGCTCCTAGAGACATTATGCGCCTAAACATTTTATGCGCCTAAATTTTACTTAGTCAAATCCTTATGTTTAATTTTTACTTAGTATATTTCATAGAACCATTTTATGCGCCTTGTATTTGTATGCGCCTACAACATATATGTGCCTAATAATATTATGCGCATGCTATTTCTTATGCGCCTATATATTGTCCTGCGCCTATTCTATACTTTGCTCATTTTATGATTCTATGCGCCTTATACACTCCTAAATTAAATCATTGTTATGTTTTCAGGATCCTGCTAATTTCAGACCCTGTGAAACGATAGATCTTGCTGAGCTTTCTATTGATCCAATGGGGCTTGAAATTCTCTCAACCATTCACACCGCTGGACTCACTCCTCTTTTCACGCTGGAGCAACCATTCTATTCTCCGCTCCTCGTTGATGAATTTTTTTCAACAGCAGCTCTAGTTGAGACTCCAGCAGATGGATTCGTGCGCTACCGGATTTGCGCCACAGTTCAGAATATTCCTATCACTATCTCTACGGGCACAATCAAGAATATAGTGAGTTTTAGCACTACTGGCCCTCAGGGTGTTTCTGGTCAACCGAACTCTTACTCAGTTGCAGATCAGAATGCAGTGGCGCGCACTTATCTCAAAGTCCCTACTCTTCTGAATAACATCAAGAATGTTGAGATAAAGGATGGTGGTGATCTGCTCGCTCATATAGCGCATCTGGTTGATACTTCTATTGTATTCAAAACCGGCAATGTGAATAGATTCACCGTAGAGCAGTGGGAGTATACTGCTGCTATCATGGGAAAAACCAGATTGAATTGGCCTCAGATTTTGTTCAAAACTCTATCTGACCAAATTGATAAGTATAACAAGAACAAGTCTGAAGGGAAAACGAAGTTCAAAACCCACTGCAGAATACTCACGAAGATATTTCTTACTTATCCTGCGCTTGCTGATTTCCTCGCTCAGAACCCGGCTTATCAAACCACTGAAGTTCCAATTTTTGGCAAAGACAACCTTGTCTTGAAAAGGCGCAAGAAGCGCATGGCAAAGCTCGCGCCTAGGGTAAAGGGTGCTCAGTTGGTTGATGAAACCACTGATCAGATGAGGATGCAGACGGCGCAGAAACTGAAGCAGTACCTCGCGCAGAACCAACAGGTGTTCCAGGCGCAGAAAAAGGTAAAGGAAAAAGGGTGGCAGAAGGTACAAGCAAACCCCCTAAGCGCCCAAGAGTTGATACTGAAGCAGAGAAGGAACTGAAGCGCTCAAAAAAAGCCAGTAGACTGGAAGCGCAGAAGAAAAGGGATGAAGAATACAGGTCAAAACAGGCTGCTGACTTATCCAAGTCTGAAAGGCGCAAAGGTGCAGGGTCTAGCGCTGATGTACGCGCGCCTGCCACTAATGCGCCTCCTACTGTTCAAGCGCCTATCCCCACTCCTGCTAATCTATCTTCTGAACGTCATAGTCTTAAAGACCAAATATCAGCTGATTTATTTGGTGAATTTAGTGAAGATACAGCTCAGGGGGAGCCAGATCCGTTAAGGTGCAAATCACCTTCTGCGCCCCCAACCATTTCAGTGGAGCCTACTTCAAGTGATGAATATCTACCTTCTCCTCGCGCTCCTACTAAATCATCTCCTGCGCCCCGTACTTCTCATGCGCCTCCTCCTACCACTCCTGATATGAGTGTTGTTATTTCACTTCTACAGCAACTCCAGCAAGGCCAAGCTCAAATGAACTCACAGTTAGAGCTTCATACTACCATGCTTACTCAGCAAGCTGATGAGATTGCTGCCATTAAGGGGGAGATGAAGCGCATAGATGCAAATATCAAGGACAAACATTTCCTGACTCCTCAACAATGGAATGACGCTATTGATCAAATGAATGAGCTTTTCAAAGGCACTCTTGCCTCCCTTCATGAGCACATAGATGGTGGCATCAAACTCACTGATGGCCAAGATTTCATTAATGCTATAAGGGAGGTAGAGTTGAACATAGCGGGTGATATAAGGAAGTTGTTTGAAATGGTGGCTGGAGATAGCCAAAAATTGCTGAGTGTGGTTGATAAACTCAAGGAAGTTAAGGATGAGCTAGAAATCATAGGTTTAACTGTGTATGGGGCTGATCCTGGCGCAGAACCTAAAGCTTCTGAAACTCATGCGCCTCCAGCTCCTGAAACTCCTGCGCCCTCTTCCAGCTCTGCTCCTGGCGCGCATATAGACATTAATTCCCTGCTCTCAAAGATTGAAGTTTTGAAGGAATTAGTTGTCACTCACTTCAACGCCGCGCATTCCAGTGCAGACAGGCGCGCAGATAGAGTTTCCGCTGATATACTTACTGCTCAAACTGCTGTTGAAGCTAACTTTCAAGCCTTCACTGAAAACTTTTCACAACAGTAGTCTATCACTCAGCGCACCATTGATGAGTACCAAAACATCAATGTGAGTCATTTGCGCTATACCAGAGATGGTGTCACAGATACTCACGGTGTAATAAACCGTTGTCACCAGTTTTCCAAGCAAATCCAGCGCTCCGTCTCAGAAATTGAAGAAGGATTGAAGGATGAAGACGCGCCTCAAAATCCTTAGTTTTTGATTTGTTTGTAAGTTGTTAGAACTTTTTGTGATTAGAAACTTATTAGTGATTTTCGTGCTTACATGTTTTAGCACCTCTTTTGATTTTGTTCTGTTCAATACTTGTAATCTGTAACTCCTACATCCCAAGTATTAATGAGAACAAAGCATCACGTTTATCTCAAACTTTGTTCACTCAAACTACTTATTTGTAGAACAATGAATGTATTGTTTAAAATCATATGCATCATATTTGAACTGCTTCATATTTTATGCATTGAGTTTAAATTTTGTTTAAACACATTTCAAAACTGAAACTCATATCATTCTGAATGTGTTATAAACCGTTGTTTCTATCTTTCCATTTGTAATGTTTTATCCTTATTGGAATAGATTAGAAATCTATATCTTGGACTAGTGTGTGCATTAACTTGAGACATGATTTACCAATATCATTTCTTTGGACATGTTTTTATCAAGTATAATGTTTGTCCCTGATATAGTAGGTAATGACATCAATCAAATAGGGGGAGATTGTTGGGTATGCCCACTTATATCTCAGTTTCAATGTAATAGGATTGATTAGATTTGATTGATCCATCACCTAAGTTTTATTTCATGGACTTTAGACCTACATGTAAGAAGTATTTATACTTCATTTTTTAGGTTGTCCATTGTAATAGAACATGCTTAGGAATAGGGCAAGAAGATCAAAGTTGAAGAAAATCACTCCGTGAATTTGAGCTACGCGCCGTGCGCCCCTTCATGCCATGCGCCATGCGCCCTTCAGCGCACGCGTATATAGCCTCACGCCATAAAGATCCACGCGCTTTGTTACGCGCCTCAAATGGACCATGCACTCTAATGGCTCAATGCGCATCATGAATGTTTTTAACACTCAGTGATTTATTGAAAATTCAAAGACTTGAAGAGATTCAAACTTCTCCAATGATCCAACGGTGGTTAAATAACAAGTATGCACCCGCATCTAAGGACATTTTTCCATAACGGTCATATTTGTGTTATATGTCTAACGGCTATAAAAGGACACGTGCTCCACTCAATGAGTGACAGCACATCCGTCCTTTTCTCTGACTCACCAAGGATTTCCAACGGCTAGTTTTTGGGGCTCTACTATAAATACCCCATAACTTCAACCATTTGAAGTTGCTAAAGAATTGCTAAGAATTTCAAGAATTTCTCTCTCAAGCATTTGTTGAAGATTTGAAGATTGCCTTTGTTATTTCCAGAATTCTCAAGAACATCTTCATAACTTCATCCTTAGCCCAGATCCTCAAGCTATAACACTTTAGTTTTCTTGTGCTCTCAATCTCAAAGATCTAAAGAGCCTTGATACTAAAATCACACACGCACCTCTTTAAGTTTGATCACTTAGATCTCTCTTTAAGATATACACCGGTTATTGTTTTGGATTTGTTCGTTCATAGAATATTAGATCTTGAGTTTGTGTATAAGATCAAAAGTTGTAATTTGTAACACTCACTCATTATATAAGATCTCCATTAGAAATCCAAGACTAACCATCTTGGTAGAGGACGTAGATCATTTTCCCGATCGAACCTCTCCAAATAGCTCTTGTTCATATCTTGCTATTTCCTTACAAGTTCATATCATATCTAACTACTTGCTTTTTATTTATTGTAGATTGATTGATTGAATTGTGTTGTGTTTGTTATATCATTTGCCTTAGTTTCTTATTTCACCCACTTTGAGCCAAAATACTTAGAGTGTGTGTGCGCCCCATTTATCATACTTTGCGCCTATTTACATTACTAAATTCCGCTGTGCATTTCACTCACTCACTTAGGCGCATATCATAACGCTTACTTGATAAAGTGCGCATTTGCAATTGAGTTTATCAAGGGTACGAAAAGAATTTTAAAACAGCTATTCACCCCCCCCCCCTCTAGCTATTTTTCATACCCTTGTTGCCCTTTGGGACCAACATTTATAGACCAGCGAGTTCTACAGACTTACCAGATGACTTACTAGTTGACTGTACAATTGACTGTCCAATTGTCCGCACAGTTGCACGAACAAGTTGCTTAGCACCAGCTGGATGCTTAACAACAAAAATGCCTGAGCTTGATCAGAGCAGTGGCAAACAATCATTTTGTGTCACACACAATCACTTAGAGTTTCTCCTGAATTCTCGGATTTATCTGCAAAAATGTTAGAAAGAGAGCATTTGCAGAATAGGAACAAGATGAGATGAGAGAAATGAAGCTAGAAATCATGAGGAAGAAGATATACTAAACCATAATTCACAACCAGATTCGACATAGAGAAATATCAAGGGAGGACATAGATTCTTCCTAAGAACTCGAGTACCCATTTAAATTCCAAAACAAACAAGGATTTTGATTTTAAAATTCAAACTTTTCCCATGTTTTGTGATAAATTGTCCGTCCCAAAATTAGAACTTGCCAAATTCAACTGAATCCATTTATCCACAATGTACCATAGTTTCTACCGACATCACATTGAAACTTGAACATCATGCCATTAGATTATCGTTAATCACATTAAAAGCATCAATCTTTAACACATAAGAACAACAATTCAATTTGCCGATGGAAATACCAAGGAGAGAAAAAAAACTTAGAAAAATTATGCCTAAACAAACAAGTGAAGATTGTCTCAATTTAGGTGTGACATAGAATGGTCAACTCAATTCATGACTCGGTTTCAACTCACAAGAATTCAATGAGATTCACCTTCAATCATGCAGCCTCTAGAACACTCCCTTTGAAGACTTATGACTTATGAATCAGTTACGGGGAGGAGCTTTTCACTCTCCCAATACAGTGTTACACTGATTCTCAAGTTATGTATGAATACACGTCAGCACATTGCCTAAATGAGTAGTAACTTCAAAGACTGGTGGCAGCTTGTTTTCCCCGTAACCTTAGATTGAGTGCCCACTCCATGATAAACAACACGAAGGAATTAACAAGACAATTTTCATTATCATGTTAAGAAGGGTCTCACATTCAAGGGTCAAAACTCGGAGTCAAGGAACTGAAGAAGACCAAGTGATCACAAGAGACAATCGTGCAAGGATGAATGCAATCTACAATATTTTTATTATTATTATTATTTATTTATTTATTTTTTTTGGTGTTTACTGTAATATACAAATATACAGTTGTCTGCACACTTGTGCAGTCAACTGATATCACACAGTCCGAGAGAAAATCTCTCGAAATCTAAAGCCTTGCTAAAGATATCAGCAAGTTGATCCGTTGTGCTTACATGTTATAGAGTAATGATTTTTTGATCAACGAGATATCTAATAAAATGATGCCTAATATCTATGTGCTTTGTTCAGGAATGTTGTACCGGATTCTTGGCAAAATTCTGAGCACTTAAACTGTCACAAAATACAGTCAATGTTTCACTTCTAAGACCATAATCCTTGATTATTTGGTTCATCCTCAACAATTGAGTGCAACAAGTAACAACTCCTAGATAATCAGTATTAGATGGCCTACGAACCAAGAACCCAACATCTTTCCTTTCAAATTTTAACACTTCCTCTTGCATGACATTGATCAAATTATTAACTTTTAAGGTTTCTGACTCCTTCTCATGCTCAAAATTGGCAATGAAACAACAAGAGCTTACCTGATGGTACGCGGATTGCATGCATACCAAACCGGCTAATTCCTGGTAATTTATTCGTTTTCCTCTTGTTTTCACTCCTTCATCCACTCCCCTAATGACCTGGGAAGTTAGATGATCTCCCTGTATCCTTGCAGCAGCATCATTGCCTCTGCTTACCTGATCTTCAACGATTTCAGAATCTGAACCAGAATCAGTTGCGGTCTGACTATCTGTCATGTCAGTTGACTGCTCATTTTGACCGTCAGTTGTCCTCACAGTTGGTTCATCTGCAGATTCTATCGTGGATTTAGGTTCAGATTCATCATTAATCCTTTCATGCTCCCAAGTGCACCCTGTAATGCAATTCTCAACACAATTGACACTAAGATCAGGAGCATTATCAAAAATTGGGTTAAAACATGAAAGATTTTCAACCAACTTGTAACAATGATCAGAGGATCGAATACTAGAAAGAACACACACACTTTTGTTATCAAAAACTTCACATTTGTACTTGTCAAACTTAACAAATAAGTCATCATCACACAGTTGACTGATACTTATCAAATTTGCTTTCAACCCGTCTACATGTAAGACATTGTGCAAATTTGGCAAGCCGTCAACACACAACGTACCTTTACCAATGACCTTTCCCTTAGCACATCCACCAAAATTGACATTTCCTCCTTTGAAGACTTCATAATCTATGAGATGCTTAAGAGAACCAGTCATATGACGAGAACAGCCGCTATCAAAGTACCAAGCTCCTTCCACACTACTTTTGAAGAAGGTAAACACCACTTGACACTGTAAAGTGTCCTTTCTTACCCAAGTCTTTTTTTTTTACATGCTGCTGCCTGGGCGGTTGACAGGGCAACTGATTGTCAGATTGTGCCCACAGTTGTCTTGTAAAGTGGCTGCTGTTCTTTTCCAAGCCAAGTTCCTGTTTCAACTTGTAACAAAATGGACGTATATGTCCAGGGGCAAAACAATGGTGACACACGTATCTCCTTTTTCTATTTCTTTTGTTTTTGTGAGGAGACACATGATTAGCATTAAATCTCTCATTGTTTTTCGAAGTTCCCTCACCTTCCTTAACAAAACTTGGATCTACATAGCCTATTCCTGATTTTCCTTGATTTCCCATATTCAGGAATTCTTCTAGTTTAGCCTTGCCATTGTTAAGTTTAGTGAGTGTGATAGTTTCTTTTTCAAGATCGCTTTTATACTTTTCACACTCATTGTCTTTTTTGGTAAGCATGACTTCTAACCTAGCTATGGAGTCCTTTTGAGTATCACTTTCACTCGACAACCTCTCATTCTCAGCCTTTAATTTCAGATTGTCAGATGTGAGTTTTTCATTTACCTTCTTGAATGCCTTGAGTTGTTCCATTCGCTTGGACCAATCTGCATGAAGCTCAACATATGTATTGTACAGATCTTCATAGGTTGCACTATCTTCATCCTCCTGATTGGATTCTTCAGATTCACCTGCAGAAGTAGAGTTAAAACAGGTATACACATTAGTACCATTTGAGATGACAGTTGACTGTTCATCTTTACTGTCAGATTCACTGTCAGAAAGGGAGGATTGTGATGATCGTAAAAATGACAAGTTTGCTGTCTGATCGTCATCATCTGAATCACTTAAGGTTGTAGAAAAACTCATCCCTCTCTTTTTGAGTGTGTTAGCACACTCATTGGCATAGTGTCCGAATCCTAAACACGCTCTACACTGAACGGACTCAATAGATCTTTTGTTTTCAGAAGAAAATTTATTCTTACTTGTTTCTTTCTTCAATGACTCAATCTTAGGGGAAGAAGCAGTAACCTTATTAGAAAACCTTTGTTGACGTTTTTTGTTCAACATTTTGTTGAATTTTTTTGAGATCAAGTCACATTCATCTTCCTCTAAGTTTGAATCATCAATATCCTTTGATAATTCTACAAGATCTTCAGACACATTAAGAGCACTAGCAAGAGCAATTGAATTTACTTTGCTAGTTTGTTGCACTTCAAGGTTCAATTCAAACGTAGTTAGAATACTTAGAACCTTTTCAAGACTCACGGTCCGAGTATCACAAGTTTCTTCAATGACAGAGATTTTGATGTTAAATTTTTCTGGGAGAGTTCTTAAAACTTTACTAACCAACCTTGCATTGGAGATGGATTCCCCTAATGCGAAGGATTCATTTGAAATGTCCATTAATTTAGCAGAATAATTTTGAATTGTCTCATCTTCTCCCATTCTCAAATTCTCAAACTCTGTCATCAACCTTCTTAACTTAGTTTGTTTAACACTATCCGACCCTTCACAATGGAGTTGCAAAATGTCCCAAGCATTTTTGGCCACTGTATGGTTTGAGAACAACCGATACAGATTAAAATCAACGTGATCAGAAATGGCGGCCATTGCCTTTGCATTGAAATTTGCAAGGGCAATTTCCTCCGCATTCCAATCTTGTTCGGGTTTTGGAATAAAATTTTTTTCTTTCTTTTCTTCGTCAGACACAGAAGCTTTAGCTTTTGGATCAGCCACTTCCATGGTAGGGGATTTATATCCCACTAGAATGCTGACCCAAGCACGATGATCTATGTTTTTGATGTACATAGTCATCTTTACCTTCCAACTGGTATAGTTTGAACCATCTAGAGTAGGCGGCTTATTACGAGTATGAGTACAGTCCATAATGACCACTTTCAAAGATCGATCTCAGTATGTCGAGACCAGGCTCTGGTGCCAATTGAAAGAAATTATGCGGCTAGGACTGTTTTCTGGGAACCGACCAACTGTGAGTACAACTGTGCTCACAGTTGTCAATACAGTTGTCCAGTCAGTTGACACGACGAACAGAGAATAATGCAGCGGAATTAAAACGAAATAAATTAAACACTTCAGCAAGAAATACCTTGTTGGAAAACTTTCATATATGAAAACGATCTTGCAGAATACAAGATGAATGAAAGAAACAAAACAATAAAAGATCAAACTATTCTAGATCACTAGAACTCACTAAACACTCAAACACTTAGAAGTCTTTTGGGAAGAACTTCTAAGAAACAAAGGACTCTTCTAAGCTTCTGACTTTGGAGAATAAAAACACAGAATCCATGCGAAGAAAAATGAATACAACGTCTGTTTTTATAGGATGTCTTGGCATGCATTCTCAATCTCACGAGATCTTCAACTTGGCCACTAATCCTTTCCTTCTAGAGTCCACCTAAAAATAAAACACCTAAAATACAAAACCACTTACCAAAGATAAATATGAGTATGTTAGTCAAGTAAATCTTAATTATAACTATAAAATAAATAAATAATTACAACTATATCTAAAATATTTACAAGTCAGAATCACAAAGATACCAAAGGAAAAAAGACGAGTATACCATACTCTTCAACTTCCCAAGTAAATTTTGAGGATCTCTAAATTGACGCTAGTGAGGAAAGGCTTGGAGTTGTTGAAAGTTACTGAGAAGCTTTGGTTAATGACTGACAGGTTACTATCCACATTTGAAACACAATTTCTGAAATAATAATTTATTTAAGGTATAATTAAGGAGTTGATCCTGATTACAATTCGTCTGCATCAACTTTGATCTACCTTATCTGCAAATTTTCTCATCTAAGGATCAAGATTAATAGTACAACCCATCATTTCCCCTTGGACTCCCTACTTTGTTAGGTGTGGAAGCAAATATTGTTATTTCCACAGATTGCGGAAGTAAACATTACAACTCCACGGAAAGATGTCAAGGGGGTTCGTGTTCAAAATAATTTCCATACCAAGCTTTGGATTTGGAATTTGAAGCAAGACCGACAACCAGTGGCGTATCCAGGATTTACAGTGAGGGGGGTCAAAAAAAATTATATAGAAAAGATTTAAAAAAATCACTATAAAAAATGACAATAAAAAACTCGCATACAAAGTTATTTTTTAAAAATGAATTCAAATTTGGATAATATTAGGCTCTTGTGTATTAGGCGTTTCAGGATTTGGATTTGGGACACTAGCATTGGGGACAATAGGCTCTTGAATTTGAGGCTCTTGAGCATTAGGCACTTCAGAATTTGGATTTTGGGCATTATGGTCGAGGACGTTAGACTCTTGAACTTGAGGCTCTCCATTACTTTGCGAATGTTTCAGTTTCTTGAAATAGTTTTCGAGCACTGTTAGAAAATGCGTAAAAAACAAATTAACAATGTCACCGACCATACACAAACAAATCAACAAGGCCACAGACCATGAAACCACAACAACAAAGCCACTAAACCACAACAACAAGGCCACTGGCCATAAACAACCACACGAGTAAAGACACTGGCCATAAATAAACACGCCAACAAGGCAACAACTACAAGGCCACTGGCCATAAAACCACAACCACAAGGCCACTAAACCACAAGGCCACTGGTCATAAACAACCACACGAGCAAAGACACCGTCCATAAATAAACACGTCAACAATGCAACAACTACAAGGCCACTGGCCATACACAAATACATAATAAGATTATAGTTCAGTTTCTAACCTTCGGGATGGGGAGCCTCATTCGCTTTAGAGTCCGAAGTAGCCGACCCACATGATCTTTTCAAACTTCGAGGAGGACCCATTTTTCTGTAGAAAATAAGCTAGAGTTAAAATCCCAACTAAATTTAAAGAAAAAAGATTAATAGTCTGTCAGTACTCTTAAGATTCGAAGTACCAATTTTTTTAAGAAAGAATGCAGACAAAACAATCGAAAAATAAATCCCAAATTCGTTTTGATATCCTCTGTTAACCAATTCTCAAAAAGACAAAAATTCCAGTCTAAGATCCTTCCTCACATAGCTATAATTATAATGGGTTCTCCGTTCTCAAATTCGTTTTGCTATCCGATTGTGCTTCAAAAAATAATAATAATAATAATAATCCGATTGAAAGAAAGGGCGAAACTTGATTTTTTGGGAAATTTAGGGATTTGAGATTAGGGATGGAAGAGTAAAAATGGCGACAAAGGGGAGAAAGATTACCTGCGCGACCGGAGTCTATGGCTGCAAGTTCGACCGATTTCTTCTCTTCGGCGACGGCGTCTCTCCCCGTTTCGTCGCAATCGCTCGTCGACTAATAAACCCGCTTACGGCAAACAAAAGTAATAAGTTTGGGTAAGTTGTGTAAAAGTCGAGTATATATATGTAGGGGTTTGAAGGGGGTCAATTGAATTTTTTTAGGGGGGTTAAAGTTATGATTTGAAAATTTTTAAAGGGTCAAAATAGGTATAAACGGGAAAGTCAGGGGGGTCAATTAACCCCCCTCACATACGTGCGTCCGCCCCTGCCGACAACCCCTGACTCGTTAACTACCCTACCCACCCAGATCCATTCACAAACTCAGCTAAAAACGGGCTAACTGTGTTATGGATATGGCCCTCCACTACTCAAGAAAACCCACAAGAACAATAAAGGCACACAAACAAAGCACAAGAAATCAAAGCAAGAAAAGACACAGAAATTGTTTACCCAGTTCGTCAATATGTTTGACTACGTCTGGGGGCACTACCAAGCCAGGATCTTGCACTATAATATGTTATCTTGAAGTTACAATGAGTTTAGGGGCGGAACTTTACTTAAATATGTGCCCAAGAATACGAACCTAACCCTAGATGGACAAAGGAACCCGAAAATTGGCCTAAAATCCGAACCAGTTTTTGCCTTTCCCGACAAGTGGGCGGTCGCCCACTTTGGTCCTGGGCGGTCGCCCATAAAACTGCTCTCCGGATTGAACTGTCTGATTAAGTGGGCGGTCGCCCACCATCACCTTGGGCGCAGTCCCTCCGACGATTTTCTTCCTTTTTGCTCCGAAGTCTAGTCCCGGTTGGTCCTCTATTCCAACAATCTCCCACCTAGAGATCAACCGCGCATACAAGCCCCGTATCTGTTCTTCAACTCATCCTTGGTGTCATCCTAGTGCTCACCTCGATCATGGTAGTTCCTTCCTCCTCTCCTATTCTCCAAGCCCAATTGAAGCTATGCATAGCTTCAACTTTTCAAGGTTTACAACATTGGTCAACATGTCAGCCGGGTTCTTCGATCCCAAAATCTTCTCCAGCCTTAAGATCTTCCTCTCCAAGAGATGCCTGATGTAATGAAACCTCAGTTCGATGTGCTTCGTCCTAGAATGAAACGCCGGATTCCTTGCTAGATGAATTGCACTCTGACTGTCACTGTAGAGAGCATTACCACTTCGCGTCTTCCCAAGTTCACCCAAGAAGTTCTGCAACCATACCATCTCTTTACTTGCCTCTGTCACTGCCACATATTCTGCTTCTGCAGTCGACTGGGCCACGATCTTCTGCAATTTAGAAGCCCAGGAGATAGCCGTACCACCCAATGTGAAAACATAACCCGTAGTACTTCTCCTCTTATCAAGATCACTTGATGCCAAATCCGCATCCACATAACCCGCTAACACGACCTCCTTGCTTGAGAAACATAGAGCCTTACCAGCAGTACCCTTTAAGTAACGCAGGATCAATTTAACCGCTTCCCAATGTTGCTTCCCAGGATTGCCCATGTACCGGCTGACTACTCCCACCGCATGTGCAATGTCCGGCCTTGTACACACCATTGCATACATTAGACTCCCCACTGCCGAAGCATATGGAGTCCTCTCCATATTGTCACGCTCCTCCTTGCCCTTAGGTGAGTCCTTCTCGGATAGCTTGAAATGCATACCCAATGGTGTCCCTGTTGGCTTCGCCTCTTCCATGAAAAGCCTTGTCAAGACTTTCTCAACGTATTCTGCTTGTGAAAGAACCAACTTACCCGACTCCCTATTCCGGTCAATCCGCATGCCCAAGATTTTTCTGGCCTCCCCCAAATCCTTCATCTTGAACCGTTCTGACAACTGAGCCTTCAATCTGTTTACCTCTCTACTGCTAGAGCCCGCTATTAGCATGTCATCCACATATAACAGCAAGATTATATACCCATTGTCCGTGTTCTTGAAGTAGCAATAATGATCCGCCTCACATCTGATAAAATTAATGTCATGCATGAATCCATCAAATTTCCTGTACCACTGCCTAGGAGCTTGTTTAAGGCCATACAAGCTCTTAGTCAACCTGCAAACCAGTTCCTCGCTACCCTTAGACAAGTAACCCTCTGGTTGTACCATGTAAATTTCTTCCTCCAAATCACCATGAAGAAAGGCCGTCTTTACATCCATCTGTTCCAGCAACAAGTTATCCGCCACTACTATCCCCAGAACCATTCTGATAGTGGTCATCTTCACAACAAGAGTGAATACCTCGGTGTAGTCAATACCGTACTTTTGCTGAAACCCTTTTACAACCAACCTTGCCTTGTAACGCTTACTGCCGTTTGCTTCCTCCTTAATCCTGTAAACCCACTTGTTATGCAATGCCTTCTTCCTCTTAGACAGTTTAATCAACTCCCAAGTTTTATTGGCTTTCAATGAGTCCATCTCATCATCCATCGCAGCTTTCCACTTATCACAAAGTGCACTACGAACAGCCTCCGCATAACATTCCGGTTCACCACTATCTGTTAACAACAAATAGTAATTTGAAGGAGTATACCTGTCAGGTGATCCACGCAATCTGCTGGATCTACGCAGCGGAATATCCGGTTCCGGAGTATGTGGTTCATCTTCAGTGACCCCCTGACCATGGTCATCATGAACCGTCTTGCTCCCACCCGAGTCTGGAATATCCACCTCTACAACCTCCGATTCCGAACTAATATCATCAGATGCCCCCTTTCTGTCTTTGTACAATACCTGTTCATTGAATACCACATCTCGACTACGAATAATTTTATGATTTTGGTCATCCCAAAACTTATACCCGAAGTCATCCCCACCATACCCAATAAACGTACATTTTACAGATTTTGCATCTAACTTAGTTCTATCAACAGAGTCAATATGAACATATGAAACGCAGCAAAATATGCTAAGAAAGGACAGATTTACCTGCTTGCCACTCCATGCTTCCTCTGGAATTTCATTCCCCAATGGTACCGATGGTCCCCTATTGATCAAGAAAGCAGCCGTGTCAATCGCATATGCCCAGAACGTCTTCGGAAGTCCACACTTCAACCTCATACTTCTAGCGCGCTCGTTCAATGTCCTGTTCATCCTCTCTGCAACCCCATTGTGTTGTGGTGTGCCCTTTGGAGTCTTCTCCATGCGAATGCCATTCGCTGCACAATATTCCTTGAACTCCCCGAGCTCATACTCCCCTCCGTTATCTGACCTAAGCACTTAAGCTTAAGTCCCGTCTGATTCTCCACCAAAGCCTTCCATTTCTTAAACACCTCGAATGCCTCATCTTTGTGTTTCAAGAAATACCCAGACTTTCCTTGTTGAATCATCAATAAAGGTCATGTAGTGTGACGCACCACCTAGAGAAGTTACCGGGGCTGGCCCCCACAAATCCGTGTGGACCAAATCCAACTTTGCTTCCCTCAAAGCACTACCCGTCCTTGAGAAATTACTTCTCGCCTGTTTGCCAAACACACAATCTTCGCAGATCCCCACGTCGTCTGTCTTCAAACCCGGTAGTCTTCCCTTTGAGCAAAGTACTTTCATCCCCTTCTCACTCATGTGACCCAATCGACAGTGCCACAAATCCGTATCACCCTTGGCTGACGCCACCGCGATACTTGCCTTGGTGTTATTCGCCAAATACAATGTCCACTCCTTATTACCCCGAGCGATCTCAGAATCCTCCTTGGTAATAACCCAGTTCCTGCAGCCGGATGTTACCTTGTAACCTTCTTCGTCCAACTGCCCAACTGATAATAGGTTCTTTTTCAAACCCGGAATGTGCCTGACCCCGTTCAGATGTAAGACTTTCCCGTCCGATGCTCCTATTCTGACATCCCCCTTCCCCTTGATTTCCAAAGGCTCGCCATCCGCCAGATAGACCTTACCGAAATCACCAGAAGTATAATTCTCCATCTCTTCTGCATGCCCGCAAGAGTGGAATGATGCCCCCGAATCCAGCACCCATGATTCTAGTGCACTACTAACACTCAGAACCAGTACATCATCACCTTCGACTGTCACATTCACCGAATTGCCCCCACGATTGGGACAATCCTTCTTGTAGTGTCCTAACTCCTTGCAATGATAACACTGCACCGATCCTTTCGCAACCCTTGGTTTATCTCTGATCTACACGGCCTTGCCCTTACCACCCACTACATTTTCCCTTGATTCAGTTCTCCCTTGTTTGCTAGTACCCGGCCTTCCCCTGCTAGTAGTAGCTAAGGCCGATCCCGAAGCAGTCGATGTCCCCAACTTCTTCATGCGATTTTCCTCGCCCAAGAGAAAGTCTTTAACATCATCATACTTCAATTTGTTTTTACCTGCTGAAGCATTGATCGCTGTCACCGTCCCGCTCCAACTTCCTGGTAAAGACGCTAGCAACAAGCACGCATGAACCTCATCATCAAACGTAATATCCAACGCAGTCAATGAGTCTATAACATCCGTAAACTCATCGATGTGTTTAGCTAAGGATCCTCCCTCTTGCATCTTGAGACTACCCATCTTGCGTATCAAATCAACCTTGTTTGCAGCAGATGGAGTTTCAAATCTCTCAGTAAGATAATCCAATAGCTTCTTTGTGGTCTTCGCCTTCTTGGTAGTCTTCGCGATCCACTTTGACAAAGTAGATCTAACCACCCCTAGGGCCTTCCGATCCATGAGATCCCAATCTTCTTGCTTTTCTCCTTCCGGTTTGACACCCTTTAGAGGCTTATAGAGATCTTTGTTGTACAAGAGATCCTCTATTTGCATCCTCCAAAACCCGTAGTCAGACCCATCGAATTTCTCAACCGCCTGTTTGTCCTTGCCCATTCTTGATTGCTTGACAACACCCAATCGCTCGATGAACCAATCGGTCGATTAACCCTGATCTCCAACCAGAGCTCTTGATACCAGTTGTTGTGGATATGGCCCTCCACTACCCAAGCAAACCCACAAGAACAATAAAGGCACACAAACAAAGCACAAGAAATCAAAACAAGAAAAGACACAGAAATTGTTTACCCAGTTCGTCAATATGTTTGACTACGTCTGGGGGCACTACCAAGCCAGGATCTTGCACTATAATATGTTATCTTGAAGTTACAATGAGTTTAGGGGCGGAACTTTACTTAAATATGTGCCCAAGAATACGAACCTAACCCTAGATGGACAAAGGAACCCGAAAATTGGCCTAAAATCCGAACCAGTTTTTGCCTTTCCCGACAAGTGGGCGGTCGCCCACTTTGGTCCTGGGCGGTCGCCCATAAAACTGCTCTCCGGATTGAACTGTCTGATTAAGTGGGCGGTCGCCCACCATCACCTTGGGCGGCCGCCCAGAGTAACAGTCCCTCCGACGATTTTCTTCCTTTTTGCTCCGAAGTCTAGTCCCGGTTGGTCCTCTATTCCAACAAACTGCTGTGAGTTTTTGAAAAGGGAAGGCAGGATTTCTTATGATCAATCAAACATTCAACCTTAATATGACATTCAAAAGTTACATTTTCTCGTAAACATAACAAGCTAAGCTCTAATTATCCTTTTCCTAATGACTTCAAAAAGAAAAAAGTACTTGAACATCAACGTTGATAGATACTTACATTTGCTTTCGTACTAGAGAGTGCACAGTTCTGGTTGAGCAGAAAAAGGTTACCGTCCAACCAAGGATGTCACTGAGGTTGAAGCAGTGCAGTCAAAAGGGCCAGCCAGTTGTCTAATACCATAATCATCAACCTCCTCATAACGCGGTTGAAAGTGAGGTGAACCTCCATGTGTGGTTTTAATAACTTCCAGCTCCATTGCAACCTCTTTCATTGTAGGTCTTTTTCTCCCATTCTGATTTAAGCATCTATTTGCTACGTAGGCAACACCGACAATTTCTCCTTCCTTACCTTCACTCACAACTTGAGCATCAAGAATATCAAACAAACGGTTCTCCTTCATGCTCATCATAAAATATGTTGCTAAACTTCGCCCTTCAACGAATGAGATTGGTAAAATTGCTTTCTGACCTGTTAAAAGTTCAACAAGAACAACCCCGAAGCTGTAAACATCACTTTTTGCTGTAAATTGGCTTGATTGATAGAACTCAGGGTCCATGTACCCAAATGTTCCCTGTACTTTTGTTGTCATGTGAGTTTGATCAATTCCTGTAGCTGATCTTGATGTCCCAAAGTCGGCAACTTTTGCTATGTACTTATCATCCAAAAGTATGTTAGAAGACTTGATGTCGCGATGATAAATAGGTAAAGAAGCTGAAGAGTGAAGATAAGAAAGTGCACCTGCAACTTCCAAAGCAATTCGTAAGCGCACATCCCAAGTAAGTGGAAAGTCTTCATTTTCTTGATGATGAATATACTGGAAAAGGGTTCCATTTGGGATGAATTCGTAAACCAAAAGAGGAACTTCCGTCTCCAAGCAACATCCATATAACTTGACCACATTTCTGTGGTTAATTTGGGACAAAATGACAACCTCGTTGATGAATTCTCCGAGTTTTCCCGAATCCACAATTTTAGATTTTTTAACAGCTACAATTTGTCCATCTGTTAACATTCCTTTGTAAACAGTCCCCTGGCCTCCACGACCAAGAACTCTGTTCTCGTTGTAGTGATCAGTCGCTGTTTCAAGCTCCTTTGACGAAAACAGTTTGGTTTTCTCAGTATAACCTTGTTCAGTTGAAGACAATTGTTGTTGTAACAACAAACCACCATTTCGCTTGAAGAATTTTTTCTTCAGCTTTGCCTTTTTCCGTCTCTTGATTAGTTTCCTTAGACAGCACGTACCAACAATCAGAAATAAGCCCACAGGAACACAGAAAATACCTACAAACATAGCCACAGAAATCTGATTTACGTACCCTAGTAACTGATTCATACTTGTCATTCTTCTGATTATGTGATGATTTGTATTGTTTGTTCCACATAGAACATCAAACAAGAAGGAAAAAAAAAAATCCTCCATCCCGCCATTAGTCACATCAAAGATAAATATAAGGACCTATTTTATGAGAGTTCAAATTTCACAATCTACTGATTTCCGGTTCTTTTTAGAGCCCATGAACAAAATAATCTTCTGTCGTTCACACTGAAAAAGAAGTCTTTACCTATGAGAAAAAGGATATCAAACAGCAAATTGCCGCCCGGGATTTCGCAACTAAAGCCTCCTTGTATTTTTGTACAGGTGCCATTTTGAGCACTGCAAACATCTTCCATTCCCGAGCTACACCTCTTGTTTTCTGCAAACATTGATCAAATAGATTAACTTAATGTTTAGTAACCTATTAATCTGGTTGATATGATAGTTGTAAAACACACGTGCATATGCATTATGCTCACTTTCTCATCTTTATACTCCCTTTGTCTCATAATAATTGTCGCATTTGACTTGTCACTGATTTTAAGGAATGTGCATTACTTGCGTGCACATTGCTTGTACAATGGTAAAATTGAACTAAGCCACTTTCCTTATTCAGAAATGCGACATTTATTTTGAGACGGGCAAAAAAGGAATGTGCGAGATTTATTGTGGGACGGAGGGAGTATTTGTTAATGCATATGTGAGTGTTACTATCGTATCAACCACATGAGCATGGTGTTTGACTCTGAGCTAGACCTTTGCATCCATTTGCAAGATATGGGTTTCCATCATAGCCATCTGGGCAGAAACAGTCTCTTCTACTCAGGCGAGGGAAATATTTATGCCTTTCATCAATGCTATTACCCCAATAATTTTCCAATTCATCGTCGCCATCCAGGAGAAATGGATTTCGATTAACGCCATCCAGGGGAAATGAGTCAATTTCATTAGCATGCTCATCAGAGTAGAAGCACTTTTCGTCCGTCCTCCAATCAAGAATAATCGGAACATTTTCCATTTTTTCCACATCATAAGGATGCCTCAATCTACTAAACCAATCCCGGTACACCAAAAATCCATACTTGCACCCATTTCTATCACCAGTCAAACCAGTACCAAAACTATCGAAAGATACATTAACCACCCTTAGGAAAGGAGGGATATCCGTCTGACAGCAATCGACCCCAGTGCAGCTGCCAACTCTTTTTTGAGTAGACTTATTAGTATTATTGTTGCACTTTGATAAGCACCCTCCTATAAGTTTCTCCGATCCTTCGATTGTCACATTGACCATTTTGGCCACACTATTGCAACCAATACCAGTGAACGTATTGAAGGCATGGGAAAATGAGAAAGGTGTACCTGACAAATTCATGTATGGATGGGTACGGCTTTTGCTAGTCCTAGAACAATCACCTGATCTGGGTATTGGGCTGTTGACCACAATTACACCGTATTCCAAACGAATATTCAGGACCTCCAAAACGATAGGACTACTAGTGAGGAGGGGTTTTGAATTGTTGCAGGTTATTGCCATGGCGTTGTTGGAATAGCATTTGGATCCAATACCAAATGGGTATGGGATTTTCACCTTCCCACATCTATCTACACAACCAGCTTTCGCTATCGGTGCTGCTGCTCGTGTTATCTGAACTACTAGCCATGATACCAATATCATCATCCTAAGAACCGTCTCCAATCTTCTAACCATTTTTATTTTCTTGTCTCTAGGTCAAGCTAACACAAGGAAAGGAAAATGTTTAGATGAACAAATTTGAGGCCTTAACTTGTGATCTACAAATCCACACTTCAGAATTTGCAGGAGGGTGGGAGGGAATGGTTAGGAGAAATTAAGAGAGTTGGGGTAAGGACAGGACTGGTCCCATGGAAACTGACCTTTTCCTTTCCCCATGGGTCGTTGTTATAGGTTTGTGTCCATTCAAATTGAATCCACAACTGTGAGGACCATAAGTAGGGAGGACCTCCAGCTGTCCGACTGCTTACAGTATTAGTCTGACTTGATAAGTAGGTCCCATCTATATCAAATTAATCTTGATCGTCTACCTACCAGTAGGGGATGTTGCCAATTCTTAAGTAGGGACGGACGGGTATAGTCTTCATAGATATGGACCATCCACGGCAGCCATTCATACTATTCACAGTTAGTATAGGCTAGGCAAGTATTTACAATTTTTAAATTTTCATTAGGATAAATAAGTTAACATAAAATTGTTGGTCAAAGTTCAATTAAAATTATCTAAAAAAAAAAGTGGAACTGTTTTTATGGGACTGGGGGTTATTAAGTTTGAAATTGAATTTGTTAGCACTTTGATTTCTTAGTTTAAAACTCTATGGCCCTATTTCTGGCTACTTCCCAGGAACACCCACCCATGGACTCCAAATGTTCTGTAACAGATCATGTTGTCACCACGCTCATGCCTGTAATCGAAAACAAACAGATCAGAGTACGCGACTGTCAAGTCGACCTTGGGGGACGAAAACGTCATGAATTCAAAAAGGGTCAATATTAACCATCCAGTATATCATAAATAGACCTTTTCATACTATCCAAACAAGTGGAACATTTCCATTTCTTCCAAACAACTGGAATTTATCAAGTTACTACACAAGCTAATCTCAAACTATGATCCTCCTACATTGCCTTATTAATTTCTCCGTCCTCTAAGAAGTGTTGCAGTTGACTTGTTAATGGTTTTAGGGACAAAGGGAGTATTAAAAGAACGGAACAGCTGAAAGTATACAAGAAATTAGCATACCACTTGCTCCCTAGCTAGTTGAACAACAAAGCTTTATCTTCCATGAATGCCTCTGTTGGCATTGAATCCGTGTTCAACGTTTTACTTGGTTCAGTGATTCTATAATCAGCAATCTCTTCATAGTAATGTTGAGAGGAAGATGAACCTTCATGTGTGGTACTAATCACTTCCAACTCCAAAGCAACTTCTTTCATTGTAGGCCTATTGTTCCCATTCATATTCAAGCATTGTTTGGCTAGGCTCGCGACTCCAACAATCTCTCCTTTCCCACCTTCTTCTCGAACCCGAGCATCAAGAATATCAAACAACCGATTCTCCTTCATGCTCGACATAAAATATGTAGCCAAACCCCGGCCTTCCTCAGATGTGATTGGCATAACCGCTTTCTGACCAGTTAAGAGTTCAACAAGTACGACCCCAAAGCTATACACATCACTTTTTGCTGTAAATTGGCTTGATTGAAAATACTCTGGATCCAAGTATCCAAATGTTCCTTGAACTCTTGTTGTCATGTGAGTTTGATCAATTGCAGCTGATCTTGATGTCCCAAAGTCTGCTACTTTTGCTCTGTACTTATCATCCAAAAGTATGTTACTAGACTTTATGTCACGGTGATAAATCGGTAAAGAAGCTGAAGAGTGGAGATAAGAAAGAGCTCCTGCAACTTCTGAAGCAATACGTAAGCGCACATCCCATGTAAGTGGAAAGTCTTCGTTTTCTTGATGATGTATGTACTGGAAAAGTGTTCCGTTTGGGATAAATTCATAGACCAACATCGGAACCTCTGTCTCCAAGCAACACCCATGTAATTTGACAACATTTCTGTGGTTGATTTGAGATACAATGACAACCTCATTGATAAATTCCTCAAGTTTTCCCTCATCCACTACTTTAGACTTTTTCACTGCAACAATATTTCCGTCTGTTAACATTCCTTTGTAAACAGTACCCTGGCCTCCACGACCTAGAATCCGGTTCTCGTTGTAGCGATCGGTAGCCACTTCCAGCTCCTTTGAGGAGAATAATTGGGATTTCTCGACATAACCTTGTTCAGCTGAAGATAATTGTTGTTTTAACAACAACCCACCATTTCGCTTGAAGAATTTTTTCTTTAGTTTTGCCTTGTTTCTTCTCTTTATTATTCTCCTCAACCACCATACACCAACAATCAGAATTAATCCCCCAAGAGCACTGCTGATGCCTGCATTCAGAGCCAGGTTAAGATGATTAATTCATACTCATTAATTTTCTTAAAATGTGATGATTTTTTGAAGAGATCATCAAACGAGTTTGGTCTCCATCAAATGATTAAGTAAAAAAAAAATGTATTTTTACAAGAGTTTACAATTTACTACCAAATATTTCCTGTACTTGGTCTTCATCAAAGAGTATCTTCTTCTCCTACTTATGTTATGCATTGAAAAGGGAAGTCTTACCTAGAAAAACAGACTTAATAATTTTATTGCTCTTCGGACGAACGCACACATTGCGACCTCTTATGTTCTTACAGATACCGTTGTCCTTGCATATATTTTGATCCCCACAGCCGATTTCTGTAAACATGAATTAAGCAAGAAAAAAAAAAAAAAAATAAATCACTCCAGATGTCTACAAGCAAGAAATATTGTGGGATACATACAACCTCCGTCTCAAACGAATGCCAGAAATTGCTCTTGATCAAGAGTAATTTAAGAAATTCATTTTGGGATGGAGGGAGTAGAAACTAATGAAGGAGATAACTCACCTTGGCATCCATTTTCAAGATATGGATTTCCTTCAGTACCCTCAGGACAAATGCATCCTCTCGGCCACACACTAAACCCATAGCACTTTGCATCCGTACTCCACTCCAGCATAACCGGAACATTTACCATTCCTTCCACAGCATATGGATCAGTCAAGTTATGAATAAACCAATTCCGCTCCACCATAAACCCATAATTGCACCCCTTTTCGCCTCCATTCGAGAAAGACACATTAACAACCTTGAGAGAACGAGGAATACTCGTCTGACAGCAATTAACACCAATGCAACTTCCATCTCTGTCACGCCTGGTATTCGAATCGCACATTGACAGGCACCCTGCAGCAAAGATCACTGTTCCTTCCGTTGTCTCTCTGAAAATTTGAGCCACGGCGTTGCAACCAATACCAATGAATCGATTCAAGGTAGCCGAAAATGAGAAAGGCGTCCCTGACAAATTCGTAAATGTATAGTTTCCAATGATCTTACCAGGACAGTCATCAGAGGTGGTTATCGGGCTGTTGACACGAATTAGACGAATGAAACGATCCGGATCGGAGTCATCAGTTTGAACTTCTAGGAGCTCCAAATTGATGCTAGTAAGGAAAGGCTTGGAGTTGTTGCAAGTTATTGCAAAACTACGGTTAGCATAACAATTGGGTCCAATCCCAAATGGGTATGGGATCTTGACACTACCGCATCTATCTAAACAACCATCTTTTGCAATCAGTGCTGGTTTTCCCGTTGTTGCTCCAGCTAACCACAACAACATCGATATCATTCCGACCAAAAACTCCAATCTTACCATCTCTCTGTTTGGGCCTTTTTCCTTGTAAACAAGCTAACTTTTCTACTCTATTATAAGCTCCAATCTTGCCATCGCTCTAACTGCCTCTCTTTCATGTAAACATGATAACTTATCTGCTCCACTAATGCTGGATATTTTCTACAGTGGGCCAGAGTTTATGTCCTCTTCAATTCATGTGCCCTTGTTTGTTTGGGTATCCTAAAATATCTGTGGCTTCTTCACTTCCAACAAACATAGTCAAGCAAGCTTAATGGCATTTAATTGTGAGTAATGACTTTTCCTTTAGTTCCAGAAAAATGTTATACTCTCTCCGTCCCAAAATAGTTCCAGAAAAATGTTATACTCTCTCCGTCCCAAAACGATCTTCATATTTTTTTCATTATTATTGAGAAGGAACTTTGAGTAAAAATTTAAGGTTGATTTAATTGTCCTTATGAAAATCTAAAACTTATTATTGATACACCATCAACAATACTATCAATGGCAAGTTTTAGATTTTCATTAAGACAATTAAATCAACCTAAAATTATTGCTCAAAGTTTATTCGCAATAATAGAGGAAAATATGAAGGTCATTATGGGACGAAGGGTGTTTACGGTATGCCTGGTCCTTAGATTTTCACTTTGAAAAAACAAATTGAAAATGTCAATGGCCTTGATTTTATAAGAAGTGTTATCAAAGGTGTTGACAGTGCAACGATATCACTTCCGGCAACACTTAACACACACGAACAGAAAACTGTTTCTGAAAAGAGTTTGCAGCGGAAAAATCACACAAGAATTATTTTTCTCAAGATATATAAATGTATATATCTTGAGGGATGCCTCAAAAGGCGAGACCTTTACTAATAATATGAATTGAGTACAAGGCCGAGAGTTCCCTAATGCTATTACAATGAAAGCTTTGTGGAACGACTAAGAACTATACACGGGACCCTATCCTAGCCAAGACAAACTTATAATACTTGATTACAAGAATGGAAAAGGGTTTGGGAAGACGGGGTTTATCGGAACCAAGGAGTGTATAGCCTTTCTTGTGTGAGGAGTGTGTGTATTTGCTTCAAGTGTTGTATCTTCAATGCTTCACCTCCTTCACTATTTATAGACTTCTTGGACTTGGGGAATTCTCCAATAATGTGTAGTTGTTGATAAAAACGTGGGGAGAGAGTGGAGTTAGTTGGCCGAGCCTTGGGGAGGATAATTCCCACATTTCCTAATTTGTAGGAACAAATTCTTTGTGCCCAAGTTTTGTGCTTCGCCTTGTTGTACTTCCTAGCTTCAGCACCTTGTACTTTCTCCTCCATAACTCAGTCGTTGAATTGTTTTATCTTGAATATGTGAATATTCATTAGATAATTCTAACAAATGATTTAAATATTTTTTATTATTTAAATACTTAGTACCCGAAGGGGTTCCTAGTGCCCAAAGGCCTTGTTCATTCATTTTGAAAAATATTTTTTATTTTCAATAAATATTTGAAAAGGTTAATCGGAAGTTAAATAGTAGTACTTTATTATGAGCTAAAATACTAGTCATATTTTTAGTTTTGAAATAGATAAAGATTTTATACCTTCATGGTCTGCACCTTAGTTTGTCGTCGTCTCCAATCCGGCGTCAACTATCCGCGACGTTTCCCCTACACGGCCTCCTGCCTCAACGGGTACTCCAAAAATGCGTAGCTATTCAGACTATGGACTCCAGGATAGACTCAAACAAATGTATGACACATGGTGTATAAAATTATATCTTTATTTCACAAACTTAAAAATACAACTGCCCGAAGGCCTATTTTACACACTCATAATATTTCCTATCTATTTTTCCTCCCGAAGAGGTTTTTACTCACCCATTCTTCCTATTCTTCCTTCTCTTTCTCTCTCTCGCTCTTTTTTCGCCTCCCCTTTCCCTAAGAATGAACTCGCCTTTTATAATATAAGGTCGAGGATCTGATAGAAGTATTTTTCGTCACTGCTGACGTTTTTAGTGCAATAATGTTACATTATTAAAGCACTTTTTTGAAAAGCTGATGTCGACCTGCCTGGCATCTTACTTTTCTTCAGTGGATGTCTCTTTTTGGATAGTGGAGGTACCACCTTTGTTTTGGCAGACAACGCATGGAGTGGCTGTCTTTTTTTTTCCACAATTGAACTGAGTCGTCTGTCGTGTAGTGGCACGTAAATCCCAAGAATAAATCTTTGCTGGAAAGATAATATCTTTTGTTCATCCTGCTCACTGAGAGTTTTTGAACTTTTGGAGTAAATAAGGCAATGCTTATCTTCTTTGTTGATGAAGATTCTTTCATCTTTGGTGAAGCTGAAGACTTTGTTGAGAAGCTCTTCAAACTTGGTTTTTCCAAGAGGAAAGAGATCCTTTTTCTCCAACTTGCATGTTGATGGAACTGATGGAGTATATTTTTCATCTTTGCAAACACCTATCTGAATCAGATGTTGAGGATGATAAATTATCTCTTTGTTGTCTCCCCAGAGAGGAATGGAACTTAAGAACTTTAGAAAAATATCTTTGTCAGATTTTAAAACTTTATTTCTAAAATTCTTGATTGTTTTAAAAATTTCTTTTGGAAGAAATTTTATTTCGTGCAGATTTTGACTTGGATAAATATATTTAATTATCCCATAGTTAAAAGCATCTGCCACTTGTTCAGGGTTCGCACCTTTGATAATATTGAAGAAGCTTAAATTCTTTTTATCTGTTGTAAAAAAATTTTCTTCAATTAGTTTTTCTTCTCCGGCGAGCCTTCCATACTCGTAGAGATATTCAAAGTCCTTGATTGTTAAATCATTTTGAGGAACTTCTTTTATTTGAAAATTATTTCTGCAGGGAAGTTTTCCCAAAGAGACTTTTTTCTCTTGTTTAACCTTTAGTGCCATCATGTAATTAGGTGGCCTTAAGGTGTCAGCACTGCAAATTAGCTGGAGTTCAGGGATTACCTGTTCTCTGCAATATATATTGGCAGCTGTTTTTGCTTCTAAAAAACTTTTAAATTTTTTGTGCTTAATATTTGAGATACCCTCAGTTGCTGTCTTGGCGATATCCCAATTATCAAAAATTCCTCTATTAGGTCCATTAAAAACGACATAATAGGTTTTTGCTTTTGGAATCTGAGATTCCCCGTTGGGTCTAAGGTTGATCATTTTCTTGATCTCGTTAGAGGCCAACGTTTCTGAAGTCTGTACTTCTTTCATAATTTTTGGCAAATTATCAGCCATCAACGGTGTTGATTCGTCTTTACCTGTTTCCGTTTGAACAGGACTAGATTCGTTTTTACCCCCTAAAGAGCAAGGTGGGAAATTCACCTTTTGTTGTTCGGTACCAGAGGTACTTACATGTTCACTTTTACCTGTTGGGCAAGGGGAACTACCCTTTTGTTGTTCAGACTTAAAAAGTCTTACAAATTCTAATTTGGCTATAACAAGCCTTAGTTCTTGCTCAAGAAGAGCTTTTGATGCTCCAGCATCTTTTCTTCGTCCATGATTTCTGCAAGAAAATTCTTCACATCTGCAATTTAGGCAAGATCAAGTGTTATATTCTCGCGTAAGAAAATCAGCTAGACTGTTTTTACTTCCTTCTAGATGTTCTACAGAAAAACTGTATCTAGAAAGCCATTGTTGCCAGCGAACTAATCTTCCCTGCTTGTTATCTCCTTGAATTTTTAATTTAAGAAAATAACTAAAATTTTTATTATCTGTTCTAACCAGAAAATTTACTGGAGTAAGATAAATAGAAAATTTATTTATTACTCTAATGACTGCAATGTATTCTTTTTCATTAGAGTGATAATTTAATTCGGCCTGTTTAAAACTTCCCGAAGTATATCTACAGATTAATTCTTTTTCAGAATTAACTGCCTTGAGAACTCCTCCCCAATATTCATTGGAGGCATCTGTCTCAATGATTAGTTCATCATCTTTTTCAGGATGATAAAGCTTTGGGAATCCTGTTAGATTCTTTTTTAACTTCTTGATATAAGAAGTATCTTGATCGATCCACTTCCATGGAACATCTTTTTTAAGCTTTGCCTGTAAGGGTGATCTTAAGGCTGCTAGTTTAGGAATGTAGTCAGAAGCATAAGTTAATATTCCTAAAAACCTTTGCAATTGCTTTTTGTCTTCTATCTTATCTGGGAATTTGTGTATGTGTTCCAAGATATGATTTTGAGGACAATGAGTTCCCTGATCAATTTCTAATCCTAGAAAATTGATTTTTGTTTTAAAGAGCTGTGCTTTCTTTTTGGAAAGTATTATTCCTAAAGTTTCACATTTCTTAAGAACTGCTGAAAGGTGTATTAGATGACTAGACAAATTATCACTAAAGATAAGGATGTCGTCGACATAAATACAACAAAACTTTTCATAGGTTCTGAATGCATTTTGCATATGCCTTTGAAAGATTGATGGTGCTTGTTTGAATCCAAACGGTAACACCAACCATTGGTAATGTCCTTGAGGACATGTGAAAGCTGTTAAGAGTTGAGACTCTTTATCCAGCAATACTTGCCAGAATCCAGATTTACAATCTAGACTACTGAACATTTTTTTTTCCTCGAATAAGAGCCATTAAGCTGTCCTTATTTGGGAGATTATGGCCATCTCCTACAAATCTCAGATTCCAAAAGCAAAAACCTATTATGTCGTTTTTAATGGACCTAATAGAGATATGTGACATATGCCAGTTAGAACAATTCTACTGCGAATATGAGAAACACATGTACGCTACAGGTAATCAACAAGGGTATCCTACTTATGTAGAAAATTACATAAGAAAAATACCATTAGTAGGAGAAAAAGCTGTTGAAAGATTTTTAGAACAGATAATAAAAATTTTAGTTATTTTCTTAAATTAAAAATTCAAGGAGATAACAAGCAGGGAAGATTAGTTCGCTGGCAACAATGGCTTTCTAGATACAGTTTTTCTGTAGAACATCTAGAAGGAAGTAAAAACAGTCTAGCTGATTTTCTTACGCGAGAATATAACACTTGATCTTGCCTAAATTGCAGATGTGAAGAATTTTCTTGCAGAAATCATGGACGAAGAAAAGATGCTGGAGCATCAAAAAGCTCTTCTTGAGCAAGAACTAAGGCTTGTTATAGCCAAATTAGAATTTGTAAGACTTTTTAAGTCTGAACAACAAAAGGGTAGTTCCCTTGCCCAACAGGTAAAAGTGAACATGTAAGTACCTCTGGTACCGAACAACAAAAGGTGAATTTCCCACCTTGCTCTTTAGGGGGTAAAAACGAATCTAGTCCTGTTCAAACGGAAACAGGTAAAGACGAATCAACACCGTTGATGGCTGATAATTTGCCAAAAATTATGAAAGAAGTACAGACTTCAGAAACGTTGGCCTCTAACGAGATCAAGAAAATGATCAACCTTAGACCCAACGGGGAATCTCAGATTCCAAAACTAAAAACCTATTATGTCGTTTTTAATGGACCTAATAGAGGGATTTTTGATAATTGGGATATCGCCAAGACAGCAACTGAGGGTATCTCAAATATTAAGCACAAAAAATTTAAAAGTTTTTTAGAAGCAAAAACAGCTGCCAATATATATTGCAGAGAACAGATAATCCCTGAACTCCAGCTGATTTGCAGTGCTGACACCTTAAGGCCACCTAATTACATGATGGCACTAAAGGTTAAACAAGAGAAAAAAGTCTCTTTGGGAAAACTTCCCTGCAGAAATAATTTTCAAATAAAAGAAGTTCCTCAAAATGATTTAACAATCAAGGACTTTGAATATCTCTATGAGTATGGAAGGCTCGTCGGAGAAGAAAAACTAATTGAAGAAATTTTTTTTACAACAGATAAAAAGAATTTAAGCTTCTTCAATTTTATCAAGGGTGCGAACCCTGAACAAGTGGTAGATGCTTTTAACTATGGGATAATTAAATATATTTATCCAAGTCAAAATCTGCACGAAATAAAATTTCTTCCAAAAGAAATTTTTAAAACAATCAAGATTTTTAGAAATAAAGTTTTAAAATCTGACAAAGATATTTTTCTAAAGTTCTTAAGTTCCATTCCTCTCTGGGGAGACAACGAAGAGATAATTTATCATCCTCAACATCTGATTCAGATAGGTGTTTGCAAAGATGAAAAATATACTCCATCAGTTCCATCAACATGCAAGTTGGAGAAAAAGGATCTCTTTCCTCTTGGAAAAACCAAGTTTGAAGAGCTTCTCAACAAAGTCTTCAGCTTCACCAAAGATGAAAGAATCTTCATCAACAAAGAAGATAAGCATTGCCTTATTTACTCCAAAAGTTCAAAAACTCTCAGTGAGCAGGATGAACAAAAGATATTATCTTTCCAGCAAAGATTTATTCTTGGGACTTACGTGCCACTACACGACAGACGACTCTGTTCAATTGTGGAAAAAAAGACAGCCACTCCATACGTTGTCTGCCAAAACAAAGGTGGTACCTCCACTATCCAAAAAGAGACATCCACTGAAGAAAAGTAAGATGCCAGGCAGGTCGACATCAGCTTTTCAAAAAGTGCTTTAATAATGTAACATTATTGCACTAAAAACGTCAGCAGTGACGAAAAACACTTCTATCAGATCCTCGACCTTATATTATAAAAGGCGAGTTCATTCTTAGGGAAAGGGGAGGCGAAAAAAGAGCGAGAGAGAGAAAGAGAAGGAAGAATAGGAAGAATGGGTGAGTAAAAACCTCTTCGGGAGGAAAAATAGATAGGAAATATTATGAGTGTGTAAAATAGGCCTTCGGGCAGTTGTATTTTTAAGTTTGTGAAATAAAGATATAATTTTATACACCATGTGTCATACATTTGTTTGAGTCTATCCTGGAGTCCATAGTCTGAATAGCTACGCATTTTTGGAGTACCCGTTGAGGCAGGAGGCCGTGTAGGGGAAACGTCGCGGATAGTTGACGCCGGATTGGAGACGACGACAAACTAAGGTGCAGACCATGAAGGTATAAAATCTTTATCTATTTCAAAACTAAAAATATGACTAGTATTTTAGCTCATAATAAAGTACTACTATTTAACTTCCGATTAACCTTTTCAAATTTAAATTACTAAACAAAAATTTTTATAAAAGAACAGAAACGATTCTTTTAGACTAACGATGGTATATAAGGCTGGAAACCTACGTCTTCTTTTAAGTTTTCCGAATGGAAAATGGAAGCAACCGGTTGAACAACGCCATGTACTAAGTAAGTCTATGACTTTATCAAAGAGAAGGAGCTTCATGAGGAAGTCCAATCCGGCTTCTTGTTGATATACTGTAGGAATATGAAATATTTTGTCGGAAAACAATACCTCAAGATTCTTACATACCTTAGTTATTGTAATGGAAGTTCCATTAGCAATTTTGACCGTTAAAGGTCTTTCAGCATTCACCCAGTGTTCCGGAGGAATAACGTATTTACTTGCTATGCATAGGCTTGCACCTGTATCTACATAACAATGTAACTTGGTATATGTCACATATCTGCATTTTTATTAGGCTATCTTTGGCCTTTTTCCGAATGGAAAATGGAAGCAACCGGTTGAACAACGCCATGTACTAAGTAAGTCTATGACTTTATCAAAGAGAAGGAGCTTCATGAACTCCCAAATTAAACTTTGTTCCGCGTTCGTAAGGATTGATCCCCTTCCGAATCCTGGAGTAAATAAGGCAATGCTTATCTTCTTTGTTGATGAAGATTCTTTCATCTTTGGTGAAGCTGAAGACTTTGTTGAGAAGCTCTTCAAACTTGGTTTTTCCAAGAGGAAAGAGATCCTTTTTCTCCAACTTGCATGTTGATGGAACTGATGGAGTATATTTTTCATCTTTGCAAACACCTATCTGAATCAGATGTTGAGGATGATAAATTATCTCTTCGTTGTCTCCCCAGAGAGGAATGGAACTTAAGAACTTTAGAAAAATATCTTTGTCAGATTTTAAAACTTTATTTCTAAAATTCTTGATTGTTTTAAAAATTTCTTTTGGAAGAAATTTTATTTCGTGCAGATTTTGACTTGGATAAATATATTTAATTATCCCATAGTTAAAAGCATCTGCCACTTGTTCAGGGTTCGCACCTTTGATAAAATTGAAGAAGCTTAAATTCTTTTTATCTGTTGTAAAAAAATTTTCTTCAATTAGTTTTTCTTCTCCGGCGAGCCTTCCATACTCATAGAGATATTCAAAGTCCTTGATTGAAAATTTATGTTTTCGGTATATCCTAAGTTTGAAGTATCTCTTAATACTAAGAACTTAGACCAAACTTTATCTTTTATTCATCAGTCACGGTGATACACTAGGACGGATGAATCCCCGATCAAGTAACTCTTGTAATTGAACCTTCAACTCTTTCAGTTCAGCTGGAGCCATTCTATAAGGTGCTTCAGATATAGGGGTGGTACCTGGAATCAAGTCAATACCTAACTCTATCTCTCTATCGGGAGGCATAGAATATTCAGAAGAGAACACGTCAGGAAACTCTTTAACTACATTCACATCCTCTATTTCAGGAGACTTTTTAGTAGTATCCAAAACACAGGCCAAGTACCCCACGCAACCACGGTGCAATAGCCTCCTAGCTTTCACATACGAAATAATACGAATTACCTTACCCAAAGAAGCTGCCCCAAAAGTAAACACAGGCACACTAGGGATAGAAAACGTAACCACTTTCTTAAATCAATCAACAGAGGCATGATATTTACTTAACCAATCCATACCCAGAATAACATCAAAATCTTGCAATGGCAATAAGACTAAATCAGCAAGTAAAACATGCTCACTAATATGCACATCACAATCACGTAACACTTTGTCAGCTATCAAACAATCTCCCATAAGAGTCGACACTTCTAGCACATAAGGCAAAGACTTAGAGGAAGAATGCAATCGAGATGCAAAAGACACAGAAACATATGAATGCGATGAGCCGGGGTCTATAAGTGCACGTGCTCTCAAACTTGACATAGAAATTATACCTCCTATCACGGTGGAAGCATCCGAAGCTTGTTGCTGATTGATTGCAAACACACGACCTTGAACTTTTGGTTTTCCCGAGGCATCCCTTTTCTGACCCTGAGACGGTCCAACACTACTCCCCGATGGTTGACCCCTCGATCTTGTACAATCCCTTTGAAAATGGCCAAGTTGCCCACAATTCAAACACTTTCCTTGTTTCTTCCAACACCGCTCCTCACTGTGCCCTTCCCTCTGACAATAATTACATATTCTCTTACTTTGACTCCCCGGAGATATTACCTTGATTTCTGACAATCGGTTGTCCTTGCGGTTGTCCTCTAAATGGGGTTGAAGTTCCTTGTCCTCCACGATTATCATTACGTTGTTGTTGTGGTCTACCTTGTCTTCCCGCACCAGCCAATTCCACCTTCCTCTTGTGTTCTTCAATATCATGCTCCACTTGATAGGCTCGATCAATTGCATCTTGAAATTCTTGTAGTTTATGGGACACCAATTGAGTTCGGATCACAGTTTTTAATCCCTTCACAAATCTCATTGCTTTCCTCTCCTATGTTGCAATTAAATGGGTACAATACCTAGATAACTCCGTGAACTTAGCTGCATACTGAGCCACCGACATTGTATTCTGTTCCAAGCTAAGGAATTCCACTTCTTTTCGGTCCTGATCCACCGTTGGAATAAAATGTTCCTTGAACTTTTTCAGAAAATTTGCCCAAGTATAAGGTATATGAGCGTCATCCCAACTGGCTTTCAATGTTCTCCACCAGTACTCCGCAGCTCCAATCAACTTGTAAGTAGAAAACCTGACTCGATCTTCTTCAGTACATCCCAAGACATCGAATATCTTTTCCATGGACTCGATCCATCTCTCTACCTTGGTTACATCCGGCTCCCCATCATAACCTGTTGGTTTCATATTTAAAAACTGCTCAAGACCATACCTCGGAGGTGCATGTTCTCCTCCTTGCCTCTGATCATGTATAGTTTTCATAGCTGCCTCGAACATCCCTTGAAACATAGCTCGAGTTTCTTCCCTTACATTACCCTGGCCTGTAGTACCAGACTGTTCACCCTCATGTTCCGGCATTCTTACTGAGTACCTGCATAAAACACTCAACGTTACTCACTCCATACTCAACTACCCTCCTAGGTCACTTAGTCATTCTAGACCATCTACAACCTAGCTCTGATACCAACTGTCGTGCCCCGACCCGTGGTCCTACTTGGCCCCACGTCCGGGACACGCACGGAAGACGTCATAAAACAACTTAAAGAAAAATTTTCGAAATATACTTTCATAAAAAGTCTTATAACCAAACACATTTACTAAACTTGACTTCAAGTCAAACAAACCAAACTTTCACAAACAAGTACTTAGCCACTCGGCTACAACTACTAACTTTACTTACTCATTTACAAACACTTAACATCTACCAAAAGAGATGATACAACTAATAAGTCACGGGTACACTACCCCAAAAGGTGTTACATTTACATAATGTATCCTTTACATACACAACACTTCCCAAAATGTCTTACCCAAAGATCTCCTTCTCGACGTCCTCCCTGTGTGTGAACTATTCCCTGGGCTCCTTCTTATCTAAAACGGTAAACAAATAAAGGGTGAGAATAAATCTCAGTAAGTTACTAAAATGCAACTACATTACATTCTAATATGATAAACATAAAGGAACAATGCCACAAATGATCGTATAGCATATAGCACATAATATGAGAGGCTCCCTATCGCCAACCGTCCCATACCGGTTGGAAATAACGACCAACTCATCATACTACACATAAAACGGAAATAAACACTCATACGTGGATACTGAGCCAAGGTTCTCGAACCAAAACAATAGCCATCTGAGAGGCATCAACTGAGCAGCATCGAAGAGCTGAAACGGGTTCCGGAACCAAACAACAACAACAACGGGGAAAATGACACAGAGTCATAACCCAAAGTGCCCAACCTTTGGCCTAAGGAAGGGGGTTAAAAATGGGAAACCAATGGTAGAAGCCTTACAATGAACTTGGCTCGTGTGCCATTATAATCCCTACCATTGCCCGAACACACACAAAAAGTACCAGCTGGACTTTACACAAAACGAAGCAAAGAATACTTGCTTAAACAACAACCAGGGCAATGATTCCAAAGTAGGGAATCAAGCCAAACACACCAACAAGATGAACCAAATCTCAAAACACATCACAAGATGTTCAACCATGCCCACTTAATCACTCAATCAAGTTTCACAACGCACACGTTCACAAAGGAACCAATTCTACCACTTTAGTAATCCACAACAATCATCTAAGTACTTTAGGACATTACCCAAAAAACTAGACCAAGATTGACCTCTAAATCACTTGGTTGGAAACTCTGAACTTTTCAGATGACCTGGGCGGTCGCCCAAACTGGGCTGTGCGGCCGCCCAAAACACTCTGTCCCAAGAGTAAAATCTTTCAGATAGATGTGCGGCCGCACGCCCTTTTTGGGCGGCCGCCCACATCACCCGGCAGGCCAAACTTAACTAAATTGTACTCCCTTCGGTTCACCGACCCAAAAGTACTAACATTAGTAACACTCAACATTTGCAACTTTCACAAAGGCTACAAACTCAGCCTAAGAACAATACTAACACCAACTTCTATAGCATTCCCAACAATAACAAGCTATGCAACAAGTTCTTACGACTCCCTCTGTCCCAAATTTACAAGTATATTAAAAGTATACCAAAACATCATTTTATAACATATAAAGCATATAAAACAAGGTTATGACCATTTTAACATTAAAAGGGGGATTAGTAACTTACCTCTTTTCCGAAAAAAGTGTCAAGAAAAATAATATTGATCGGTAGAAATACTCTATTCAACACCCTGATCATTTATATGTAATTAGATTTGAAAATGGAGTAGTAAATTAAAAGAAATTAAATCAACAAGAACAAAACCTTACCTTCATCAACAATGGAGGAAATTTGGGAAAGTTACCACTTCTTGGTTAAAAATGTCGACTGAGAGAGGGAGAGGTAATGTGATCATACTAATCCTTTTCCCTTTTTCCTTTAAAACCCTTCTAACTAACTTAAATTACTTAAACCCCCTTATCCACTATTCTCAATAAGGCCCCAACAAGTTCTACTAACAATATTTAACTCCCAAAACAATAATTACTACTAACACTTTAACTATCACAAGTAATCAAATAATTTATGCAAGTCCTAAAAATATTTCCTAACACATAAAATGCACATATAAGTTCAAATTAAAAATTCTCAAAATATAAAATAAAATATAAAATAAATAAAGACCGATTTTGGGGTCGTTACACACAAAGCCAAGAAGAAGAAATGAAGAATTGCTAGAACAAGTGTTTCATTTTGTGTGTTTTCTCTCTCTCTTTTTTCTCTTCTTCTTAAAGAAATGACTTGTGGGTTTCTCTTTATAGCTCAAACTCCACAAAGGATTAATTCTTCAATTAATCCACATTTTGATGACCAATTTAATCCAACAATTAAATTAAAAATCAATTGATTTGGAGTTACTTTTTCAAATCAATAATGGATATTAAACATTGGAAGTTACTCTTGAAAATTCATCTTAAATTTTAATTCTAGAAATTACAATTTGTTATTAACTTTTTGTAATTCCTTGAAATATAATTCAACAATAAGTGGCAAAAACAATCAACTTGTTTTTTTTTTCATACTTTTCACATGTGAGACAAACTCACATTTCCAACTTCCATCCATTTATTTATTTGAGCTATATATTTTATCATTCAATCTTCAAATTGAACCAATAAATATATCATTTTCATGTTCTCACGAAGTGACCATAAACCCACGATAATCTTTGTCCAATGACAAAGGATTCTTGCAAGGAAATGTGCACAATTTCCTTCACACACAACACACTTTTCCAACAAGTGGACCATTTTAGCTTTGGATTTGAAGTTTAAAATGGTACCGAGGGAGTATTTAATGTATACTCCCTCCGTCCCATCTTAAGGTTTAAAAATTTCTATTTTGGGCGTCCCATCTTAAGGTTCAAAATTCATAAATGGAAAGTGGGGCCTACATGTCATACTCATAACAATTATCCACTAACTCTCCTCTACCCACTTTCTCTCTCCCACCCAACTATCAAACACTCACAACACATCACTTTTTTCTTAATTCTATAACCCAAAAAGTTTTTGAACCTTAAGATGGGACGGAGGGAGTACGTTGAATCAATTATTGTTACGAGAGAAAAATTGTTAAAGGTTAATAAAGGTGAGAGATTTTTAAAATGCTGATGTATAGAAAGTCTTTAAAGAAGTTTATGTGGATACTCCAAGTCAGCAGTCAACCTCAATGTTTCCAAGTCTAATTTCTTATCCTTCCTAACTAGTCAGCAGTTAACCACAGACTACAATAATTCCTCGTTCTGCCCACTAAGAGCAAATAGACAGACCGAATGAAATTAAGAAATACTACTTCCGTCCAGTTTTAAGCTTTTTATTTCTTTTTGAGTAAGTCCTGATTTAAAGTTGTTATTTTGCTTTATAATATTTTAAATGACATATTATGAACAGTATTATGGACAATGTTGTCATTAATATAATTTATGTATATAACCTTATGTTTAATACTCCGTAATAAACAGTATTTTTGATTTGGATAATTATATCGTCAACTCACTTGCATCACAAAGTGCATAATTCTAATTGAACAATGAACACCAACGGTTCATTGTCCAAACAAAGACGTCATTGAGGTTGAAGCAGTGCAATCAAAAGGGCGAGCGAGTTGACTAATACCAAAATCATCGACTTCTTCTTCATTGTGCTCTAATTGAAAGTGAGGTGAAGCTCCATGAGTGGTTTTAATAGCTTCCAACTCCATTGCTACTTCCTTCATTGTAGGTCGTTTCATCCCGTTCAGATTTAAGCATCTTTTTGCTAGATGGGCAACCCCAACAATCTCCCCTTCCCTACCATCTTTCACAACTTGAGCGTCAAGAATGTCAAACAAATGTTCTTCCTTCATGCTCATCAGAAAATATGTTGCTAAACTTCGCCCTTCCAAGAATGTGACTGGCAGAACCGCTTTCTGACCAGTTAGGAGCTCAACAAGAACAACCCCGAAGCTGTAAACATCACTTTTTGCAGTAAATTGGCTTGATTGGTAGTACTCGGGGTCTAAGTATCCAAATGTTCCTTGAACTCTTGTTGTCATGTGAGTTTGATCAACCGCCGTTGTTGATCTTGATAACCCAAAGTCAGCAACTTTTGCTCTATATTTATCGTCCAAAAGTATGTTACTAGACTTGACGTCCCGATGATAAATAGGTAAAGAAGCTGAAGAGTGGAGATAAGAAAGAGCTCCTGCAACTTCTGAAGCAATTCGTAAGCGCACATCCCATGTTAGTGGAAAGCCCCCATTTTCTTGATGATGTATATACTTGAAAAGTGTTCCGTTTGGGATAAAATCATAAACTAGAAGAGGAACTTCTGTCTCCAAGCAACATCCGTGTAATTTGACCACGTTTCTGTGGTTTATTTGGGATAAAACGACAACTTCATTGATGAATTCATCGAGTTTCCCCTCATCCACTATTTTAGACTTTTTAACTGCAACTATTTTCCCGTCTATTAACATTCCTTTGTAAACTGTACCTTGACCTCCACGTCCAAGAACTCGGTTCTCGCTGTAGTGATCAGTGGCGGAGTCCAGCTCCTTTGAAGAAAATAGTTTGGTTTTCTCAACATAAACATGTTCAGATGAACTCAATTGTTTTTGTAACAACAAACCACCATTTCGCTTCAAGAATTTTTTTCTTGAGCTTTGCCTTTTTCCTTTTCTTGATAAACTTCTTTACCCACCATGCACCAACAATCATAAATAAGCCACCGAGACCAGTGCCAATACCTACAATCAGAGCCAGGGAAAGCTGATTATGAGATATCTTAGGAAATCAGACCCTGTCAATTTGAAAATAAACAAGAATAGTAAAGTGCAAACAGAATCACAAAAGAAAACAATAATTGTTTACCAAGTTTGTCCTTAAATTGGACTACGTCTGAAAGCGCTACTATACCTGAATTATACTCTATAATTCTTCTATAGGTGGTGTTGTTACAATATGTTTATGGCCACCACTTGGCTTATATTAGTATACAAGAGACCTAGAGTTAACTGTACAATCTACTACTCTTCCATCTCAAAATGATTTATTTTTTTTAAAAAAAATGAACATTCATTATTTTATTTTAGGACGGAGATAATAATATTTATGTATACTCTTACCTACAAAACAGGGATAATAATATCTAAGTAAACTCTTACCTACAAAAACAGGCCTGCTCGCTCTATTGCTCCTTCGAATGACACACAGGTCCTCACAATTCCTTCCGTCAGTATCGCAGTGCATTTCAATCTCACCGAGACAGTTCAAATCTCGGCTGCTGCCATCTATTATGACTGATCAAACAAATAGATATAGTTTAATGTCAAGAAATGGCAATCAACCTTGTCGTGATGTTTGGATACATTACGAGAAATTTAACAAACTGATATATATATATATACATACATATTAATATGATTTTTTATATATGTACACTTCAACATAGCCAAAAGACCGAGAAAGGTATATATATGTGTGTGTGTGTCTGTGTGTATTAACCTGGGCATCCATTTTGAAGATATGGGGTTGCCTTCATCTCGGGAGAAGGCACAAAAACAATCCGGAACCCATTCACTATATTGGTCTTGAGTCTCTATGATTTTGTTCTTAGTACCGTAGCACTTTTCATCGGTCTTCCAAATCAAGTTAACCGGAACACTTTCCATTGTTTCCACTGAATAGGGACTAGTCAAGTTTGAAACAAACCAACCCTGGTCCACCAAAAACCCATTCTTGCAGTCAGAATTCGAACCGATGCTTGCCAAAGACACATTAACAGCCTTGAGGAAAATAGGAACAGACGTCTGACAGCAGTTGATGCCATAACATGTCGGATCTCTTCCCCAATTTGTATTAATATTAGTATTAGTATTAACACTAGTACTACAACTAGAACTGTTGTTGCATATGGATATGCACTGGGCTATCGTCGTTGCTGTGGCAGTGGGACTTACAATTCGGGCCACCATATCGCAACCAACAGCAACAAAGAGATTGGTAGAATGGGAAAATGAGAAAGGTGTAGCTGACACATTCACGTAACGGGGACGGCTGCCCGGACAATTATGTGATTTGGTTATGGGGTAGTTAACCATAATCGTCGGTAAGGAACTACTCCCTCCCAAGTAGATACTGAGAATCTCCAGTTTGATGCTAGTGAGGAAAGGCTTGGAGTTGGAGTTGTTGCAAGTTACTGAGAAGCTTTGGTTAGCATAGCAATTTGGTCCAATACCGAATGGGTACGGGATTTTGACGCTCCCGCATCTATCTAAGCAACCATCCTTTGCTACCTGAGACAAGAATAAAGATGCACCATGGTGTTGTACACTAATACCAAGAAAAGAGCTTAAGGGGCCTAAATCTTTCATTGCAAACTCCAAACTGAGTTGGGAGATGATAGATAGGCGGAGAGACTCACTGGATGCAGTTAGGATAATATCATCGACATATAACAGGAGATATGCCAAGGAATCACCGTTTCGCAAAATAAATAGTGAGTTGTCAGACTTACTTTGAGTAAATCCGATAGATGTAACAAAATCCGCAAATCGGGTATACCTCGCACGCGGAGCTTGCTTGAGCCCGTAGAGAGATTTTTTTAAAAGACAAACATGATCCGGAAAACTCTTATCGCGAAATCCCAGCGGTTGATACATATAAACAGTCTCATTTAGAGTTCCATGAAGAAAAGCATTCTTCACATCTAACTGATGAATAGGCCACTTTTTCGAGACAGATAAACTCAGAACTGTGCGAATAGTAGCGGGTTTCACCACTGGACTGAAAGTATCCCCACAATCAATACCCACACGTTGAGTTTTCCCATCTCTGACTAGTCTTGCTTTATGTCGCTCAAAAGTGCCATCTGCCCTGTGCTTATGAGTAAAAATCCACATAGACCGAATCACATTAGTACCAGGTGGACGGGGCACCAACTCCCACGTCCTATTATCAATCAAAGCATTAAATTCATCGATCATAGCCATCTTCCAATTTGGGTCATTTAAGGCGGAAATTGGATTACGGGGTAAAGGGGATTTGGACACACAGTGGCTGAGGTTAAATTGGGTTTTAGGCTTGTAAATCCCACTTTGACTCCGAGTAGTTGGACGATGAGAGACAATAGGTGTGGAAGTAATGGACTGGATATTGGGAGGAGGCCCATTGTCAGAGAAAACATCAGAAGATGCACTGGGCTGGGCTGTGGTACCCGAACTGGGTAGAGAAGGGGCCATGGTTGGAGTCGGAGTGGTAAGAGGAGTGTGGGCTGCCTCATGCCATTGGGCCACAATAGAGGGATGAAGCCCATCATCCAGAAAAGAATAAGAAGAAGGAGAAATCGAGTGTGTGTTTAGAGAAGCAAAAGGAAATTTGGTCTCATCAAACAGGACATGACGATTTATAATGATTTTTTGAGATGATAAATCATAGCATTTGTAACCACGATGATGTAACGGGTAACCTAAAAATACACAAGGTGTAGAACGAGGTTGAAGTTTATTTATCTTGGCAGAAGGAAAAAGAGGATAACATAGACAACCAAACACACGGAGATGAGAGTACGTAGGATTTGTTTTGTATAGAACTTGCAGAGGAGAAGTAAAGTGAAGACTCTTGTTTGGTAGTATGTTAAGGAGGTATGTGGCCATTTGGAGTGCATGATGCCAAAAATTAGGAGGTAGAGATGCATGAGCAAGAAGGGAACGGACCATGTTATTGATAGTACGAATTTTTCTTTCAGCAGCCCCATTTTGAGAGGACGTATGGGGACAAGATAACCGAAAAGAGAAACCATGCTTTTTGCCAAATTCCCAAAATTGATTGTTGTCAAATTCCCGACCATTGTCGCATTGAATATTTTTGACTTTACGTTCAAATTGAGTTTGAATGTGATTTTGAAATTCTAAAAATTTAGAGAAGACCTCTGATTTATGAGCTAAAGGAAAAGTCCATAAATATTTAGAATAATTATCCAAAAACAAAACATAATAACGATGGCCCAAAGAGCTCAAAACAGGAGACGTCCACAAATCACTATGAATAATGTCAAACGGAAACCGAGTACAAGAATTCGAAGAAATAAAAGGAAGCCTAACATGTTTTCCTAAAGAACAAGCATGACAAATATGAGAAAGTCTCGAAGTGCCACACTTGATCACTTTATTTTTCTGAAGAAAATCCATCACAGGAGCACCGGGATGTCCCAAGCGATCATGCCAAACGGAGGACGACAAAGCAGCAAAAGTAGAATGCGGACGGACATGGATAGATGATGTAATTGGGTAGAGATCTCCCTGACTATCACATCTCATGAGTTGCTTCCCCGTCCGGAAATCCTTCACAGAAAATCCAAACGAGTCAAATTCAACAGAAACCGAATTGTCTTTTGTAAATTTACGAACGGACACAAGATTTTGAATAAGACGAGGGGCATGTAACACATTATTGAGAGATAATGGGGGATGGGGTGACTCTAACTTGGTGTGACCATAACCACGTATCGGAATCAAATGACCATTACCAACTACAATATTATGATTAATGCTTGAATTGAAATAGGACTGGAGGTTACCTGATGAAGAAGTCATATGAGAAGTGGCCCCAGTGTCCATGAGCCAGTTAGGTGCTGGAGGCGTGAGACTAAGGGTGTGCATTGCAGCCTCGATGTCTGTCGGCTGCGCAGTATCAGAAGCGGCATAAGCATGATGTGGGCGTGGGCCAAGGACACCAGTCTGCTGTCGTGGTGTTGTCGGACCAGATTGACGCGGCCACATGGAGGCTGGATTGTTTGGATATGGGCAAGGAGGTATAGCCCACGGCCAGTTCCAACCCCCACCCCATTGTTGCTGTCCAGCAGGAGGATAAGCCGGAACCCAGGTCTGAGAAGAAACGGCAGGGACACCTCCACGGCCACCCGACTTGTTTCCGTTTTCCCCATTTTTCTTACCTCCATTTTTTCCATTACCAGGCGGCGAAGAACCATTGTTGCGTTGACTGGGAGATTTGGAACCGCCATTCTATGGGGCTGTCATCACTGGAAAAGAAGGCAGACCTTGTCCCAAATCACCCCTTGCAACCAACGCAGCCCCGGACCCCATAGCCGCTTTCTTCTGCAAACTCGCTTCCTCCAAAGTAAGCATTGAGCGTGCTTGGTAAAACTGAGGAAGTGGAGAACTCTGGCGAAGGAGAGTGGCAACCCCGTTGTAAGCCTCGGTGAGACCCGCAACCATTTGAAGAACGAGGCGGTCATTCGAGACCGGAGAGCCGACATTCTTCAGTTGATCTGCCAACTGTTTGAGGTGTTGACAGTAGGCCGAGGCGGAAGGGAAAGACTCCATAAGAGTCCGAGAGAACTCTTGTTCAAGGGTCACCGCCCGAGAGTTCTTGTTATCCTGGAAGATGTCCGCCAATCTATCCCACGCAGCTTTGGCAGTACATCCGGGTTCAAGGATGGTGTTAAGCAAATCATTGGAAATGGTTGTGTAAATCCATCCCAACACGGTTGAATCGAGAGTTTCCCACATTTCTATCTCCTCATCAGTCGTGGGAGTTTGTTCTTTGCCCTTAGCCGAAGTAATTATGTGATGAAGGACTCGAGTAGATTTGGCATGAACTCGAAACAACTCCGCCTAAGTGGCGTATTGAACATTCTCCAACTCTAGGGTGACCGAGATGTGGTTTCAAATGTTAGAGACAGCTAAGGCAGGGTGAAAAGAAGAAGAGCGTGAGCCAGGCATACTCACGGCAGGAATAGAAGACACGAAAAAAATTAGGGTTTGGAGGCGCAGCGGAAGAAGGAGAGGAAAACCTAAAAACCGAAATCTCGTGATACCATCAAAGAATTCTAATCCGTGCCTTTTCCATTGATAGTCTGTTGCTTAAATACAAATACAAAGAATCATAAATCCCTAAACTTATGCTAATGATCCTAGAATTATGCTATGCATATCTCCTATCTACAGTAACAAACTACATTCAAAATATGAGAAGATAATAAGATAATACTAAAACTATATACAGAATATCCACAATAATTATTTACCTAAGAATATAATTATCTATTATTCTAACAGCATTATTAGTTTAAACCAACTCATACCATAGAACGCTCCAAATACAGATTAAGCTTAACTACCAAATCGTCCCTTAAACACACTGTGCCATTTCAATGCTGCAGACCCAGGTTATGGTTAAATATAAAGTTGCTGCTTGCTTGGTTGAACGACATAAACCGACTTGGTTAATGGGGACCCATAAACTCTGGGCCCATATACCTAACAGACATAGACTGAGAGGCCCACGTACGAGAAGTCCATGTTTATAGGCCGACATCAATAAGGCCGAGCAGGCGGTCCTTGCCTAAACCTGAGAAGCCCAATCCCTAGCCGGCCTCTATAACGAGCCGAGTTAGATGACGGGTCGACTTACATCAGAAACCTCCCATTATCGTTGGGAAACCTCTTACAAAGTTATGTTACAACTCTGACACTAAAGAATCCTTATCTAAACAAGGATATCTCTTCTACAAGGTAGCTGGGATACCACTCATCCTTATCCGGAGTCTATCTCCAAGGAACATGAGTCCCACAACAATACGGGCTCCCTGGCTACTTTGCAAGTCAGGACTCATTCACCCGTGCCTATATAAACAGGTCCTCATAACAGGAGAAGGGTAATGAACTTTTGGCTCTAATCTGGTCAATTGATTTCTTTTGTTATCATACAAACCATATCCTTATTCTTACACTGGAGGGCCTTCGCCGGTGAAGCCCCGGTGTAGTTTACGTTTGTTTCGTGTGTGCAACTCTGGCCATCAAGAACTGTCGCTGGGATTATCCGAACCGCTAGACGAAGGCTGATCCAACCAGATTTTGGCGTCATCAGTTTGGTTCCATTGCCGGGAAATCGATTGGTCAGTTCTTTAGCCAGATAATTCCAGACCATGGCCGGAGAATTGGTTGACGGGCGAGAAGCCAGCCCTTCAAAAGAAACTGCAAGAGATGCACCGCCCCCCGAAAACACGAACGCTGCTGCACAAAATCAGAGGCTCCCACCTACAGCACCTGCACAAGGGGAGGAATGCATACCCGTTCAAAGGGGCCGGCCCCCAATGTTGTTAACCAATATGGGCGCCGCCGACGGACAGGATCCCGAAACAATGGAGCAGGACCATCACAGCCGCTGCCATTGGACAAGAGAACATTGCTTCAGCAAAATGTTCAAACACTCCAACAGCTGGCCGACGCACAGCGGGCCCTGTTAGAACTTGACCCCGAAAACTCCTTGGCTAACCTACTCCAGCCGTCTGGAACGAGGGGGACAAATCTGGATGACAGAGCAAGTAGAAGGGAGCCCTACAAAATCGTAGACAGGATGCGCCTCCCAGGAGCCGTGTAAGTCGCCAAGACGGACGGCTAGGAAGACTCAATATCGATGGGGACCTGAGAGACCACATTAATTGCCGCCAGGAAGAACAAGAAGATGAATCCCCATGAGTGGAAATTATAAAGGAAAGATGTCGTGGGGACGCCCGACGTCATTCACCTCCCAGGCAGGATCCACCACGGCGCACACCACCCCGGCAGGATCCACCCCAGCATACTCCGCCTCGCCGTACTCCTTCAAGGCATCGTCTCGAACTAAAAAAGGTAAAAGGAGACGCCGAGACCGAAGCAAAGTCAGTTCCAGTCACACTCGGCATTCAGCACAAGGGACATTGTCGACCTTAGAGAAAGGCTCGACAACATTGAGATGATGAATCAGGGGCACAGGAAACCCAATAATGACTATGATGCTATGCGCCTTTTCGCGCAGAGGATTAAGGATGCACCACCTAATCCACAGTTAAAGCTCCACACCTAGACAAATACTCCTGCAACGCCGATGCTCTGGATCACGTCCAAGCCTTTGAGGCCACCATGGCCCTAGTGTCCAATCAGGACGACGTACTGTATAAGGCCTTTTCAAGCACCTTAACAAAGGCAGCTCGGTCCTGGTTCATGGATCTTGAGAAAAGCAGCATCAATTCCTTTGCTAAGTTGAAATCACAATTTTTGGAATATTTTGCTACCGCTGGGGCAAGGAAGAAAAGATTGTCTGACCTAGCCAACATGGTCCAGAGCAAAAACGAGTCCACCTTAAGCTTCTAAAACCGGTTTAAGGACCTTGCCGACTCAATAGAAGAATGCCTGACTGACAGGGAGATAATTGTATGCTTCACGAATGGTCATAGATCAGAGCAGTTAACTTATGAACTGTCGGTCAGAGAGCCCCTCACAAAAGCTGAATTGTACCACGTTGCTTACGCCACGGCCATCGCCGAGGAGAAGAAAAAGACGTTATATGGTCATAAGGAATGGGACGGAGATCATGACAAGTCGCATAACGGGAACTTGTCCCAGGGGAACAACGGGGGAAACGGCAAAGGCAAGAACAGGACCAGGGGGACCGAGACATTCACCACATTCAATAAACCGATCTCTGAGATCATGAATCTGGTGGATCTCCCCAACCCCAAGCCTCTAAAAGACAACCCGAAATACCCGAGGGATACCACAAAGTATTGCTCCTATCACAGAGATAACGGCCACGACACCGAGAACTGTTTTGCTCTGAAGAAGATTCTACAGAAATGGGCCGATCAAGGCAAGCTCAATCAGTTCATGGCCAAGGACAATAAACACCCAAGGGAAGAAGACAAAAACAATGACCAGGTAGACAGGCCACCTCGGGCCAGGTTGATAGGCGTGATCAGAGAGGAAATTCCATCAAACAAGAAACTCAAGGAGCAGATTTACGAGCTAAGTAAAGTCTTCCACATCCCTCCTTGGATACATGAGAGGGAAGAAGTGATTAGTTTTTCTCTGAATGAGTTGGCGGGAAACCGTGCGATGAGAGAACAACCATTGGTCATCACAGGCCGCATTGATAATTGCGAGTCAGACAGGCTCCTCATAGACTCCGGAGCGGCCAGGATGTGCTATACTATCGCACTTTTAAAAAGATGGAACTTCCTGATACAATGCTGACCCCATATAATGGAAGGCTAGAAGGGTTCACTAATCATAAGGCCGATGCCAAAGGACCCGTCGACTTACTCTTGTAAATCGACACTCATCCCTACAAAACCTCGGCCACGGTCACCTTCATAGTCATGGATCTGGACAGTGATTACCATGCTATCCTAGGTGCACCCAGTTAAGGAAAGCTGGGTCTGGTTGCCTCCCTCCCACACCAAAGGGTGAAGTTCCCCACCCCGGCTGGAATTGGGTGCGTCCCAGGCTCGCCTAGAGATTTTTTTGGAACATGTGATGAAGTCTAGGAAAGCAAAGGCCAAGATGGAGATTGATACTCCAGATAAAAGAATCACGGTTTCAAAATTAACCACGGTTACAACCTCGACGCCACATATCGGTGTTATATTAGCGACTGTGAAGATGGATAACCTGAAGAATGGGTTATTCTTGACAACGACGTCCCAACTAAAGCCAAGGTTACTTATAGCTTAGACGGCTTCGGCTGCATCTCGATGACACATAGCTTCGGACGAGCCGAGTAACTTGGCTCTCGCCATCATCCCAAGCTCAGGGGCCACACAGCCGGCTGACATGGAAAACCTAAGTTTGGAAGGGAGGATAAGGAAAAGGTCAAGCACATCATTGTCGAGAACCTAGAGTTCAGAGACGGCCCCGAACTTAAACCTGTGGATCAGTTAGACGAGGTCGTCATCAACCCAGACTATCCATATCCAGATCAGAAAATCAAGATTGGGAAGCAACTCTCCCAACAAGAACGAGAAGAGCTCATCTCCCTACTCCAAAACAACTTGGATGTATTTGCCTGGAAAGTAGATGACATGTTGGGAGTAAAGGAAACCGTCGCTCTCCATAAACTGGAAGTCGACAAGTTCTTCAAACCGTTCAAGCAGACGAGACGAATCTTCTCTACCGATAAGGAAAAAGCAATTGGGACCGAGGTCGACAAACTCCTCAAAGCCGGCATCATAAGAGAGGCAACATACCCCGAGTGGCTTGCCAACGTCGTCATGGTAAAGAAGCACAATGGCAAGTGGAGGATGTGTGTGGACTTTACGGACCTGAACAAGGCCTGTCCCAAAGATAGCTATCCCCTCCCCAGGATTGACAAGCTCGTAGACTCTATTGCCGGCCATCAAACCCTCAGTTTCTTGGACGCCTACTCCGGATACCACCAGATCAAAATGGCCGAGGACGACATAGAGAGGACGGCTTTTCAAGCTCAGGCGGCATATACTGCTACGTCATGATGCCTTTCGGCCTAAAGAATGCAGGAGCCATGTATCAGAGGATGGTGAGCAGGATCTTCAAATCTCAGATAGGCCGGAATATGGAGGCCTACATTGATGACATGGTGATCAAGACCAAGATCGGCAGCCATATACCAGATCTGAAAGAGACCATGGACAACTTGAAAGCTAACGATATGAAGCTCAACCCTAGCAAATGCGTCTTCGGGGTTACCGCGGGCAAGTTTCTAGGTTTTATGGTCTCTCAGAGAGGCATCGAGGCTAATCCAGAAAAAGATCCAAGCCTTGATTGACATGAGGGAGCCGACTTGTATCAAAGAGGTTCAGAGGTTGAACGGGAGAGTAGCGGCACTCGGTAGGTTTATCGCCAAATCGGCAGAAAAATCCCTCCCCTTTTTCAAAGCCTTGAAGGGAACGAAGGATTTTGCTTGGACGCCTGAGTGCTCGACCTCGTTCCAGCAACTAAAAGACTACCTCGGCTCCTGTAGACACCCGCCTTGGACCGCTCACCCCGATTGCACATTTGATTTTGTGTTTCTCCCCATTCTAAGTGTTTCTCGTTAGTTTCTGTCACTTCCGTTAAGTTCCTGACTGACTTCGTTAAGTCCAGGGACTAAACTGAATGACAGGGCTGACTTTCTAGTCCATTCTGTCAAAATTGCCTTCTCTGAATCGCTCGCCTCCGACAGGAGGAGCCAGGTGCGCGCGCCTCCCGCCCCCAAAGCAGGAAGCGCGCGCCTCTGGGCGTCAGTTACAGATTTCTGGCCAGGATTCCCTCCCTTGCTCAATTTACAGGATTTTGCCCGAGAAGGATTTCTTGGTGACTGAGTTTTGGCACCAAAAACACCCCTCTTTCACCTATAAAAACCTCTCTTTAACTCCATTTTCAAGGATGGGAAAAAGGATCGAAAACTAAGACCGAAAATTGAACTTACAAAAACTATACCAAAATCACTTTCTAAAAGTTCTCCAAGGATTTCATCAAGCAATACTTGAAGGTCTTCAAATTGTGGCGACTCCGCTGGGGACTTATTTGAGGGTTAAACTTGCATTCTGATCGAAATCTACATCTTTTCTGGGCATTCTGTTTCCTGGTGGGGGAGGCGAGCGCGTCTGGCATTTTAAGCCTAACGCGCGCGCATCCCACATCAAGAACCAGAATCGCCCATTTCTTCATGTTCTTCATCTTCTTCTTCTGTTATTTTGCACTAATCACTTCTGCAGGGGTTACAATATGAACATGAGACCAGGGCAATCCCCTGAGTCCAAAGTCTGACATTCTGACAGGTGTGCCCCAGAAGCGCGCGCCTCCCATAAGCATTGCGCCATGCGCGCGCGTCCCACATCAGCACTCAGAGGCGCACGCTTCTGGG